>WBMY01017043.1:280804-392094 GCA_013397315.1 Donacobius atricapilla
TGTGTGTGTGTGTGATGAACAGTGTCATGAGAGTGAGGGGAAATTAGAGGTGCTCATACAAAGATGTGGTAAAAATCACTTTCAGAAAATCTTGAAACAGGCAAATTCTTTCTGACCATTGTTAGGACACTATCCACCCCTCCACCTATGATCCTCAGCAGCATTCCCAAGCGTAGCGACCTGGTTATGAAATGTACCACAACACTGGTGATATCTGCAAACAAAGTGTAAGTTGGTTCATTTACTTAGGTCTCACATAATTCTGTTGGGAGCAGTGGCAGCATGAATTAATGCTGTATAAGGCAGCAACAGACTTGATTTACACAGCTTTAATCATCATGAAGATTTTCAACCCTCACTTTCAACAAGAAAGGCAAGAATACTTCTGTAGTGTTAGAGGATTTGTATCAGAGTTTTCTGTTCATTTCAGGTTTTAATGGTGGGCAGATAACAGATGTAATTGTAACTGCTTTAACAGACTTCTTTAAAATTAAATGAGCAAACAGGCTTTTACCTGTTAAAATAGGTGTTGCACATAGGTGGCTAGGTCCCAACCCCCATCACCAAAAAATGTACGCAGGGCAGTTAGCTGGAGTTGTACAGTTTGTTCCCTCTGCACTGTTTACCCTCCTTTGTTCATGTACTTGTTAGGGTTTTATATCTGACAGAATGCCTTAGTCCTCAGTTTCTGGCAATGTCCTTATTCTGAGTGACCTCCTCTTTAGCATAACTATTCCAGCATTTCATGCTAATATTAGTGGTTTCTGCTCTACTTCCCCAAGGGAGGAGTTGCCATGTCCGTGAATCAGATTCTGCTCTTTTGCACAGTATGGTTTTCTCAACAGTATCTCCATGATTGCAGGAATACTTCTGGACAGTCAGTGCTTTTGGGGTTAGCTGCAGGGATGCAAAGAACATAATTAACCAGTGTGTTACAGAGTGTATTACCTTCTTCTTAGATAGCTCTCTGAAACCCCTGCTCTGAATTCTGGTGGGTAGAAAAAGTTTAGGAAAATAGGGAAAAAAATCCATTTCATCACATCTCCCAGGTAAAGAAATAAATATTTTAGGGAGTATTTCAGCCGAGCATCTTTGCATATTTACAAGGAACTGAACTAGGCATCTTCACTCCCAGGGTCAGAGTCAGGGTAAAGATGTGTTTTCCTTCTGCCCACTTTGCAGTTTTCCTCTGGCTCTGTTTGCACACGGTAGTGTGGCTGTCAAAGTGGGCTGATGAGACATTGATATTTTTTCTCATAAGCACTGTTTTGTTCTATTGCAAAACCTTTCAGAGGGAGGTGGGTTGCTTGAAAATGTTTGTCTTGTTGAAGTTTGTGCTGAATCATTTGTACTTAACGAGGGATGAGATAATTTGCATGCTCTAAAAGTGTCGAACTGTGAAGAACTATCCTAATGATACCATCATCTAGGTACCTGGCTTTACCATTGACAGCTGTAAAAATGTGTTTTCTTAGTCTATTTTCTCTCATTTACTCTGAATTCTTTCTAACTTACTGAGAATTTTAAGGATCAAGCAGAATTCTGTCCTCTCCTCGATCCCCATATTTAGTGATTTGCATCAAGCCAAACTAGCTCTCTCTAAACCGATGCAAGTTATGTTTTCACTCCCTCCTTTGTAAACTTATGGTCTTCAGCAGGTTTGCAAAGTTACACTCAATTCAAACACCTCAACCAAGTCTTTGAAAGACAGTTGCGTAAGAGATGAAATATATTTGTTCAGGCTGTCATAACTCTAAAGGACTGCTGAAATAGATGTCACCAAACCATTAGTTTTATGCTCTATTCCATCATTTTTATGTGAGGGTATAAAAAAGGTAAAAGAATCTTAATCCAATCAAGAATTTAGGACACCAGAAAGGACTCAAGCAAGACTGAGACGTCTGTTTAAATTTGCAATACAAAAGTGCTGTTCAGATGCTGATTTGACTCTGGAGGCATCTGAACCTGCGAGGCTTACTAGGCTTACCTACCTATTTGAGGGCTATCCACAGCTTTGCTTGGCCATGTCTATAGTTACCCCAGCCAAAGCAGTTTATAATTTAAGCCGAGCAGGATCTAAATCCTCAAAAGGGCCAAATCCAATATAGGCCTTCAGGGAATATGTAAGACAACTGTAAAAGTTCAGATTAGCCTTGCTCTAGTGTTTTAAAAATCAGCCCTAAGTGGCTGCTTTAAGGATTCAAGTCTGTGACACATGACTGAGCTTACAGGCTTACCTGCTGCCCTTAATTAGATATTTGACCTCTGTGCTTAGTTGTTTGGAGGTCTTTTCCCTACATTTTTTGATGCTCAGAGATTGTATTTCTTAAACAGAGAGTTGAAATAAGAGTGGAATTTTTAGGGACCCCTATCTCTGCTTTTTTGGCTGTATCCAGTGTTCATAGTGATTTACCAAAGAGATCAAGTTACCAGCTAGGAAATTTTAGGGTTCAGGGAAGAACAGTGCAAACTCTGCTCAGTCCTGGCAGGGCCAGAGGAATCAACCTTGTGCAAAGGTGCCTCAGCTGTGTTGGTGTCTGATGGCCTGGTATAAGTGCTGTTCAGTGGCAATGGAAAATGCGTGGATAGTTGTAGTGGTTCTCTGTTGCTGGTTCAGCAGCTGATACTGAAGTTATGCTGGAAGCAGAGGGATCTTATTGTGCTGGGGCTGTGCAGATGTACAGTCAGTACTGGTATCTGTGTTGAAAGAGCTTCTGTTCTCATGGCAGATGTGTTGGTCATTGCCATGGTAGAGACAAGCAGGCAAATATTTGGGGTTTTTTTATAGGACCAAGTCTTAGAAACAGGGTCAGTACTGTTTTCTGATGTTGTTATATTATTTCAAGTAACACAATGAATTGGAAAAAAATATGATACATCATATTAGGATGGAAGCTTCTTTAGTCATAATAACCATTAGTAGATATTGAATAATATGTGTTGAAGATACATAATTTTATGTCATTCAGCGAGTCTAGTTGTGATGGGCCTACCTGTGAGCTCTAGAGGATCCAATGGGGAAGATATCTGGCTCGCCAGTTTTCATTTTTAATATGTTCCTTAAGACTGGAAGAAAGCTGGTGTTCTGCCCAGATTCAGAGTAGTCAAGCAGATTGAACAGGGTAAATATAGCCTGATATAAATCACTGTGAACATATGGAAAAAGCTGACTGGGGACTCAGCTGATAGGGAATTAAAGGCCTTGAGTAAAACTGATTCTTCTCAGAGTTTTATGGAAAGTAGGGCTTGTAAAACAAATGATTGACAAAAACTTCATTTTAGTCTTTTAATATCTGGTAAAATTACAAGTTTGGTAAGATGATGGTGTCAGTGTAAAAGACTTTGAAAAGCATTTGACTTACTGCCACATGAAACCAATTAATAGAAATATGAATAGAAGAACCATGTAACAAAATAGACCAGACGTTGATGCATAACAAACCAGTTGGCAGGTCTTAATATAGGATTGTCAGTAAAGAAGTTTCAAGGATTGAAGTGGCTTTCCCATAGTGGAAAATAGAGAGTGAGAGTACAGAGACTGTCAATTGTGTCTAGATTGTGGAAAGGAGGGAGACCATTATGAATGCTTAAGTACATTCTCAGAGCCAAAACAGTATTGCTGAGTGTAGTGGCAGTTCAGGAGTGTAGCCAGGCTGATGATTTTTGGCTGTATATAGAACTGCTGAGAACATTTTAGAATGTGGCACACAAGGCCATCTGCCTTTGTAAAAATAGCTTGAAAATGGCTAAGTGCATATAAACATCTAACCCTAATAAGTACCTGAAGCATCTGAATTAGCTCTGAGGAGATCTTGTTGAATTCAGGAGCTCTGTCTGCGTAGTTTATTTTTTATAAAGTTCTTTTTAAAAGGCTGTCCTTATAACATGTACAGTGGAGGCAAATCCAAAGCAATTGGCTTAAGCTTCATAAGCAGGAGATCACAGAAGATGATTTAGTATTCTCT
This sequence comes from Donacobius atricapilla, assembly GCA_013397315.1. Classification (NCBI taxonomy): domain Eukaryota; kingdom Metazoa; phylum Chordata; class Aves; order Passeriformes; family Mimidae; genus Donacobius; species Donacobius atricapilla. The sequence continues at coordinate 284,770 of WBMY01017043.1, forward strand.
GATGACTTTAAAGGATATAGTACATTGTGACAAATTAAAAACTTGGAGGAAAGCAGTGGGATGTTGTCCAGGGTTCTAGAGGATGAGAAATAGTTCTAATTTGGTGCGCTTCTAGAAAGTTTCAAAAATTATTTCTTTTTATTGACATCTCTGTTCAGACACTCTAAAGCTATGTGTCCTATGATAAGTAGATTAAGACCAGATACCTGGAAATAACTTGGATAGTTTGCATCTAATAGGTAAGAGATGGATGGGAAAAGCAAACCAGTGGAGACTGAATTGACTACAAGATTATTCAAGAGCAGAATTTTGAATACTACTTGGGTGTGTCAGCATATACATGGATGTTTAGTCTGTCATGTCATGCTACCTCCATAAAAACAGTTGGAATTATTCTTGTTATATAGCATTATTGTTTTTAGTAGCGCTGTGTCTGTGCCGCTTAGGTAGTGTAATGCGAAGTGCATTGTTATCTGTTTCTGTTAAGGATTTAATTAAATAATGTTTCCAATCAGCATTTTTTATGTGACATATTATTGCAAATGCTAGATAACCTAAAAAAGAAGTGTGAAATTTGAAACCATTTGTTCAAAAATATTTAAAATCATTTTATTAATACTTGCATAGCTGGCATAGTTGTGTAAAGCACATAAGTCCTGTAAAGACTGTCCATTAAGTGATATGGGTATTGCCGTTGTCCTCAAAAGCAAGCATTGTGTGCTTTTTGATTGTAATCTTCAACACTTTTTTCACGTAAAAATCATTAAATACATTTATGCCATTTGAAATTGCTTTTCATGTTTCTGTGGATATAAGACTGCTATGAAACAGATTTCCTTGAAAACTGTTTATTTTTCCTGTATTCTAATTATATCTGTCATTCACTGTGAGAAAAAATATAGGCATTGGACAAATGAAGCAGAGGAAGTTTTTTGCTAAGTAATAATTTTTCTCTAATCTCCAGTGTCTAATTTGTTTTGCATTAATTCAATCATGCCTACATGGAAGAGAATGTTTTTTTTTCCTAATGTGTATGAAATATGCCAATTCTTCTGTCTGGCAATTTAATAACCCTTTCACATTTCTTACAATGGTTTCCATTCACATTTCTAAAGACCTTTTTTGTCTTTAAAATAATGTAATTGAGTAGAAATGCATGTTCAGTGATGCATCAAATCTCTGTGAAACAATATTACATTTAGAAAATACTGTCTTAACTTTGCACTAGGTTGAATTGCAGTAAAGACACTTCCTTACACTCTTACATCCTAAAGAAGAAATATTGCAGCAGCACTTAAAAGGAAATTAAAGGTGCCATATGCTTCTGTTGAAGATAGCTAGAGGGAAAATATATCCTCTCTGTCATTTGGACCATCAATTGACTCAGCCTTAAGGTGTCAATTGATAGTGTGTCTGTGTGTATTAATATTCCAGTCAGAAATCAGTATTATTCAGTACTGGTATAGTATAGTAAAATATCCTCTGTGTGTGTGTGTGGGTGTTTGCTCTACAGTTGCGGATACTGTTCAAGTGTTAACACTGTCATTGGCAGATCCCGGCCTGACCCAATGGTAATTCTTCTATGGTGCCTGAACACAATTCTGGGAGTATCAGAGTGAGTAGGTAGGATGGATCCTCCTTCAGGGGGGAAGGACATAACCCATGATGTACCCACGTCTTCTCCCAAGTAGCAAGCAAAAGGACAAGAGGGAACAGTCTCAAATTGTTCCAGGGAAGGTTTAGATTAAATATTAGGAAAAATTTCTTTACGGAAACAATTATCAACCACTGTTACAGGCTTCTCACGGAAGTGGTTGAGTCCTCATCATTGGAGGTATTTAAACACATGCAGCTGTGGCACTTAGAAACAGTTAAATGTTGGACTTGGTAGTGCTGGGCTGGCAGTAAGGCTTGACGATCTTAAAGGTCTTTTCCAACCTTAACAAATCTGTGATTCATTTTCTTCTGAGCTCTTAAAATTCAGGAGAACCTTGTCCCTTTTGATTTACAAAAAGAACCTTGAATTCTGCCTTCCAAATGATCCCTTTGATATACGTGCAGTTTTTCCTAGTTCTTCAGTGTTTGTGAAGTGTCTGGTTTTGCTGTTTATAGCCAAATGGTCCCAGTGAAGAGATCACTGGGAACAAACTGTGTTTTGATTTTCTGCCATGTAGTCTACATCAGGCTCACCTCAGATGTTTTGATTCTTCTAATTGTGTCTTGCTGTGGGTCATTTTTAAAAAGTAATTGTTTGGTTGGTTATTTCTAAGTGAAAAAAGGGTCAATATCTCTCACTTGATCCTGGTTCTTTTGTAATACATACATAAAACCCTTGCCTTTGGAAATTATGCTTTATGATGTGTTGGAGTCCAGGGCATGTGGAAAACACCTCAGACTGCCCTGGGGGCTCTGAGACCCTGGCTGGGACCCCAGGAAAGCACTGTCTTTGACCTTAGTCCATGGGAAAAACTTCCAACACTTACAGATGAATTAAAAAATAACAAAGATTTAAAATAGAGGTAATTTAGTTTATCACAGGGTGAAAATTTGTAGTTTTGGGGTTTTAGTATGGAAGTAGATCAGAGCAAGATGGAGAATTTTGGGCGTTGTCTCATGTTCTTCTTTTTTGTCTGCTCCATTTTCTGCTGTGATGGTGGCACAGAGACATTGGTAGAATGAAATCGAGGTAGAAATTGTGTGTTTAGAGTAGGTGACAGTAATTGGCACAAAACCATAAGTATAGTACGTTTTTAGAGTTAATTGGATTAGAAATCTTTAAAACTACCTTGCCCCCTGCCTCCATGTTCCTGTTGCTGCTTTTCCTTCAGTGCACTGAGACTGCTGTAAGGCCTTGAGATAAGAAACAGAATAAACATCTTTGAAGACCGAGCTACAGGTTCCACCTCATCTTTTCAGCCTCAGTACGGGACTCTGAGAGACAAAACACCCCTATTTAGGGGAATGTTGGGGTAAAAATCCCGGCAGTGATGAAATACTACTGCACTTTGCTTATGCATTTTTATTTACCTTGAATGCTGTTTGCTACCCCTAGCTTCAACCTTTAGTCCATGTTGTTACTCACAATCAGCATGTCATCAAGAAGCACAGGAGACATAACAAGTGACATTTTGTTAGGTGCATAGGAGGTATGTAGGTATAGAAAATCTTATTTTGTAGGAATTGCTGAGTAAAATCCTGAACAAACTGTTACAATATATATGTTTTCCTATGAAAAGGGTAGGAAAATTGTCTGAGTTGCTAGAGATCGTAAATAAATTATCTGGAGAAAAAGGCAATCTACTGTAAAAATACTTCAGGTTTTGCAGTTGAAGCCTATCCTTACTTTCTAGCAGATACTGTTATGTCAAAGCAGTGTTTAGTTCTACGTAGCAGCTGTTGTATTCATACTAAATTATGCCAGATGTAATCTTGACTATATTCAGCAGGAGCACCCAGTTGTGCTGACAAACCTAAAATAATTTTCAGTAATGTTCTATCGCAAACTCTTTGGGCACATTGGCTCACTGAGGCTGAATTCCCATGTTATATCCAAACATCCCAGCAGTACATTCAATAGGTATCTTACTGGAAGTTTGCTGTAGCAGAGGTAGACAATATGGGACAATTTTTCAAGAGTATTACGTTCGCAGTCATTTTAATTGCCCCTGCCTGATTCACCAGTGCTTGTGTATTCATTTGTACTTATTCAAAGCAAATGGAATTTAATTTTACAGTACTTGGAAATCACTGCAATACTCATTTTACGTGTCAAAAGGACAAAACAATAAAGTGGATAATCAGGTTTTCAGGGTTTCTTAAGGAGAACTGAAATGTTGCATGGAGGAGAAACAATAGAAGTCAAGGTTCACTTGTGCAATGCTTCAAAGAGTATCCTGTAAATCCCAGGTCACTGCACAGAGAGGGCACCTTGATAATTGCAACGGTACTGTAATGAGGAAGTGACATAAAGATCAGGAGAAAAGTGGGTGAGAACCTAGTTTAACTGGAGAAGAGCAGACAGCTGTAGTCAGTGGAATAAAATCAGCTTTTCTGGAGAGCAGGAAATGTGCTGGAGTGTTTCTTTTCATTGCAGGAAATGTGCTGGAGTGTTCTCAGGCACTCATGACAGAAGCTCTACTCCTTCCCCTTGCTCACTGCAGCAGGAGCGTAGTAAACTGTATGTGCCAAAATGGGATGAAGAAAACGCTTCTCATCTTTCCCAGCTCAACCCTCAGCAATTTAGGGTGCTCATTTAAAATGTAGGAAAGTTCAGTTTATTTTTCTAGGAAAGTCTGAATATTTTTCATGCATTCTTGCTATATGTCTGAACCCCCTTCTGAGTATTTTGTAGGTAGGCATGCCACCTTGGCTGCTTGTGCAGTTCCAATTCGTGTAAATAATTATGCAAGGGACAGAATTATGATGTCCTCTCTTCTGATGTGTTTTGTAATTTTTGAAATCTGCCATGATAAATAATTAGTCCTTACATTACATTATACAGTCCTAGGGATGGTTTGGGATGTCAATAAGCAACTTGCCCTCTCCCTTGATGCCCCAGTCAGCCATTCCCAACAACTCCAAGTAGTACATGTCTAGAACTGTAATGTACTGGGATATTCTTATTTTGAAATAAAAATCTGTTTTACAAACAGTGACATTAAGAATCAGGAAATTTGATGTCCTAGGTTTATTATGAGAAGTAGAGCTCCATGCTTCAGTTCTAGTTTGTAATTCCAGTCTCTGCTCAGAGGATTGTACAAAGAGAAAGATGATTTACAGCAGCAATTAAGAGGCATAATTTCTTCTGTAATGTGAAAATTGAGGGAAATTCTTGCTATAGGCTGGTTTGAGTAACTTCAGGAGGCACAAACAACTCTTAATATAACTTTTCTAAAGCAGCTGCTCCTTTGCAACTTTAACTCCTTGTGGACTGGATAATAATTGTGTTTCATATCTGTAGCCAGAGCAAGTGTTCCCTTCAAGGTGAATTAATGCTGATCTCTGTGAACTTTCTGATCCATCTGGCATCTGGGAAGTGCTTTCTCAGTGGATGTCCATTTACTGAGAGTGCATTGTGTAAGCGCTATTTGGATTTCTAGGGCTGCATAGGTCTTTGTAGGTCGCTGGTGATGCTGATGGGGTTTGCAGGCAGCTGATTTTCACTCCTCCAACATTCTTCTCAGTTAGAGCTTGGTCCTGAATGCAGAAAATAAGGAGGGAGCCAGAATCATTCTGCATGGCTAATATGATCTCATGCTTGGCTGAGGGGGGAAATCTAGCACATTTCAAAGAACAGATTTCCCTTAAGTTTCTTTTCCGACAGTTCGTCACATATGAATGGAGGAGAAGAGTTTTTGAGACTATGCTGACAGTTAATTAGATTTTGGTTTCAGGCTAGAAATGACAAAGTATTTTGATGTTATCTATTTTGAGAGGAATCAGAAATCCAGAAATAGGAGCCTAGGTACAGTACACATGGTAGCACCTCAGCACCTTCATGAAATCTTGTGTATTCAGTCTACAGCTGTCTTATAAGACAGAGTTCAAAAGCGGGGAGGAGTGGGATACTTATACTCAAAGCTGCGGAAAGATTCCGCAGTTTACTTAGGAAATTCATGGCTTGACATGTTTTCATTTGAGTAGATGCCTAAAATGCTCTTTCCAAGCATGGTGCAAGGTGCTTCAGGGAGAGACTAGATGGGCATTCAGAGCTTTAATACACTAAATCTACCTCAGAGGGCTATTATCTTTAGTATATACTCTTTTTTGACTAGGTGGATTGACTATTGGTTATGGGAGTTCTTCATTAGCTTCTTTAGGAAAGTGTTATGATTTAGGTTACTTAAGAACTTGTGAATTTCTTGGATTTCAGTAGAACACATGGTATAACTCATCCTTAGATATAGTCTTTAGACTGCTTGTATTTCATAATATCACTAAGATGCATGTGATCATTTAAGTCTCCATTGTATCTGCATATTGTTCTTTTGTTTTTTTATTTACCAGGTTTCTGGTCTATACTTGCATAATTACTGCAAGCTGTCTAGTCTTACGAAGTTGAACTTCATTCTTCAAGTGTGTTTTCCTTAGTACAGCCTAAAACCATGATGAAAAAGATGAGCATACCTACAAGCAAAACTTCTCTGGTCCTCTTTCTGTGCCAAATTATTTCTGCACTGGATGTACCTCTTGACTGTAAGTATTAACCTCATAAATAATTGCAGAATAGTGGAAGATTAGTTAAATAATTTCTGTAGGAAGCTGAAAATAACTCTAGCATGGAGCCAAAAATAGAGTGTGTTTGGTCACTTCAATCAGGACATTATAATTATGAATATTTACCTTACTTACTGAAAATTTTCAAAACCTGTGCCTATAAAATGAGTTACATTGTACAGTTGAGGAATTCTCACAGACTCCTACTTACACTTCAGTGTGCCTTTGTTTGATCAAAATGAAGGGCAGAAAAGCCCTGCTAAATGCTAATTATTTGTGAAATTAAGATCATATTGATAATTTTCTAAAAATCCCAGGACAATTCCTGCTTGCTGTAAACAAATACCCTTACCTTCAGAGAAGAAGTTCCCAGGAGCTGATATGAGAGCTAGTGAAAAATTCAAATACCTAAAATTCAGACACTCAAAGCATTTTATTTTTTTGATGCAAAAGGGTAAGGCTCTTTGATTTCTTAAGTAGTGCCTGAAAACAGTTAAGAACTTTTACTTAAAAACATACTAAAAATGTGCTGGGAAAGGAACTCCAGCATTAACACATAAGGAAACATCTGGAGAAAAGGAAATCCCAAGATCTGAAGTTCTTGTCTAATATAAGACTCTGTTAGTGGGGAACTTTGAAGGTAGCACTCCATGCTGAAAAGGAAACAGTGGTAGCTGCTCCATTCTGTATTCTCAATAGCTAATTTTATTAAATTACTCATGTTTCAGGTTGCTGTTTTCTTTCTAAGAGAAACATGATCACATTTTCAGAATTCAGTGAACCATGTTGCACCTCTCAGTGACAATTCATTTGTTTAAGTAATTACCAAGGAAGAGAACATTGGGACTGGTGTTTAATTGATGGATTAATACGTCAGTAGATTTGCGTGTGATTCTAATTTGCATGGTTTTCTTTACCCCTGTGGTTTTGATAGCTTCCTGCCTTCCAGAAATGCATGTTTTTCTTTAATAATTATTGACATACATTGCAAGTGTTTTAGTTTTGTTTTTCCCTATGCATTTTACAAGCCTATCAAACCAATGACCTGTATTTCTGTTACAAAATCAATATATCTGAATGACATCCAACTTGTTGTGTTATAAATGCCTTTAGAGCAATAAGCTGTGGGTTAAAGAAGGCTTTGAAAGTTTGATTCACAAGTGAATAACTTTCAAAACTTAATTTTTCTCTTTAACACCTTTGCAGGCTATAAATAGTGTTTTAAATCTACCTTGTAGTTTAGCACTAATATAAATTATGCACCTCTCTAATATCATTATCTTAAGAGCAAGATTTTGGGTTAAATTTACCTGAAATTCATCAAGAGACAAAAATGAATACCCTTTTTGGATGTATAATTTTAATTCTGTATTGAGAATTTAATTCCCTTTTCTTTCATGCTTAATAACTTTTTGATGTCTGATAAAGTCACATACTTGAATTTTTAGCCAGAAATTACATCCAAAATGGTGATATTGCTTTCATAAGTAATGATGAGAATGGGCTCTGGGAGAGCACCACAAGGGAAGGACTTAGATTTTTTGTGGCTCTTCCCTGAATATCCACCTGGTAGATATAGAGAACTGGTGGTGAGAACACACTTAATTAGTTGAATATTTAGTTTGCATCCAGGTTAGAAATTCCTGTTCATAGCAAGTTCATTAGTTCCTAATCAGTGGCTCCTCAAAGCAGGCAAGGAATGACTGAAAATGTAGGGGCTCAAGGACATTTGGCCTATTGATAAAGAAACATGATTATCCAGAACACTGGAAGTAAGCAATAAAGATCTGATAGCTAAGATGAATTTTTTTTTGTCATTTTTCAAACAAAAAGGGGCTGCAAGTCTGTTGAGTAGAATTAGGTGCTTTTGTCTTTACAAGAGTAATTTTAGCCTGAAGCATTCTCTTTGTTCTTCCATGTGATCATATGGGTGGATTGATTTTGACTGCAGCATGAGGGTAGTGCACTCCATTAATTCTGATTTGCTGCTGTCTCCTCAGTATTAGAGTTTTATGTCCTTGCAAGGCCAAAATCATGTAGCATGGTTGCTGTTAAAAAGTCAACATTTCAGGAAAGTTTCTCATACCAAGAGCTTTAAGATAAATGTAGTAGTATCTGACATAATGGAAATTGTGGCTGGAATTTCAGGCATTGCTGCATGGGTTGCAGTCCAGTGAATGTTTTAAATGTTTTCTTTTTAATGGTGACCAATGCACTTCTCAGAGATTCTTGTCTTCCCTCTCAAAATTGCTAATTTTCTCTTCACTAACAAATGTTTCTCTTTAATCTCCATTTGTCCATTCAACTGCTGATTCTGATGTGGGAATAAAAGCAAAACTTCTAGAAGAATGTAAGTTACTCTTCACTAAAAATAGGCTGTGTGCTGCTGAAAATTAATACAGATTGTGTTGCAAATTGAATTTGCAGTCCAAAAATGTGTGATTCTGACATTTTGTTGGTAATTTTGTTTGCTCTATCTAGATGTTTTGTGCATGCAGTGTTCAGAAAATACTATTGTACATAAACCAACATTCTGATATTCTAAATAAATGAATTGTGTGATTTTTGATGGTGTGCTATTTGAACATTAAAATCTTCACTCAATATCAGCATGTGCAGCATTTCTTTACTACTTTCAGGAGTAAATATATTTGATAAAAAATAAATTTATTGGAATATATGTACTTTTGTACTTAAAAAATATACTGTTTTACGTATCTGATGTGGACATAGCTCCTTTAGTAGACCTCATATTTTATGGGTTCTAACTTAGCTTTAGTTTTATGGTTAACTTGATCAGTTCTAAGTGCAGTCAATAACACAGGAGTGGAGATTCCAGGTCTTTGACGTGCATCAGATGGAGTGTCCTGTAGGTTGGGCAGTGTTTGTGTCATACTGTTTTTCAGAGTGTATTTCCTTTTCCCGAGTAAGCATCTGACATGTACTGACCCTGAGAAATGCCTCTGAGAGGGAAAAAGACTGCCTTCAGGTACTCCTAAAGAAATACACACAAAGGTGTCATGTAAAAATGTTGCCTCCCTCTTTCAAGGATTCTCCCCTGTGCAGTGAGGAGCAGAACCTGTGGCCTGTTCTGTTCTGCTTAGCTGCTGTGTTTTATGATTCCATGATATGATTTCTTTTCATCCCGGTTTCTTGCAGGTAGGGTTTTACAGAAAGCTACCTCTGTCTGTGCAAAGGAGTATGTAATGTATAATGGTATATTTAAGGATGACTTAAATAAAAATCCCAGTTGTACAATTTTAACTGTCTTGAGTGAGGCATGAGAACACAGCTAACTCTGATGATTGAAATAGTTCGTTCCAGTGGCTAGAAATTACCCCAAAGCACTAGCAAATTTTTTTTACTGGACAGGTGATTTACAGCACTTAGACAGGGATGTTCATGGGTATGTTATTAAACAGGTTTATTTAGGTGACACTAAACGTAAACATATGAATAATGTTGAGGAAGACACCTTTCTCACTACCTTAATATCACAAACAGTATTTTTAATGCAAAAATGGGAATAGATAATGGTAAAAGATTATGAATTACTTACCATAGGTGGACACCAACTACTTTATCAGGTGAATCATTTTTTTTCTGTGTTACTTGTTCTATAGTACTGGACAAATCACAAATGTTAAATGATTGCTTCTACTGGGACAGTTCACAAGATTGAGTGTATTTTTAATGGATTTCTTAAGGGGAATCAGTGCTTTACTTTTCCTACATGTTCACTTTATTTAGAAACTAGATACTATTTTTGTCATTTTTTACAGAGTCTTTTGCTTATAACACATTTTTTTACTCCTGAAAAGTAGTCCTTAAAAGCATGCTTTGTAGATTAATGCAATATGTTTAGCATAATAAATGTGTGGAAAGCTTTCTCTCACAGAAAGTGTATTTTATGAAAATACATAAAACGTTTAGAAGCACAAAACAATGTATATTTTTTCCTTCTGTGTGGTAAAAAAACATTTTGTGGAGGCTTGTGTCTTGCAACTCTTCAGATTTGTTGGACTTAGAATTTGAGTGTCCTTTGGTTTTGTGAAAATCTGTTGAAATCTGAGGCATAGAAATGATATTTTCATTAAACTTTTTGGCCAAGATCTTCATCTGCTGTAAATCAGGATAGCTCAGTTGGAAGTTAGTATAGCTATGCTGATTTCCAAGAGTAGAGAGCTTCAGCCTCCTGATACAAAGGATACTTTAATTCCACTCTTCTATCAATGATTTGGTTGCTAACTGCAATTCTTCTTTCTCTGCTTACAAAAGTGTCGTGGTGATACTTTGAAAATATTGTTGAAATCATCTCTCTTTGTTGTATTCCATATGAAGTGTCACAACCTCCTACGATAACTCAGCAATCTCCAAAAGATTACATTGTTGATCCTCGAGAGAATATTGTAATACAGTGTGAAGCCAAAGGAAAGCCGCCTCCTAGGTTAGTTGCTTTTTTAAAATTATTTTTCTTTTATTAAAGCATGGAAGAAATCTGGAGTTCAAGGAGAACATATTAGCAATTGTAGCATTTTTTTCTTCTCAAAACTCTAACAATAAAATAACACTTGATTATTACAAGAGCAGATAGGTAAATGCCCATGGAACACACTAGGAGGCATGCTGTACTGTGAACTGGATGATGTGCCAGGTTTAGGCATAGTGTTTAAGAAGAATGGACATTGAATAAAGTCAGACTAATGCTAATACATTCAAATGTAATGTTTTGTAAATAGTTCCATTTTATGAGGCTGATCTTGAGATATAATTTGTCAGACTATATTTTGAAATATAATTTGTGGTCTGTATCAGTTTTATTCATCAGCAGCCTTGTGTATTTAATAGCCTTAAGTTTTGGTTTTGGCAGAAATGGATCAGATTCCTGATCACCATCCATTTTAAGACCCTCTTTTAGCATCTTGAAATATTTGAAAAGTACTCATTTCAGGGTACTTAGTTCCTGCACTGGAAGCATCAATAGCCATTATACATTCTGGCATTGTTAGTAACTGCTTCTGATTGCAGAGACTATGAACACAGAAATGTACATCTCTCTGCCCTAGCAGTCTTATGCTTACACCTTGCTAGCAGGGTCCATCTAAAACTGCTCATTCAGACACAGACTGAGCTTGTTACATGTATTTCTTCTGAATAACAACGGTTTTTTCTGCATTATTCCTGCTGATTGCTGTGTCATCATTGTCATTATCATGCTGGGCAGCAGAACAGAGGAGATGGAGATTATCTGGGATACTCTCAGCCTTTCTATTGTTCTGTTGAGGACAGGAGTGCCATAGAGCTGCTTTATTTACTAGCATTTTAATTTGGCTGGTAAATGGCCTGACCTCGAGGACCAGATGATTATTGTCCACTTTGGGACAACTGTATTGCTTCTGCAGATGTTTCTCTTGAACACTTATGATTGGAATTACCAGAGAGAAAAAGAGCGCTGTCTGTGAGATTGACAAACCTGAGCTGTGTGCCAGGGCTCTCTGCTGTACATCCTCATCTTCCCCATCAAACATGGATCTGGCTTTGTTCCCATGCCACAGAGGAAGTGACAGGATTTAAGTAAAGAATTTTCTAATGAGTTTTATAAGCTTGTGCTTAGTCTTGTTTATTTTTTGAGATACGACAATGATTTAATTTGTATCAGGAGTTAGGCTGGTTGGTCCATCACTCTTGATAACCTGCAAATGCATATTGGAACTTGAGCTGCTCCAGAGTTCTGAAGTCAAAGGTGGACTTTCTCAGCCCACAGTGTGAACTGTGTGATACCAGTGTGATAACGTCTTATTGGTAAGAGTGCCTGGCATAAAGGTTTGTGGATGTGCTGCTACCTACAAGCTAGAGCAGCAAAGACTCTGACTGTCCTGTATCTAAAATTCAGGGATTTGTAGCACACTTCCCACCTCTCATTTGAATCCACATTACACTTTCTTGCATCCTTAATCTTATTGGTAACCAAAACCCCACATTCTGAAGCTTCACCTGCAAAGTTGTAAGAAAAAGATTCGCTGTTAGTTCACTATGCGTGGTAGTCCTCCCAAAAACACTGCATGTGATGCAGCCCTGCTGCAGGTCCAGTTTTTCACTCCCCCAACACAAGGTGCAAATATTATGTCCAGTCCTGCCCAGCTGCTGCAGAAGATCAGTACACAATTTGAGTCAGTTAGAATTTGAGCTTTTCCAGTACCATTTACATTCATACTTTAGGAAACGTTCTAACCAGCAAAGAGTGTTTGTGCGTAAGATGCTGAAGCTGAAATGTGTAGCAAGTACAAAAGCTGCTGTTCACAGCATTTGAAGCTGTGAGTGCTCAGCACTTCATAGGTGTTGGTCAAGCTCTCTGTGACACTACTTCTGACCCTAAACAGAGCATAACTAAGAAAGTGGTGTTTATAGTAGTCTGTGTTGTAGACTGTGAATCTCTGTTTCTTTGCAGGTTTTTAGGAGTTCTATTAGTCTTCATTTTTAATGACTACTTTTCAAAACATCTCTTGCTTTGAGTAGCATCAGTATAAATTTACTAGAGTAAATAAAGGCTATCAGACTATATAATTTCAATTAGAGAATTATGTTTGCATGAGAATACTGAAAAGAAATCAAACCCACCACAGTCTTTAATTCACTTACATAACTTCAAAATCGCCACACCAATTAAAAGAGATGGTCTCCTGCTGGGGCCTGAGATGACAGATTTCAGCCCTGAGCAAGTTTTTAAAGACAGGTTTATAAACCCTTCCAACAATAGGTTTTATAATGGAAATGCTAATGCCGCTGTAGCAATATCAGTTCTTGCAGATGTTACTGCATCATTTTTTGTGGAAAGGAGATCAGTTCTTTTTCATGTTTGATTAGCCTCAGAAATTTTTACTGTGTTTTTTAAAAAAAGAATTGCCTTTGAAATAGCTCCTGTTAACAAGCTCAGGCACACCTTTTATCTTAAAATATTGCCAGATTTCTTATAGTAAAAGTTCTGTATTGCTTTATTAGTTAATTTAGTGACTTATCTGCTAATAAAAAAATAACATGTATTTTTGTTAATTAGTTTTTTTCTTCATATGATCTACAAAAAGAAGCTAAGAATAAACTTTTTTTATTGTTTTAGCTTCTCCTGGACACGCAATGGAACTCATTTTGATATAGATAAAGATGCACAGGTAACAATGAAACCAAATTCAGGGACTCTTGTCATAAATATTATGAATGGTGGGAAGGCAGAAGCATATGAGGGAGTTTACCAGTGTACAGCAAGGAATGAACGAGGAGCAGCCATTTCCAACAATATCGTTATAAGGCCTTCTAGTAAGTAAAGCTCTTAATGTTCAAAAAGTGTGAAACTCTTTGGTTTTCTTATTTCCTTATGAACTTCTTGCCTTTTTGTTTTCCCGTCTTAAAAATTCAGTCATCCAAATTATCATGCTAGAAGTTATTGCCTATTTTCTGATACTCCGGTATAATACTGTATTACATGTCCTCACAAAAACATTTTTACACAAATTTAATAACCAAATTTTTTTCATGATACATCTGGATAACCTTGTAATGTTTAAAACTGAGTTATATGTATGATACTACTGCTAGAATAAAATATTTAAATCCTTAAGGCTTTAAGGCTAATTTGTTGACACTGATAGCATAATTGATGACAACAGTTTTTATTCTGTTTGTGAAGTCTGTATTCCATAGTTTTTGTAATAGCTTTATAACATATCAGATTGGAACTAAAAAGAAGCTAAAAATTCTTAATTAATGGTAGATTGTTTCTACACCTTTTTATGAGCTTTATCTCAGTTGAGTTTTCAAGCTTCTCAGCTTAAAATGTACTGTTCTCACATCTCAAAGTGTGTGTGTATAACACTGCTCCAGGAATGTCTACTCCTTTTTCTATTTTAGCACATCACCTTTTTTTACAGTATAGTTAAAAATTTGCAAGATACTATTATAAAACCTTTAGTGAGTAGACAAAATGATTTGAATCAGTTGATTATACTTTCAATAAATCATTGGTGTACTTTTTTCCAAGAAAACATTAAAAAGAATAAAAATAAAAACTTTAGCAAACATGAAAGGACTTAACATTTGGATGTAGTTCTTCCATTTCTCCGGAATACTTTGTGAATTTTCCCTTTAAATTTTTGAGGTTTTGCCAATACATAGTTTGTGTGTGTGATAAAATTACTTTCTATAGGGTCTCCCTTGTGGACGAAAGAAAAACTAGAACCAAATCATGTTCGCGAAGGTGATTCACTAGTACTGCACTGCAGACCTCCTGTTGGCTTACCACCACCCATCATATTTTGGATGGATAATGGTGAGTTTGTTTTTTATGCAGTTGACATTTTGCAGTTTTTCTACGTAGTGGATCATTGCTTACCAAAACTACAGATAGTGAAGTTTCCCTCTGAGTTAAAATTCAGTGAATTTCCATTTCTGTAGAACAGAGGAAACAAGCAGACATATAGCCCAAAAGCACGAAGCCAAAAGCAGCTGGAGATCTTAATGTAAGTTGTAGATTAACCCACTGGGGAAGAATGGGTAGACAAGGGGTTTCATCAGGAAGCCTTCAAATGTCTGTATATGTACCAAGCCTCAAACAAGTGTAATTGAATGAATGTGGAGTCTGCAGATCATAATAATAGAGTGTGTCAATTATAGTTCACTTAAATGTTTTCTTGTTTTCCCATAGCTTTCCAAAGGCTGCCTCAAAGCGAAAGAGTTTCCCAAGGTCTAAATGGAGATCTTTATTTTTCTAATGTACAACCAGAAGACACACGGGAGGACTATATCTGCTACGCAAGATTTAATCATACGCAAACTATACAGCAGAAACAACCCATATCTGTAAAAGTCTTTTCAAGTAGGTATTCCACCACCAAATTACATACTTACGTAGTATTTATCCCGAGTTCTCAAGTTACATGCTAAAGTTAAGTAGTGTTATGCGAGGGTATTTTGTCATTTTCATTATGAATAAGAAATTACATTACTGTTTAAACTTGAAATGTAATCTCCAGTTTTGTTGAAATATAATTGATTTTAAAAGTTATCATTTTTCCCTTTATAAGGCTTTGTGTTTTGAAAAAATGCTTTTTAAGATTTGATACATAGAAAAAATACAGTGTAAAAAATAACAGTTTTCAGATATTTTTCCAATGCAAGAATATTAAGTTATTATGGTTACTGTAACTATTGAAACAAATTAATCAATCACTTGATTAACTCACTGTGGCCATGTCATCACCTTTTGATTCCCAGAACTTTTATTTTTCCCTCTTGTATGCTTTCTTCATGATATTCTGTTTATTTCAGTGGATTCATTGAATGACACTATAGCTGCTAATTTGAGTGACACTGATATTTATGGTGGTGAGTTATACTGGTCCCCACTGATACTCCTTGTTTCACAGTAGCATTTAGTTAACTAACTTCACTTCCATGGCTACTTAATCTTTTGCTCATTTTTCAGTTTCTAATGAAGGTATCAGTTAGTGCTGGTGATAATACATACTTTACAAAGGGACTGCGCAGTGTGATCCTTTCAAATATTTAATGTTTCTATGCTCTTGTAACATATGGCTCATAGAAAATATAAACACTTATAATAAAAGAGTGCTTTCACACTGGTGCAGATTTTAAAAACTACTTCTATACTGTCTTGATATTTTTATATTTTTCCTCAAATTTATCTAGTAGTTTGATTATGTTTATTATCACTAGAACTATTCAATGTCATGTGCTACATAATAAATAACAGCAATTAAGCACCTAACAGATCCACTTCACATTTAATAACTTACTGAATGTACCAATAAATTCATAGGGGTAGGATAAATTTTGTTTGTTTGGTGTTTAGGCTGGTCTTTCCATTAATCTATGCTGAATGGTCTTTTGTATGTTCTGAATTAAATCCTCCTGAACAGATGTATATATGTTTAGCAAGACTGACTTTGGAGCACCACTGTATCTGGACTCTCCACTTGATATTGGATGGCATAGAAAACACTTGATATTTATTCCATTTTTTGTCTTTTTCCTTGTGAAATGGGGCTTTGTGCATATTAAACCGTAATTTACATGAATGTAAAATAAAACATGGGCACAGAATATTTTACTTCTCTACATAAAAATTACATGTTATTCAGGAGGGAGAAGCAAGAAATGAGTATCTGAACACAAACCAATATATTAGCTACAATTAGTGAGGAAAACACTGTTGGGTTGACTCCAAACTCAGAACCACCATGGGTAATTCTTCTGAACACTCATAGTCTGGCCAAGTGAGTCAGCAGCCCTTGGCAGTGCCAGCAGTTGAGTTGTTGCTGTCGGCTGCGTTCTTGACTCTAAACTCTTCTGTTCTCCCACAGCTTTAAGTTGTTTGTGTACTGGTTAGTAAGGCATTTACAGCACATACTGGATTAAAATGAAGTGTTGTATTTATGCTAATGTATCAGTAAATCCTGTACCTTAACAAACTTCAAGTTTATTATGTTTATAATCTCATTTTTCAAAGACAAAATGATTTACTGTAATGTTTCAGACTCTTACAGCACTTCAGAGCAATTTAATTCTATGTATTAAAATTGCTACAAGAGAACCTTAGAGTATTCACAGAAAAAACTCTGTAATTACAGAACACTCTTATTCTGAATTCCATGAAGGCATAGGAAATACGGTATACTTCAAAAGCCAACAGAGTATAATGTCAGAAATTAGTCTTATATTTATTGCTGCCTGTTTACTGTGGTTATTGCTTACAAGTTAATCGAGGTTCTATATTGCAAGACTGGGGAGCAGCTTGAATTAAAGTTAAATATGTAGTAAGAAGAAAATACAAGGATTAATTTCTGAAACAATGCCTCACATTGTCTAGAAAATAGTAAAACGTATTCCAAAGCAGACTGTACCTTTCACTCCCTTGGTTTATATTTCTGATAAAAAATAACTTTGCCTTATTTTTATTTTGATGGAAGCCCAGTAATTTTGAGTAACTTTCAGTCTTGTTCTGTGCCTCACACCAGTGGCCTCTTACTCCTCATAATAGTTCTGTTGAATGAAATAGCAGCTACTTAGGATTAAGACTGCATAGTTGCCTATGTAAAAGCTTTGTATCAATTGTTCCTGTCTTTTAATTATAACATTTCTCTTCTATGTGTTCAAAATTATGGCATTTAACAGATATGTTATGTCTGTCAAAAAACTAATGTGTTCAGCTTTGTAGTTGTGTTGCACAATTGCTATTAATTAAATGGCTGATGTGGAGCAAAATCTCTGTTCAAAATGTGAGAATGGATGTATGGACTTGATTGGTATTAGAATACAATTTAGAAATTATTTTTTACTTATTCTTGTTCCAGCAAAGCCAGTTACAGAAAGGCAGCCAGTTCTTCTAACACCAACAGGTAGCACAAGTACCAAAGTGGAACTCAGAGGAAATGTGCTTTTGTTGGAGTGCATCGCAGCAGGATTGTGAGTTACTTTTGAGACTTTTTTTCCTAAATATAAATACAGAAACAGAGGGAAGAATTTCAGAGATGCTTAAAATGTGACCACTGTATAAGCTTATGTGTTTCAAAGAAGCAGAAGTGTAAAATGGGAAGAGTTTTTTTGAGGAGCTCCACCATTTACTTGGGCATCAGCAGACTTTGGAACATGAAGATGTATGATCTCTGCCTTCTCATATCCCCAAACCCTATGCACAGGATATGGGTTGTACCATTGTTTTTAAAGTACACGGGCAAGAAATATTATAGACTAAGCTCAGGCACATATCCACAGATTTGCAGTCAAGAATAAAGCCTCCATTGTTTTCCTAAGTTTACAATCATAAGGCTCTCAAATTCTATAAAAAAAGATAAGGATTTGCTGTTCTAATCCAAGAAAACTGCTTATATGTGTTAGTAATTACATAGTAGATCTGCTAGATGGGAATCATTGGAACAAATCTTCAGGTCCTTACATCTAATTTCTCATTGTAATTGAGCTTAATTGGTACCTGTTTCTTTAATGCAATGCAAGTTTGCTTCTGCTTATTATTGTGCAAAAAGAAAATTACTAAGAGCAATTTCACTTCATGAATTAGGTTGATCTTTACACCAGTTTCATTCTCAGGAAGAAATCTGAGATACATTGGTTATAGAATAGAACCAGAAAATCTTTAGTACCTATTTCAAGAACTGTAAATATGTTTACAGTGTGCAAAGGCATATAATGCAGAGTGCTCTCAGGTAGACATGAGGAAAGCCAGTAATTGCAAATCATGTGCCACAGCCGCATACACGTGTGTTCACTTGAATGAGCTCCACAGGACACGCTGAGGCACAGCTTGATCTGAGCATCAGTGCAATGTTTCTGTCTCAGCTGTGGCCTGCTCAGGTGTCTGCCCCAGCAGCATTAGCAAAACCATCCCTGTGAATGGACGTAACATCAGCCCACGTAATCTTCATCTGCAATATAGTTATATGTCTTTTGACAGCCCTGCAATAAAAATATTCAGTGATCCAAACTCCAGTAAAATGGCTGGATAAAACTTGTGAAAAAAAATAGAGTGTAATATATTATATGGCTTTGTGTCTTTAGCAGTCATATAATTTAAAAAAAAAAATCAGTGAGGGAATACTTGTCCACAAAGGGCCAGATGCAGATTTTGTTTGAAACAACTATTCCTAATCATTGACACCATAATTAAAAGTCAGATTTACTAGGTGTCTGTGTTATAAAATATGTGATATTAGACTGCTAAGGGAACATTTGCCTAGAGCCATTACTATCTGAGAGAGGACATTCTATTCAATAAGCAACAAATTGTGATTTCTTGTAATTTTCAAAGTGTATCTCCATGTGTTTGAACAACTTTCAGCTTCAGTGGACAACATGGGGCATAGCCGAGATTTAGACCTTGTACAGTGACAGGTAGCTATACTTGACTCAGCACTGACATTTTTTTCTTGATTTCTCACAAGAAATGTTTTTATCTCCTTAAAGCTCTTTTGTAAAGTTTATAATGTTCATGAAGCATTAGGATATTGCTCATACAAAGGACAATTATAAACTTGTCATTTTGCAGAAGCTCCCTTTAAAAGCACCATGAGCATCAATTTAATATAAGAAGCTTGTCTTCATTTATTAACCATCAGGTTTTTTAGATTAATCAGCAGACAAATGTATTCTGTAATTATTAATCCTATGAACAGATGGCCATTGACAATGTTAGTGTGACTTGTCATTTCCTAGAAACAAATGCTGGCATATTTTTCGTAGTTGTTGGATGTGGTCCAGAATCTGGGTAGAGGCTCTTAAAATAATCATTTGTAAAACATATATTAAAAATATTAGTGTACTGAATTCTTATGTTCCTTTTCTTCAGTCCCTAAATTTGGTCTGTGCTTTTACTTCTCCAGACCCACACCAGTAATCCGCTGGATCAAAGAGGGTGGGGAATTGCCAGCCAACAGAACATTTTTTGAAAACTTTAAGAAAACTCTCAAGATCATAGATGTTTCGGAAGCTGACTCTGGGAACTACAAATGTATAGCAAGAAATACATTAGGTTCAGTTCATCATGTCATTTCAGTAACTGTGAAAGGTAATACTAAAATTATCCTTAATGTAATGTTGTCAAGGCTCTAGAGTGTAGGATCGAGGCAGGCTTTCCAGGATGAAGTATAGCTAAAAGGATGAATGATAATAGTTAAAAATCACCCTGAGGAAACATTCAACTGTCTGAATTCTAACGCTGGAAGGGCTTTACTGTCTGTGATATCTTTTTCATCTTTTAATGTTACTTTGTAAAGCATCAGGCTAAACTGGTATTTTACTGTAACAGTAGTGAGATAATGCCTTCGTTTGCACAAGTGCTACATTTATTTTAGATCCTTTGATTATCTGTCATTAGACTGCATCTTTCTCTTATTTCTCTATCTTCCTCATCGTCTCTCTTCATCATCTCATCCTCATTTTCTCCATTTGGCTTCATTCCATTCATATAGCCCAGGTTATTTCTTTCCTCTATTTTACTATTGTCTTACAGTCTTATGTTTTTCTTTCTTTTCCTCTTTTACTTGTATTTCTGGATTCCTATCTTCTTCATGTTTTTTAGCCAACATAATGCCTTATAGTTCTAAAAACAATTACAACATGTTTGTCTAAACAGGCATGGTAAGTATGCTGTGAATACCATGAAACAAAAAACTGTAATGACAGTTAATTAGTGATTGAAATAATCAGCTGTATTGCTTACTTTGCATGCTAGATAGTAATTTATTTTGTTGTAGATCAGCATCTTTTTATGATCACATTTAATCTCCTTTCTGAGAACAGAAGTTTAATTATCAGTTTGCATCTGTCAATCAATCCAAAATCTGAAAATTAATTACAAGATGTGATGATATATGCCATTTGTGGTTATTTATTGTAAAAAAGGATGGGGAAATAGAATATCTTCTAGTAAGGGCAGTGTTTCACACATTTTGATCTCTGTGTTTTCATCTGTCTCAGGTAAACATCTGGCCCCACTGCAATCATCCGTTGAACTGAGTGAGACCAAGGGTTTTGCCATTTTAAAATTTCGCCCTTGACATGAAATCTTTTTGTGTAATCAAACCTAAATTCATTCCTAACAGCCTACCTACTAAGAGCGTGGATAGTTCTGAAATTAATCAAAAGACCCTGTAGTGTCTGCAAGTGCCATACTCAGATAAATTTTGCTTGCTTTAGGAAAGGCAAATTAGATTCAAAGCAGGCAACCCTAAATGAAACAAAGATCCTCTTGTTTATCTTGGAATTTTAATGTGGTGGATGACCAGAGGGTCAGTTCAGCCAATGTGTGATCTACCACTTAATTATCACATGTGTATATATGTGTGTATATATATATATACACACANAAAGTAACAGCATAGCTGTAAGTCTGTATCTACGCATACGGTGTTTGAATTATCTTCTGATTACCATGCCTTACGATTTTCTGTATGTAATTTTGGAAAATAATTGCTGTCTTTCTTTTCTTAAACCCAGCTGCTCCATACTGGATAACAGCACCCAGAAACTTGGTCTTGTCCCCTGGAGAAGATGGAACACTGATCTGCAGAGCTAATGGCAACCCAAAGCCTAGTATAAGCTGGTTAGCAAATGGTGTTCCCATAGCAAGTAAGACTCCTAATTACCTTACAGGAGCATGAGTAAGAAAATAGGAGTCGTCTCAGGGTGGTTTTTGTCAAATAGATGTGAAGAGCCTGTATTTGTGTAGTTTTTGCCTGACAGGTAATGCTAAATCATAAAAGATGTGATAAAAATACTGTAGTTCATAAAAGCCGAAGGGCAAAATATGCTTCTAACATGTTTGAGAGAACTAAAATTATGCTCCTGGTTCTTCTGTCTTGCATTCTGCTGGTATTCTTTGTGGAGATTGGATGGTCCCTCTCACGGGGCCATTGCTGGGATGTCATTGTTACCCTGGTGTTTCTGTGGCTGTCATGTCTGCTAGATCTCTCCTTTGCTGCCCCACTGCAACTGTAATGTTGCCCAGGAATCCTAAATGTGACTTAAAAAGTGAAGTCCTCACGTGTGGATATACAGAGCACATGTAGGATTTGCAGTACACTGCAGGATTTGCAGCTTAGTGTATGTTTGAGCCTTCCAGGCTTCAGCTCTACGAAGCTGCAGCAGCAAAACTGTCTGAATGTGTCAGCAGCTACCTGGCAAACGGTTTGTGCCAAGTAGATGTCAAAGAAAAGGAACCCTAAGGCAGTGGAACAGCTGTTTCTGTGTGCATGGATAAGAAAAGCAGCCCTGAGCTGGTGATTGAGCCACTTAATTGCTGCAGTGTTACGACTGGCAATGCTGTATGACAGACAGACACAAGCTGCTATATATAGTACAACTTGCCTTGGAAAGAACTTGCTGGAGGACACTGCAGTGTGTTGTCAGCTGAGTGTGCACTGAGCATACCCTGTACTGTAAAGTCACACTTGGTTCTTCTACCTTTGTCCTTCCTCTTTCTCAAAACAATAATAAAAAACAGACAGTCTCTCTGTTAGAAAGATAATGTACTCTAAAATACTGGTCTGCCTAAAGTATGACACTTTCAGAAGTTTAAGAGTTTTTTTAAGTCTGTTGATGAAATATAATTCACCCAGTTTGGGATGTGGAGAAGGATTGTCTATGGTCAGAATCTATGTAATAGCAGGAGGTAAATGAGAACCCTCATTAGATATATTTGAAGTATTTGGTATAAAAAGAGATTAAGCTTATTTGTAGGGAAAAATTTGTAACTTTGGGGGCAAAATAAGGCTATATATTGAAACAAATAGAAATAGTTAGCAAATAAGCTGTTTCAGGAATCGTAATTAAATGGAAGGTGAGATCTACAACCTGAGATTTAAAATTACATGTGTCCATTGATAAATAAGTTATGCAAACTGACATTAATCACCTCATCAAACAATGGTAAGACAGGAAAAAAGGAAAATATCAATGAAATTTTGTATAGTATATATTTATAAATAAATGTATCATCATGTATTTGTTATCATCAAAGTTCGGTACCTATCCTTCATTTTCCATTCTGGGCTTTTGGTGGCCTCATCTTCCTTTGTTGTTTTCTGTATACTCACCATTCACTTTCTGTTTGTTTGGAGGGGATTTTTATCCTGCAGTTCTTGTAGTTTAACTAGTATTTCAGGCCTCCTGACTAGTAAAATCTTTTTCCTGTCTATTAGAGTCAGCTTTGCCTTGCTCATCTTCCTTATCAAAGCTGTAGGACGAGCTGTTCAAATGACTGAAAAGTACATTTTCCAGAAAAGCAGTGATGTGTTCTGCATTCTTTCATGGTTACAGTAAAATATTAAGAAGCAGAGTTTTCAGAAGCAGCTCCAGGATGCCACCGAATTTCCCAATTACAAGGGCAGCATATATTGGACTGGCATTGAGGAATCCGTATACAAAGTCTTGTTGAGGGGAATTCAGTAAAAATTACAAGACTTTAAATTTCCCACTTCAACTCAGTAGGGGAAAAAAAAGAAAGAAAAGAACACAGAAAATAAGTAAGTGGGTAGCTCAGCTTTACATTAAAGGTCACTTTCACTGCTGAGAAAAACTGAAGTCTTATCCGCATTAAATATTTAAGTGCAAGTTGATTGGATGCTCCAGCACACTGCATCTGTCAGGGCATCTATGAGAAACATCGTGATCACAGAAAGTGCAGTTCTTAAGATTCTTGTGATATTTCATTATTCTGAGTTATCAGAAGCTGTTCTGGAAATTACAAAGTACAGTGTGCCTTTTTGTTCACTTGTTACAAAATTACAGAACTGAGCCCCTCATCTTCCAACTGAATGATTAGGAAATCACTGCAAAAGGAAACTAAAGCAGCTGTTTCAGCTTCAGGGCAGTGCTGAAAGAGCTACACCCATGGCAGGATTTCAAAGAAAAAAAGCTAAATTTGAATTTCAAAGCCCTGCTGTCATCATATATCCCACAATGTGCCTCTTGTGGCCTAGTAATCTGTTTGCAGTACTTTAATTTTCTGTTGGAAAGCACAACTGGGAGATACTTAATTCTTCCGGTTTTGTTTTTTCATAATAGAGTCAGACAAGGAAGGGGGATGTTGAAGAAAGAACCATTCGTCCATATCTCAGTCAAAGGCTGAGGTTTAAATATCTATAGGGAAAGAAAAAAAAAAGTAGAGAAAAATGTCGTGTGTGTTAGCAACTATAAAGTGAAATTACAGTGGTGTGAATTTTGTTCAGTATTACACTAATCTGAGTAAAAAATATTTTTTAAGCAAGAATTTAGGTTTTCCTGAAATATTTTAATTAATTTTCTTCAACAGTCATGCTGAAAACACCAGCATTTCTGAAAAAAGAGCTGCTTTAGACGTGTTGGAATGATAAGGACCTAACCTAACCTCCTAATGTTTGCTCACAGGAGGAGTATGTTGAACTCACATGCCCAGTCCTGTTAAGGTCAATTAGAATTACTTTGGCAAGTAGCAATTGTAAGTTCAGGCCATGACTCTGTGTTGCCTTGTGCTTCAATTAACACTCAAGATCTGCATTATTTATATCACTGCGTAATCCATTGTGTCTTACTGCTTAGATATTCAGCATGGTTTTACGAAAGGGAAGCCATGCATGAAGTATCTCAACTTTTAAGAAAGTAACAACCCAGATTAATTGGGAAGGGGAAACGCTTTCATACTTGGACTTCAGAAAGGCACTGCAAATACTGTACAAAGACTGATTTTTTGGTCCAGTGGTTTATAGTTTGGGATGAGCTATTAAATATTAGATATAGACACTTAAGATTTATACAAAGCAGTGCAAAGTTGCTGTTTATCTTCTTTCAACACATTCTCCTCTTGTTATTTCACATGGAACCTCTGTGTTTGAGTGAGTCTCCATTAGTACTCATATTGAATTTAAGGGAGAAACATTAGCCTTTAGATTTCCTTTATGAAAGGCCTTGATAACCCCTGGCTGAGAGATTCATCGTCCATCATTTTCTCTGAGAGTACATACCACATGCAACGGGGAGAAATTTGCTGGACCCTAATGCCCCCTGTATTTCAGTCTTGCAGAGAAGACTGCTTGGGAAGTCTTGCTTTTATCCACTGCTTCTGCTGTTGTTGTGTCAGAACTTTGTATCGGGTCTGAGAACTTCAGCAGATAAAAAACCTTTGATAATCAGGGTTTTTTTTCAATTCTGCACAAAATAGTCAAAGGATGATTATAGTTAGTGCAGGTAATGGTGGGCCTTTGGAGACAATAGAACTGTCTGAATCAGAAACTCAGGAAAAAAGGGATTTCAGTGATCATAGGAAAATAAAATTCTGAGGAGTAAGTGAGATTGGTAAGAAAAGGAAGAGGACATTATTTAACATTTCAGTTATCCATGTTTTTTTAATCCAGATTTTTCCCTTCCAGTTTAAAGCCTAATGGTGTGTTTTAACTGCTTCTGTTCGGAGAGCACATCATTGTCTTTTTTTCCAAGAAAAATGTAATAATGGTGCCTTAGTGGTTATTTAAACATGGTAGCAAAAGTAATTACTTAGGCTGTCAGAAATTTATGAAACAGATGGAAGTATGCATTCAAATGAACAGAAGTTATTCAGGGTGCTGATCTCTCTAACTGTGACAAAAGTATCTGATGGAGGCCATGCCTTCTCTGTATGGGAATATGCTGAACATGGCTAGAGTCAAGAACTGTATCATTGTACAATGTGATGAAAAAATTAGATGAAACCAGGTCTTTGTTCAGAAAGGACCGAAACACATTCATAAACTGAGATTCCGTGTTATTGGGAGCAGATTTTGGCTGTTAGATAGTAGATGTTCACCTGTCTTGTTACAGCAGCAGAACTCCTATAGCAAATCCTCGTAATTCATTACCCTGTTTGTACAGGCCCATTTTAAGAATTACATAGATTTTTGCTATTTTGGCTATCAGTGCCAAATTCAGCTTTGTCTGATGTGTCACAAGCATTTTCTCCTTCACATGCAGCTATTGTGTAATGTGACCAGAATATTCATAAACACAAACAAGCAGTGCTTGAGTGGCCCTGCCATCACTCCTTTTCCCCAGAAAAAGGAAAAAAAAAACAAAACCAACCAACCAACCAACCAACCAACCCAAAACAAAAAAAAACCCACAACCAAACAAACAAAACCAACCAACCAAACAAAAAAACCCAGATAGACTGGTGTATGGAAAGGGCTGAATTACTGCATGCTATTTTTCCTCAGATTTTACTATCAAGACTGACCTTCAGGAATCCCAAATCCCAAAGACCAGGGGAAAAGACTAGAATGAGATGTACCCTTGGTGGAAAAAGATTAGGTCAGGAGCAGACTGAACATACCTAAGTCTGTGGCCCCTAATGGGATGCAGCCACAAGTGCTGACTGAGCTGGCACATGTCATTTCAAGAACAGTCTCCATAATCTTTGCTTGGTTGTGGTAACTGGGAGAGGTGCCTAAAGATGCAGAGAAAGCAAATGCTTCTGTTGTCTTTTACAAGAGCCAGAAGGAGAAACCAGGGAACTACAAGCTGGTCACCCTCACCTTTGTCCCTGTGAAGATGATGGGGCAGCTAATTCTGGAAACCATTTCAGGGCACATTAAGGACAAGAAAACTTTTAGTAGCTTTCATAGCGTCGCTAAGGGGTGACGAACTTGATACATTTCTATGATGAAATGACTGGCAAGATAGATTGGAGCAAGAGTGGTGGATGATGTGTACCTGGACTACCGTGAAGCCTTTGACGGTGTCTCCCATTAGATCCTCATGGACAAGCTGTTGATGTAGGGGCTGGATAAACAGACAGGGGGGTGGATAGAAAAACAGCCAAATGGCCAAACCCAGAGAGAGTGATCAGTGGAGCAAAGTCCTGCACCTGGGGAGGAACAGTCTTAGTGCCAGTACATGCTGGGAGCCATCCAGATGGATAGTGGCTTAGCAGAGCAGGCCTTGGGCATCCTGGTGGACACCAAGTTGACCATGAGCCAGCAATGTGCCCTTGTTGCAGAGAGGTTAACTTTATCCTGGGCCACATGAAACATAAGTATAGCCAGGAGATAGAGGAAGGTGATCCTTCCCCCATCTGGACACAGTTCTGGATAACTGGATCCAAGTGACCCTGCTTGAGCAGGGGACTGGACCAGATGACCTCCAAAAGTCCCTTCCAAGCTCAATATTTCTGTGTCTTAGTGCAGCAGTGGGTGCTTCAGACCATTAAAGAAGCTGTACTCAACAGTTGAATAGATGCCAGTTTAACAGGGAGCTTTTGAATCGGTGCCCTTCAGCATCCATGTGGCTAGACTAGTCTACAGAAAGCACCAGCTAACCTGACACTGCTGTCTTCTTTTCTCTTGGGACCCCAGCTTGAAGCCCTTTTCAGAGGCACCTACCTCCTTTCCTTCAGATGGCTGAAAGGGGATATGTCCTTTTTTCCTTCAGTACAGCAGTGGGAACGGAAGATGCTGCCCCTTTTTATACTGTAATTTAGTGGTTAGATTGCGATGCAGTTCCTTCAGTCACAGAGGATTGAACTAATGGCTTCTATCTCTTAGCAGGGGCCCTACCATCATCCTGTAAGGGATTAGGTGTTAGAGTGTGCGTGAGTCTGTGCACCCACTAAAGACCTGCCTAGGGTCAGAAGGTGCTGCAGGATTCAGCGGGCATGAGTGGAGGGAAGCCCTCAGCTCAGGGCTGTAAGCAGCCCTGCTTGGAATGGCTGTGGGCAGTTCTCCTTCCTCGTGGGAGAGCAGTTGTGCCTGTCCTCTGTTTAACTGTGATTTGTATGCAGAAACAGACCGCTTCCCGCAGCTGACTGGCCTGCCTGCTGGGCTACTCACCTGCTCCGGCTATTTTCAACCCATGAATCTTTTAATGAAAATGGCATTTACATAGAAAAGGAAGCAATGTGAAACATGGAATACAATAGGAAGTAAAGCAAAAGAGAGAAAAATATGTGCCAGCAATCTAGAAGTCCAGAGAATAAGCATTTAAAATCTCATTAGTACCTTTTTCTTCCTTCCCTAAATTTTTGAATTTGTGATGATGATTTGAACTCAGAGTGATGGAAAACCAGAAAAAACAGAAATTGAAATCTGTTCTTGAGGTATCTGTTTGGAAATCAAGGTGCTTACATGAAAAATGGACTTAGATTTCATCCAAGCTGGAAATGCCCTTAAGCAGAAGCACAGAACTGTAGTCCTCTTCATCTGGTTACTTTTGTGGAGAATTCAGTAATAGATACTTGAAGAAAATGCAGGAGAAATGTCTCAATTTTCTTTACAGATGAGAACTAAGGCATTGTCTGAATCAAAAGGTTCCTGTCACAGAAAATTGTTGTTAATTTAGCTGATTGATCTTTTTTATGAGTTCAAATAAGAATTTCCTTATATGAGAATGTGTTTCACAAACATACTTTTTCAAGCTTCAATAAGAGTGTCAATTTTGATGATCCAGCCAAATTAGGATGCATTTATTGATGTATAAATACATCTGTTTTTCATATTAGTAGATCAGTAATTTTACCATTAATTTTCATTATTAATAATACATGTGCTTTTAAATACAATAATAATATATCTGGTCTTATTTAATATGTTCATAAAATATCAAACTATAGATTATGCATTTTTATGCAATGTGGTGTTACAAGCTAAGTTTTTTCTTCATTATACTTCTCTAACACCATCGAGTTGTTTCAGAACTGGCAGCTATTATTCTTCTTCAGTATTTTCTTAGAATTTTATTTGCAGTTGTGTCCTGGGTGCTTCTGTGATACAGAAGCTGTTTGACAGCTCAGGCCCATCCAGAACAGTCGAGGAAATGGCATTGTGTAAGTCTTACATAAGGGGAAGAGTGCCACCTGCTGAATTGCTTACTCTGCTCCTGTGAAGATTGTTTCTTGATTTTGAGTGAAGGAATGCTTATTCTTTACTCTGAGATAATTTTCAACTGAGTATAACTTTTTTTTATATTTGGAAAAATTATTTATGGTATAGTAATTGGTTCAAAAATTTAAAGTCACAGAGGACTATATCATTGTATCAGGATTGTCTTTTGACATTCAGAAGTATTTCTGTATTTTTCTAGATATTGACTGTATTTGCCTGAATCTTGTCATATTGGTATTTTTCCTCTGTATTGCATGAAAAACACAATCTTAGCTCCACTTCCTTAGAAAACAAACAAAAAAAATCTCCGAAAATGGGAATTCTACTGTCCTGAGTTAATACCTGTGGAATTAGAAGAACTTTTTAAACTGTATTGAAATTCAAATTTTTACCAGTGATTAGTCACCCAGGGAAAAAAAAACATAAATGGTACATTGGTCTTTCAGATACTTCTTTCTTTTCAGAAGTATAAAACTTGCAATCCCATAGAAGTTTAGGAAAAGCAGTAACTCTTCTTCTTTACACCAACAGTTGCCCCAGAGGATCCTAGCAGAAAGGTGGATGGTGACACCATTATTTTCTCACATGTGCAAGAAAGGTCAAGTGCCGTCTATCAGTGTAATGCTTCTAATGAATATGGATACTTGCTAGCAAATGCATTTGTGAATGTTCTGGGTAAGAAAGATATTTTTCTTGGGTATTCAGTTGTCTCCCGCAAACACACAGACTCTCTGCTCAAGCCTTGCTTGAGGTCTTCATTAGGAATTAATCTATTTCCTGGCCCCTGTAAAGAGAAAGGGTATACATAACTTGTTTTTTCTAGGATATTCCTGAATTTCACTTTCACTGTTCCAAAGTGAGAAGGATAGACGTGAAAGCTGGGAAAACGTGGCAGAAATTTTCTCTCTTTTTTTTTTGTTTATGTAAGTCAGTCAAACAGAAGCCCAACAAAGAAGGCAGGAATTAGTATCACTTAAGTTAGTTCATTTCAATACAGTTTTATTGAGCCTAGATGTTTTGGATTAGTGGAATAGATGATCTCCAAGTTGCTGTTTGTTGTAAGGGGACAGGATTAAGCATTTATCTCAGAGGCTTCCCTGGCATGTGTTTCTGATTACAAAATGTTGTGGCCCTTCTAGTTCTTCTCACTGAATTTAACAAAGCTAGTAGCAAAATCCTAGGCAGAATGGCCTCTAGTAACTCTCCTGCAGGAACTGGCAGATCTGTTGAATGACACTGTCATTTAAAAGAAAGAAAATGTAAGTGTTAGACCAAAAACGCATCCTAGCTTCTTTCTGCCTGCGGGTTTGTTTGGAATTAGATAGCTCAGTCTGTACCCAGGAGATTATCTTCTTGAAGTGCATACTGATTTAAATTTTCCAATTGAAATCATTGCCTTTGGTGCCCATCACTATTACTTGTAAATAGGCAAGAAACAGTTGTTTTTCACAAGCTAATTTCCCTGCATTAACTTTTCCTCAGGCTAGAAGCAGTAAAATGTATTTGAACCCATACTGAGACCCAAAATAATCTCAGAGAAAAAGTATTTATATACAATTCTTTAGGCTGTTCTTAATGTCTTTTTGTTTTGTATTTGTAACTATAATTTTTACCATATATTTATTGTTTGGAACTCTGTAACTAGATGCAGATATCTTTGTCTTTTCAGCTGAGCCGCCAAGAATTCTAACCCCTCCTAATAAACTGTATCAAGTCATCGCAGACAGTCCTGCATTACTAGATTGTGCTTATTTTGGGTCACCTAAGCCTGAAATTGAATGGTAAGGTCTATCTGTGCTTACACTACAGAAGATGAGCCTATTATATCTATGGAAACAAACACTTAAAGCTTTAAAACTCTTTAAACTCTATTTGCATTTTTTAAATGCTGTATTTTAAAATATGTGCTATTTACAATTCACTAACACAATATTGCATGTA
This sequence comes from Donacobius atricapilla, assembly GCA_013397315.1. Lineage (NCBI taxonomy): Eukaryota > Metazoa > Chordata > Aves > Passeriformes > Mimidae > Donacobius > Donacobius atricapilla. The sequence continues at coordinate 315,336 of WBMY01017043.1, forward strand.
CTTAATGAACCGACAGTAAAGTTATGCCTACAGAGTCAAGTTTAAATTTCCTTAAGTGCTTCTGTCTCTATTTTCTAATGTGGTAGTCCTAAGTTTGTATTTTAATGATAATAAAACCATACAGAATTTAACTTTGATGCTGGCTAATGATATTCCTTCTTACATAAAGGTTTAAGGGTGTGAAAGGTAGCATATTGCGTGGAAATGAGTACATTTTCCATGATAACGGGACCTTGGAAATTCCAGTGGCTCAGAAGAATAGTGCTGGTACATACACATGTGTAGCAAGGAATGAATTAGGAAAGATACAAAATGAGGTGCAGTTGGAAATTAAAGGTGAGAAATTAGTCAATCTTTCATCACTGATTAGTACAGAATTTCAGACTTTCTGAATATCTAATTTTAATTTTAAATTCCAGATCCAACAATGATCATTAAACAGCCAGAATACAAAGTGATTCAGAGATATGGCCAGGTTTCTTTTGAGTGTATAATAAAACATGATTCTACCTTACTACCAACAGTTACATGGTTGAAGGACAGTGATGAACTGCCAGATGATGAAAGGTAAGGACCACATAGTTTTCTTTTATTTTTAATTTTCAAGGTCCTTTTGTCTGCTCCTTTTCCTGATCTTTGAAAGAAACTTATTGACATTTTCCAAAGAAGACTGATAAACATCATGGCTATCTAATATTTGGTGACTAAAGGACTTACCTAGTGTGATGAAAATATTAAGATAGAATTAAAAATAAAATGAGATCTAAACATTTATACAAACTATGCACACTGACTTTACAGATTAAGTGTAAGATAAAGATAATTGACATAAGAAGCCAAACAGATAACAGAAAACTCTTTTGCTCTCGATCAGATATATTTAAAATTTGTTTGAATATATTTGGAAAGAAAAATATATTAGAATAAACGTTACTGTGGGAAGATGGTCAAGAGCAATGAAGAAAAAAAAAAAAGCTGATGTTGTCCCATAGCTTAACTTGGGTAAACATAGCTGTTTGGATATGTACAAGGATATGTGATTTGATAATGTTTTGTGCAAGTTTCTTATAACAGTGCCAGTCATTAAAAAACCTTGGCTGAATCTATTGTATTTACAGGTTTTTAATTGGTAAAGACAACTTGACCATTATGAATGTAACTGATAAAGATGATGGAACATACACTTGCATAGTTAATACTACTCTGGACAGTGTTTCAGCAAGTGCTGTGCTTACTGTTGTTGGTAAGAATACTCTCAAACTTCTACTGTTAAGTATGAAAACAGCATTAGATTTAAAGTGCAAAGCATAAACATGGTTTTGGTTTTTAGGACAGGATAAAGGAAAAGCCACCTATGTATCAATGTGTTTCAGTTTTTAAAAAGTGTAGTCTCACCTTATAGTTTGTGTTTGATTCAACTACTTATGAAATGACTGAGTAGCTACAGGACAGATTCACGCTGTATACAGCTTTTTATTTTGACCACATCGGAGCTACTACAGGTAATTAAATTTTGAAGGGTATTTGAACATAAACGTGGTTGAATCACAGAGTAGTTTGGGTTGGAGGGTACCTTAAAGGTCATCTAGTTCTAACCACCCTGCCTTGGGCAGGGGCGCCTTCCACACAACCTCTCTGGGCAACCTGTTCCACTTCCTCACTGTAGAAAATGTCTTCCTAATACACAGCATAAACCCACTCTCCTTCAGCTGAAGCCGTTCCCCCTTGTCTTATCACTACATGCCTTTGTGAAAAGTCCCTTTCCAGTTCTCTTGTAGCCTGTGTAGGTGCTGGGAGGCTGCTCCAAGGTGTCCCCAGAGCCTTCTCCGGGCTGAACAGCCCCAACTGTCTCAGGCTGCCTTCCTAGGAGAGGTGCTCCAGCTCTGTGGTCACCTTAATGGCCCTCCTCTGGACTCCTTCCAACAGATTTATGTCTTTGATCTGTTGGGAGAATGTTATCTTAGGAATTTCTTTGGCAACTAAATTATGCTTCAGGAAGACTAAGCATACTTGGTTGTATGACTTCTCATGGATTGTATTTTTAGTTTAGTTAGTTTTTATGATTGCAGATTCGTGCCAAATATATTACTATGCCCCTTTTCCAATTTGTAAGAAAGTTTTTAGTAGATGTCCTGAATTATTCTTACACGAGTTCAATCTGAGACTCAAAGTCAAGTATGTTTGTATTTATAAATTCTGCTGTGATCTGATGTCTATCCAGGAATGATCTAAGCCAAAGAACTAGTACTTATTTATGCATTCTTATAAAATTTCTTATTTTATTTCTTTTCTTGATCTATCCTTCTTTTAAAAAATGAGTAAAATATTCAAGAATACTTTTTTAGCTCTTCAGTGAAAAATTATCATGTATTTTTAAAATTAACTATTTAATCTATATAAGTTTGCTTTTCTTTGTCTCTAATAACTATGGTCTTTAACTACCTATAGTATTCTGTTTCTTTGGCTACTAACTGATTAAATCCTTTATATTAATGTTCTTTTCAGCTGCTCCCCCAACACCAGCTATCATTTACGGTAAACTAAAACAAGTTCTCTTTCTACATCATCAGGCAGATGTATTTCTCATTTGCCTGTTGCAATTTTTTTGCTTTTTTTTTTCCCCCTTTTCCTCTGTGTGTCTGTGTTTTTGTCTGTGTGGTTTCATCCTATTTTACCAACTGCTTCATTACTTGAGTACTGGACTTTGGAATGTTACGGTGCAGGCTGTTTTATATTTAGGGAATTAATGATTTTCAGAGATAAATTATTTTTAATTAAGATTGGGTATAGTATGACAATGTCTTTCTCATAGACCACACTGTAATACAAACTAGTTATATAATAAATGAAATATCTAAAATATAAGTCCAACTCTTTGGTGAAAGGTAATTCATTATTAAAGATGTCGCACAACCAAATTATGTTGTATATCAACATTGGTTTTGCAGCTTTGTAGGCCTGCTCTGTTTTATTTCATAGTTTATCTTCATTTTACTCCACTCATAAGATGAATATGACCATATTGACCAGTTTGACTTATAACTGATGAAATTGCCAAGATTTTAAAATGAAAGTTAAAACTAAAAAAAAAAAAAAACAAAAAAACCTGCTAGGAAGGCACAGTCTTAAATTTGATAGTATAGAGCCTTTAATTTGGTAGCATGTTTTCTGAATTTGGAGGTTCAAGTGCAGTATAATAAGCTAAAACACTTTTAAGTATAAGAGTTTTAGGCATTTTCATGTAAATCCTATCAGTGAAAAAGATTCAGTAAAAATGTTTATGTATTCTTACATGAACCTACTTATTAGTCATGATTTTTGTGTAACAAATCATATAATAAATTACCTTTGTGAATTTGGAACAGACAATTACATCTTTATGCATTATAAGCATGTATAATAACAGCTTGCATGGTATTTTGGAGCCTTTTTAAAAGAGCAGCAAAAAATAAATACTTTAGTAACTTGCAATTAGTTTCTATTTGAAGTATACTTGTTTTGAATTCAAACAAAAATATTTTTAATGGTTCTAGAAAAGTTTACTTGATGTGAATGCTTCTTTATTTTCCATGTTGTATGAGTTACATCTGTTACAATAGATAACCACCCATAATCATCCGAAGATAAGCTATGCATTTCATAATCCCTTGCATCTCGTCACATTTTTATATCACAGTGCAGTCAGAGGTAAAAGTAAATACCGATTCTTGTTAATGTATAGAAGTTTCCAGGTTACATCAGTTCTCCATTTTTGTCTGTTTTGTAACAATTGCATGCTATTGGTCTTTAAGTCATGCTTACGTAAGCAAGTAGATTTGCCCTGCTGTATTTGTGGAATTCGTTGATTGGAATGTGAGGATCTTTTTCAAATATAAAGCTGCATAGTCTGGTGTGGTTACTTACTTTGTATTCATTTGATTTACAGCTCGTCCAAATCCACCCTTTGACTTGGAATTGACAGGTCAGCTAGAAAGAAGCATTGAACTCTCATGGATACCAGGAGATGAAAACAACAGTCCCATTACAAGTATGTTTGTTTGTATCTACAAAACTACACTGAAAGCATTGCTCTAACCGTTCTCAAATTCCAAATATTTCTAGAATAAATTTTTTGTACAGCATAGGAAAATGGTAAATTAATTCTGTACAGCTGCCATTTATTTACACAATATACCCTTAATAATTACTGTACAGCCAAGCAGGAAGACCTGTTTACTGCCCAGAAGAGCTGGGATTTTTTATTCAAAAGCTTGTGCTAGATAATATAGAAAATTATATATTCTGATATGAGGTCTGTCAGACAAGGTCCACCAAGCAGACCTGTTCATTGCTTGTGTGCTTCTGAAGGAGAGAGCTACTAACATCTTGCATTAACTCTTCTGTAATTCTATGAATTTAAAATAGCATCACTACCACCCTCATCAGTGATTATCCATCACTACTGGTGGAGAAGTTAATTCTTCATGAAAATATAAGGTAGATAGTTTGTCTGGTTTTTTTCCTAGTTCAGACAGCTAAAAGAATAAACTATATCCATAAAACTAAACAATTGAATATCTATAAAATTTTGAGACGATTTTAAATTGCTCTTAAATGCTGTTACTCTCCCCAGTAAAACGTAATATAAGACTCTGCTTATATTAAGAAGAGAGGATAGAGGGGGAATTCAGGGGCAAGGAGCAAAGATATTAATGGTTATTTTCCAGAAAATGGGATCAGGAAGACTTTTTGGCATTACTTTTTCCCTATGAGCAACTTAATTCAATTATTTCATTATTTATGCAGTGTGTTTTACATTATTATTATTAGGTAATAACTGCCACAAGTTGCCAAGACCAGTGTCCATGTTATGTTTGGAATTAATTAGTTAGACTGACTTACTGGGTGTTGCTCTCCAGTGTTTGATGCTGGTTGGTATCAACACTGAAAACAAACCATATGGATCAGGTATCTGGAAAGAAAGATTTGTAAAAAAGAGAATTTCACAAGTTTCTGAACACAGCAAAGATTTTGACTGCATTTTAATGAAACACTAAGTGATTTTTCTGAAATTTTGCAGTCTCAGACATCTCTAATGTATAAAAACTAGTAATATACCTTAAAATGGAATATATAGATCAATGTAAATAGTTGAATAGTGGTTTATTCATATACTTTTATTAGTATTCTCATTTTTTTCCATGCCAGAGGACATACGTGTTGTCTCTCTGTAGCAATAAGATCACACTGTTCCAAAAAAGTTAATACTAGGCAGTGTTGTCTCTTGTAGGTTTTTCTAGAGCAAGATACTGCATGCACTCTCATATTGGAAACAGAACTCCTCTAACTAAATAATGCTGGTTTTAATTATAATACAATTTATATTGCTGCATGGTCTTCTTAGAAGCTGCAAAATAAGGCATTAGCTTCCTAAGTAAGCCTGTTTCTTTTGCTGCTGCTATCACTTCAAAGTGCAGATGAAGATTCAATGATTGCACTTCATTAGGAGTGATCTGTTTGCACAATATGACTGACATACTAGAATCTCTGTGAAAGCTCAGATAGTATTTTTTTCCTTGAAGTTGCCTATAAATTATTCTACTAGAGTTGCAGGCAGAAGGCTCGTAACCAGGAAAGAAAAAAGCAGTAGTGAAAACCTTCTTGGCATATAATAGTCTCACTTTTTCAGCAAAGCTTTTATCCAGAAGACATCCTATCCTAAGACCTGTATCACTGAGCACACAACAGCAGCAGTAACTGAGACAGTAATTTGGGGTCAATGCTCCCTCTTCCTCTTACTACTTAGGTCTGAATGAAATCTGCCAGCCTTAAGTCCAGAAGGCTATGATTAGTACTACTTACCTCTTTTGCATCTTGCTTCTCAAATTGTTGTGCATTTTTCTATGTGGTGCTCCAAGTATTCTTCTAAAAGAAATTTCTAGATACCACTCATAATTTTTTTAGTAGTGCAAACAGGATGAATATTGAGTCATATTCTGTCTCCACCTATACATGAGATAGAAGAAAATTCTTGTTACACTACACACAAATATTTGATGCTCAAGGTTCCGTGGAATATACTAAGAGTGTACATTCTTTTTCCATTTATTTATTGTGTCCTAAAAATTCCTCCTAAGTCTTTGAGAATTCATATCTCATATCTTACTTCAAGGTTTTCTGTTGTTCCACATCTGTAAAAAAAGTCCTTTTGTCTTTCATAATGAATATTATTTTCTTTTTGGAGTTCTACAAATCTATTTATCCCTGAGGTTATATACTTTGTAGGGTCTTAACAGTAATCATCATTATGTTCACACAGAGAATTCTCAAAAAACTGAGTTTCTGAACATACATTCCCTGATTTAATTTGAATATGATGAAAAGTACTCTCAAAAGCCTGCCTTAAGTATAGGTTCTTGACTTTAAATAGGTTTTCATTATGCCAGTTTCACCAGGGAAAACGGAACATTCAGGGAGTTTTAAATTTATACAGGCATTGCATGCTGTCTGCTTGATACAACTAAGAAAAATGTATTTGGCAGTTAAGTTCCATTTCCTTGCTGTGATAGTTCAAGGGTTGCCATTAAACTAAAATCTGGTACCTGAGAGAGAGCTCTCATAATAATGTGTAACCTGAGAGATGGCTACATTAGTGACAGTAGCAAAGGATAAAAGCAAGTGCTTATTTATTATATTTCACCTATATTTCTACTTTTAATATCCACATTATAGATTTGTATTACCGTTTATGTATTAACATGTCAAGTTCCATGATTTTTGAAGCATTGGTTGGAGCAATCCCTTCTGGCTAGCTCATTTGGAAATGCCTATACTTGTCTGAGAAGCTGCTTCAAGGTTTGACATAAAGTTGGATTCAATTCCTGCTTGCAGGCTTTGTAATTGAGTATGAGGATGCGCTGCATGAACCAGGAGTGTGGCATTACCAGACGGAAGTCCCTGGCACTCAGACAACAGTGCAGTTGAAATTGTCTCCGTATGTCAACTACTCCTTCCGTGTGATAGCTGTCAATAAGATTGGCAGAAGTCAGCCAAGTGAACCATCTGAGCAGTACCTGACAAAATCTGCAAGTAAATAATTATTCCCACTTACCAGTGATTGATTCCTGCTATGAAGAGCATTGAGTTTGCTTGGAAACACACAGCACCCATTCTTGTTCACGTGTAATTATTTTATTTTTAGGCCCTGATGAAAATCCTGCTAATGTACAGGGGATAGGCTCAGAACCCGATAATTTGGTAATAACATGGGAGGTAAGATGGGGTTTTTTCAAGGTTTGTTTTCAGGTTTGTGAGTAGCTTTTTTTTTTTTTGAGAACCAATGATGAGAATACCCAATTGCTTGCTTAAAATATTCTTGAAAATGAGCTAAATTCAGACGTTTCCCCATCTTCATTTTCATGAAAAAATTGAATTTTTTTGGAAAGATATGAAAATAAGTAAAGGGGGGGGCATATTTCCTTGAGTGATTTCTCAAGATAAGCTAATAATTAGGTAATACAGGAGGTTTTGCTGCCAGTTTAGGAAAACTTCAAAATATAGATGGCGGTTTATGTCAAGTAGAGTCTAATTTTTAGAGTGAATTCTATTGCGAATGCTACTTCTACTGTCATCTTTTGTGATAAACTAATCATTGTGCACTTTCCCAGTAGAAAACTTCTGTTGAAGTTTTCTCCATTGCGTCCTTACCATCATGACACCAGCTCAAGGACAGCCATGTGTAACCAGTTTGCCCTCCCAGGCAAGAAATACTACCTAGGGTACAGTCTTTAGAGGGAGTTGGTGCAAGTCTGGTTTTCTCTCTTTTTCTTCTTAAGAAATACTCTGAAAACAAAATATTTATATAGAAATCACAATGTGTTGTTTGTGTAAGAGTTAGCCACCAGCTTCATTCAATGTGCTTTTTAGCAAAAGGGGAAAAGCAACTGAAGTGACCTGCTGTGAAGGCTAAATTGCATAACTTTCAGCAGTGCTTCTCTGTTGCAGAGTACACTGGTAAAATTTCAGTGACATTCTATAAAAGAATCAATGTATTTCCTTCTAAGTTAAGATTTTTCAGATGCTTCAGAATATTTAAAGAATATTTCTTCTCATTTCAGCCTTTGAAAGGTTTTCAGTCTAATGGACCAGGGCTTCAGTACAAAGTCAGCTGGCGCCAGAAAGATGTTGATGATGAATGGACATCTGTTATAGTTGCAAATGTATCTAAATATATTGTGTCTGGTACACCAACTTTTGTTCCATATGAAGTAAAAGTGCAAGCTTTAAATGACTTGGGGTATGCACCAGAGCCATCAGAGGTGATTGGACATTCAGGGGAAGACTGTAAGTTTTGTAGTTTGACTCAGTTATCCTAATTAAAATGAACTAAATGTGTTACCTAAATGGGTATTTAAAATATTGATAAGGGGGATAGTAGTTAGTTTTTTAATTTAAGCAATTTCAGAGATAGTAAGGCTTCATAATACTCTGCAGTATCAATCCTGAAAACATAGGAACATTTTAAACTATTCCATGCGCACAATGCAAAGACTCATTCTAAAAAACTATGTTAGTGGGGTTTCTAATTCTAACTAGGTGCTTGTTGCGTCCTTTCCACACAGTGCCAATGGTTGCTCCAGGCAATGTGCAGGTTCATGTTATTAACAGCACATTAGCGAAGGTGCATTGGGACCCAGTTCCACTAAAAACTGTCCGAGGACACCTTCAAGGGTACAAGGTAAGTATTGTCAAAAGCATTCTCCTCTTTGTTTATTAAAACAGATCAGTCTTCCTATATGAGATTGTATCCAGATCGAAGTAAGTGGCATGTAAGAGGACTTGTGCTTTTCAGTGACCTCCCAAGTTCTGCTGACAAGAGCAGCATCTTTGATGCAATTCATACAGAGTTCAGCAATGTTCCAGCCTTGTAGCACTAGCTTCCTGTGATATTGTCCTTGAAGAAGAATAGCAGGTGTTTGCAATCAAGCTTGCACCTGTTCAACAGATTAAAGATGGTAGCAGTTTTACAGGTCTTTTTCCGAAGTAATTTAGAAGATGTAAAGAACTAGTTTATGTAGGAGTCGCCTCTAGGTCTAATGCTAAGGTTACTAATTTTCTGCTTCAATATGATTAATCACATCTTTAATTCAGAGTAACTGAAACACGTGCTAGCACATGCTGGATTCTATGTCTTTTTGGAGGCCAGGAAAGGTCAGTGTACAAGCTCAACTTAAGGACATATGAAATGGCAGAGGATTCAGAATGCCCGTATAATTGAAGGAAGCTTATTGTAAGGTAGTGGGGCTGCCTTTGGTCATAACTGAAAAGGCTGTGCTGGAGAAAAAAGACTGCAATTAATAGAGACGGGGAGACAAGGACTTCGACATTTGAAACTCGTGTCCCTGGGGGATAGGGAAAAATTATTTCAGTGAGGATATACTGACATCCTATGTAACAATAGAATAAAATCAAAGTAATTCCTTCTTTGCTCTTCTGCAAATATTCTCATAAGTATGTTCTAACAAAACAGATTGCTTAGACCAAACTAGATTACTTTGTAAGACAGACTAATTTGAACTACTTATGTGTAAGTGAAAGGAAGTAAAAGAAATATTTGAAAAATTAAAACAGTAAAGAGTATTTGGAGAAGAATAAATACTTATAAAATGGAGCAGTCAAAAACATTGAAACTGAACTTCAGTGCTCTGTAGCTGGTTACCACATGAATGTGAGTTCCTGGTGTGTGGGTATCTCTTTCCTGGCAGAAAATACCACCATCCAGAGAGACTTAAAGTAGTTCTGTATGACATAGTGTGAGTGTTTGTAGTTTGTTTGGTGCTTTGCCACACTAACTCAATAAACTCAACTGAGGAACAGAACTTCACTAGTTTCTTAAATGTTTATCTATTAGATGACAGCTTTACATCAACCTGGTATTTCACGCACAAATGGACAATCAGAAGAAAACGTCTATTATATGAGGATTAAAGAGTTAGAATCTAGTGAAATTAGTGGTAATTATTAATCAGGTTACAGCAGTACTAAAGCTCATAATCCAAATCACCGAATTTCTATTAAAGATGTATAAAAATGCCAAAACCAAAATCCTTATATGCATTTCTGCCCATACATCAGGTGTTAAGTTCAACAGCATGGTTACAATAAGTTGACAGCATCCAAAGTTTAGATGGACATTTATGTTTTCCTCCGACTTTCAGTGTCTGAGGGTTATCTTCTGTCCTGTAATCACTAATGGCATCACTTTCCTTTCCATGTGGTCTAGGGGGTTAGTCATGTCTTGATTACTTCTATTTAATTTGCTATGCTTTCTCTATATATCGTGTAATTTTTTCTTTCTGTGGGGAGGAGAGCCACACAATTACACAAAGCTAAGCAAAACTGAAGCTCAAATAAGTTACTTGACAATAATAAATAAAGCAAGCTTACAAGCACAGGATCAGCAACAGACCTGACCACTGAGGAGTTTTGCCGTTCTGGCTAGGACAAAAGTGACAATCATATATCCTTGAAAAAGTTGCAGATACAGCAAGAATATCCTAAATCATTTTTGTACATACTGCTAAATCAAGCTAAAATAGGTTAAAAACTAGACAAGGCATGAGAAATCGTAAGACCTGGTGGATAGCTATCATTACAAAGCTTTCTGTCAATACAAACTGAAAGCTTTTCATGGATGAGGTATCTTTATCAGTGATGTAGCTTACAAAGCACATGATGTAATCACAGAAGCAAAATCCTACTAGCACACTCAGGCATTCCTAATTAATAAAATTATTTCTGTCAGAAGCCCAATACCCAGTGTTGCATTGAGGACAGATTTCTTAATAAAGAGAGAACTAAGAGAGAGTCTAAAGAGTCACATCTTGAAGGCAAATGTCTGAACAAAGCAGGAAGAAATGTAACTAAGCAGCAGTCTGCATACAGCACATAATTCATATTTTGCTGTTGTATTAATGTAGCTGTTACTCAATGTACTGTGGTACTATAAAGCTTTTCAAACTTAGGAACAAATTATGAAAAATATGATGCACTCTCATTTACTAGAGCTTACAAGTTTCAGTACCAATAGTACCAGCATCTCAAGTTTTTTTAGCTTGTAAATGATTTTCTACACTAATTGATAGGATGAAAGTTGTGAGATGACAGCTGGCAATACTGCAAAACATTAACTCAAACTGTATAAAACATAGTGGCATTTAAAAGTGATTGGAATGAAATGGTATGTTCAAAGCTGGTGTAACATTGCTTTATAGCTATCTAGCTGGGTTTTGCAAGTCTTTACAGCCCCTCTTTTTGAATTCCTGTGTGAAATTCCACTTTCCTTAATTAAAGAGGTGTTTTGCAGTTGGCTTGAGTAGGAACACATTTTTTATTCATTTAGATTTCTTACTCATTTTTAGTTTGTGATCATATGTGCATAAAAACCATGCTGTAAAGAATAAACAATTATGTATTTGAAGGTGACAATCCTTGGAATAACACAAGTCTTTTGGAGGGGCAACTATTAATATCTTTTGAGTTATCATAATAGAGAGACTGTGTAGTAAGGAGAGTGCAGGGAAAGTAACTCTGAGGCTCATTTGTAGTTTCTTAGAAACTCATCTCAATGGACATCAGAATCAGCTTTCTCATCTGATCAAATTGTCACATAATTGGAGGACTGGTCTTCCCATCTCTGGGTGGAAATCATTCCAACACAGTCACCTCAGAGTAATTTCAGAACTTGTGTGTTTTTCCAGCCCAGTCAAATCTTTTGATTTCTTCCCCATTTAAAGGTAATATGACATCAAGGAATAGCATGGTCAGGGATGTGATCTAACAAGGAGGCAAAGTCCAAATCTGCTTTGGAAGGCCTGTAGACATCTTACTGAAAGAATGGATAACTTCTGCCTCTCAGATAGACTGGATAACAGGAGAATGATCACAGACCAATGCAGTTCCACACCAGAACTTGTATCAAACTGGTTTTGAGCATTAGCAGAACTGGCAGGTGGTAGTGTGCACCCAGTTGTGCAGGCTGTTTCTGCCCAAGGTCTGTTTCCAGAGCAGGAAAACTCTATGCTATGTCTAACCTGAGCTTATTAAAATTGCTGTTATTTCTACCTATAATTCATGGACACTTGTATAAAAGCTCAGAGAGCTCAGAGTTAAGAAAATCGGAACAGCTGAGCACTTGTAGATTTTTTTTGTTTGTTTTTTGTCTTTAGGTTTACTACTGGAAAGTGCAGAGTCTATCTAGAAGGAGTAGACGACATGTAGAAAAAAAGATCTTGACTTTCAGGGGAAACAAGACTTTTGGAATGTTACCAGGGCTGGAGCCCTATAGCTCTTACAGGCTGAATGTTAGAGTTGTTAATGGTAAAGGAGAAGGCCCAGCAAGCCCAGACAAAGAATTTAAGACGCCTGAAGGAGGTATGAAATGAAAAACCTAGATATTAAACTTAAATGGGGTTTACCTGGATTTCATAGAATAATAATGTGTGTCAATACAGTAATATTCTTAAGAACTAATAATTTAATAATGTAAGTTAATCTACTTTGTATTTACTCTATGTTCTTTTTAAAAGTTCCTAGCTCACCCTCCTTTCTGAAGATTACTAACCCCACGTTGGACTCTCTGACTCTGGAGTGGGGTTCACCCACCCATCCAAATGGTGTTTTGATATCATACACACTGAAGTTTCAGCCAAGTAAGTTAAATATGAATATATTTTGAGGGTTGGCCTTTTCATCTTTCTAGTCCTTTCCAGCCCAAACCATTCTTTGATTCTGTGATACAACTCTAACTTAGGCAATGTATCTACCAAATAATCCATTTATGAAGAAAAAATTATGTTAAATTTATAATGTACAAAAGATATGATTGCATTGTAAATATCAAGTTTAAAAAAGACTAATATATTTTGATAATACAGATGACTGTACGTGGAAAAATTTATTTGCTGTAGTAAAAGGTTAACATTTTTATTACTTTCATTACTTCAAACCATAATTCACAGAAAAATGGAGGTGAGGTCCTAAATATAAGTGGCATCCAAGTTAGATGCAAGATATTACTACTTAAAAAATCTATATTCTACCTGCAGAGAAACTGTCATCAGAAGAAAATCAAAGTATGTCCAATTATATTGTAACTGCTTTTCCAATTTTCATGGTATTATAATCTTAAAAAGAAAAATTTATAAATGTGCCATTTACTCATCTTAGAGCTATTAAATCACTTCTTTTGGATCCCAGCTGCTTCCTTAGCCCAGAAATCTCTCAGCAGTGGCACTGGAAAGGAAAGAGCTTCATATGCATGGAACAGATAAAGGAAGTTTACTTTCTTCCACTTACCAAATTCCACCATTCTTTGGCATTAGACACAAGTAGCTTCAATATTTTCTTTTCCTAAGCATACTGAACTTAGAGTTTCAGAATTTTTCAATGGTCAGGGCTTCAATTCTGCATAAATTCATATGATTTGAATTGAACTAATTTGCCTTGGATTCAGAGATTTATGAGAATGAAACTTGATCTTAAAAACTTGCTGATGTTTCTTATCTCCCAGCTGGATTTTGGCACCTTTAGAAAAAGGTGACTTTCTTTTTTGAAATTGTAGATGCAGCACATAAGCAAAAAAAATACATACAAACAAAAAAACCCCGCTTTTAACACGAGTGTACGCAAGTTTCCTAATTCTTTTGTTTTTCTTTTTTTTTTTTTTTGTAACAACAGTCAACAACACACATGAATTGGGTCCCTTGGTAGAGATAAGAATTCCTGCCAACGAGAGCAGCTTGATATTAAAAAATTTAAATTACAGCACCCGGTACAAGTTTTACTTCACCGCTCAAACTTCAGTTGGATCAGGAAGTCAGATAACTGAGGAAGCAGTAACAATTATGGATGAAGGTAAGATGGGTATGTATAAGGAAAGTCCATTGAGTTTAAAAACCACTACAGATTGTACTAAACATCTGTATCTAAATATTGCTGTTGCTTCCTTCCACTAGGGAAATAGGGCTGAAAAATTTTTTTTCTAGAGCTTTCTTAACTGTATTATACACTAATAAAGTATTTTAAATACTTTTAAAGAAAATACAAGTAAAGTTTTTCTGCTGTAGTGGGAATTCCCAAAGAGGTATAAAGCTGCTTCTTTTGATATCAGCTCACAAGCTCTAAGACAGACATGGGTCTTTCTGGGCTTCAAGTTTCGTGTAACTTACGTTTTTAGTGGTCTTTGTCCATTCACCTGTTCTGCATCATTGACCACCTTTGGTCACAGAGAAAATGGAATGATTGTGGAATGATGCAGGTTTGTTATTAAAGGAAGTTATTTCTTTTTTGTAGTATGCAACAGCTTCTGTGAAATCTAAACTGCTTTCACAGAACTGGCAAAAAACTGTAAAACAGTTGAAATAAAATTGTCATCTATGGCCCCAATTAACTGTATAGTATTTTGAAACCACCAAGTATATTGTTAAATCCTGTCACCATTGATTTTTATATTTGTAGCCATTCTAGAGTTTTGTTAAAGTTGTTTTTTAATAAAATATGGATGCTTAACAAAATAAAAATAGTTTCAAGCCAACAGGAAATGTGGAAAATTTTTTATCACTTTCATCATCTTAATATTAATAATCTGGTACCATGTTTTCACATACTTTTAGGCTCAGTAAAATGATGGTTTATTGGAATTGCCATAGATGAGTTGCTATTTAGTGCAATTTCTCTGACAGGGTATTAAGTTTGCATATGAGCTGCATTTATTCTAAATCTTGCACCCTAACAAGCATGAGCAATAACATTTTTTAAATGCATGTACATTAATTTTGTCTTGTCTGTCAGGGTTCAGCACAAGTGGATTGTTTCTAATTTATTTGAATTAATACCTTTTAACTAGTCTGCATGCTTTTTATAGTGAAATTATCTGTGTATGTTTCCTTTGGTGTTGTATCTAATTATATAGTGTTCCTATTCTTGTTTTCCTCCATTAAAGCTGGTATTCTCCATCCTGCTGTAGGTGCAGGCAAAGGTAAAATGAAACTGCATGATTTATTAATGTGTGGATTTTGCAGTGTTGCAAATGGGGAAATTGCAGTGGTAAGGACAGAAAATCTTGGACTACACATTTTTGTACTAAGTATAATCAGTGCTGGTAGAAAAACAGTTGTGGGGTTTTTTTGTTTGGGTTTGTTGGGGGTTTTTTTTCAAGGAATACAGAATGCTTATTAATACTTTTCATCTGTTTATTTTACCACAGAGTTCCAGGGGAATTCATTAGCTTTGCTTCAGCAAAGTCTAATTATTTCCGAACATTTAACAGATGTATGTCACTGTCATAAATATTCAGGATCCAGGTGCACTAGCACTGATTAGCTGGAGTAGGAAAACCAGCACGTTTGCAAAGGAGATTCATTTACTGCTTGTGCCATGCGCATTTTTTGTTTTAAAAAACTATCTGCAATCTTGTTCTCACTGTGGATTACTGCTACCCACTTGAACACATTTACTTCATTTGCAAGCCAACTGTGCATAGGAGACAGATGACTGACAATACCCTCTGTCTGCTTCTCAGTTTGAGTATCAAATTGAATATACAGGCAAATGTCTTCCCACTGTTTTAGGTCCACAGATCTTGTGAGTGAGTACTTAAGGAGATTTCAGTGAGTAGAGCCTAGTATCATCCTTATTCGTGCATTTGGTAATATTTAGTTCTTTATTATGCAGTTTTGCACATAGTTTTAATGAATTTTGATACCTTCACTGTCAGAAGCAAAAGTTGTCCTGAGGTAGCTCAAACTCAGGAATGTCTCTCTATACAGAGGTGTCATTGAATGACAGAGGTGTCATTAACACTAATGAGCACCTGTGCTTCAGATTCTCAGACCATAAACATCACAAGTCAAAATCTGTATATGAAGTACCCAACATTTTTTATAAACTTGCAAGAGACAGCATAATTGCTTTACATATAATTTCCTTTTACTTGATTATTAGGTGGTGTGAATGATAGCAGCCATGAGAAACAAAATCATTCACTCAGACTGGTATAAATCAGACAATATAAATATATGTATGCCTGTATTTGGGCATATATAATATATATTTTTATATGTGTATATAAATGTATTCTGATATCAGATGTATTTCTGGTTAGTGTGTGAAGTTGTGGAATTATTTTGAACATTTGAAAAAGTTTTTCCTACTATTTTAGTCTAGTCGTAGCTGAGAAGTCAGCACAGACTGGAACAATCAAACTGGTTTTACTCCTGGACATGCACAGCAGAAATATAAATTAAGTTCTCATTATTTATAGCAGACTCTAAAAACTCATGCAAGGAATAATGGATTCTCTGTGTGAAACTGAGGTCTAATTATAGCTGTATGTGGCTATCAGAAAGCATCTTATTTGTAAGATCAGCTGGAGCAGCTCACATTTCAGAGCTGTCATCTCAGATTCTCTGAAAACTAAGCAGATGTCTTCGTTTGGTTCCGTGTTGTTTATGGTTTCAAAGTTTTCACATATGCCTTTAGCATATAGCTCTTGCTATTGCAAAGAAGACTTTGGACCTGCAAACAGTGTGGAACTAAAGCCATGACATCTGTTAGGACATCTGAGTTGCTGCAGGTCTGAGATGAATGTTCTCAGTGGTTACTACATTACCACGTTAACTGCTTTGCTACTGATCGGGGACCACAAGTAAGGAAAAGGAGGATCACATTACCAAGATCAAGCACCAAATTAGTTGGTCTCATGAATGGGTGGATTTGGAAGATAGAAGTGCTCAGCCCACTCAAAAAGTAGCTGTAGCCAGCAGTGAACTTTCTCTGTTAAGTGCAGGAGGGCCTATATGGCTATACAGTTCTTACTCATTTGGACCCAAAGACAGAACAAATTTAGATATTCCCAACCTTTTTGTGGTTTATCAAAAACATATCAGGTTTTTAATTTTGAAGGGCAGAACTTACCAGAAAAATGTAATTATCCTTTTTCTTTCAATTTGAACACAATGATCCTGGAATTTAAGGAGACAGTAGATCCCGGATTCAGCCAGCCTAAACTGCTGAACTGAAATTCAATTCAGAAAACTGCATTTGGTGTTTTCTACTGGACAGCTGCCTGTGAAGACCTGCAGTTTGGCCAGTCACATACATTAGACAGATGGTCCTGGAGGAATTCGAATAATTTAAACCTTAGTGAGCTGTGCCACTTGGGACATACTTCATTTCTCAGAGTAAAACTGTAAATTAAAGTGCAGATGGATATATTGCTGTGGTAGATCTAAGGATTTTAATAGATTCAGTGTTTTTACTGTTGCAAGCCTACATGAGTAAATCATGAGATGTTATTTACTAGATGAAAAAGCTATTCTAGTTGATATTCCTGTTTGACTTGCACTGCCATTTTTCCTTTCTAATACTGTGATGTTATGAATTACTTTAAATTGACCAAATTAATGGTACTACAAAGAAAAAAGAAATTGTTTTTCTTAGCAGCGTATATTCTAAATGTGTTGAAAACTTCATAAATAAAGCAGAATTTATTATACCTAATGTTAGATATTAAGTATGCCCTGGTATTGCCATTTATATATTGGCATCCAACCACAGTTGTGAGGTAACAGAGGTGTGAGAAAAATGGGAGAATCACCCAATTACATATAATTATAGTAGCAGCAGGAAAATGACTCAGGTGATCACCGGAGTCCAGTTTTTCCTATCCTTTTCCATTAGAAGTTTTAAATAACTGCCCTATAGAGGAAGGAAGAGAATTCTAATTTGACCAGTGGTAGAAATTAAAGTTGCTGGTTAAAATAAGGAGTCATAGGAGTGCATGTTCGTTGTAAGCTGAAGTATAGGGAGTCATGGTATGGCATGTCAGCCTCATTTCACAAGCCTTCTCATTTCACTTTTTTGTTTCTTCTTGATTTAGTCAACATTTCTATTTGAAAGCAAGGTTTTGTAATCTGCATGCATGCAGAAACTGGTAACTGGTAGTCTTAAAATGCAATTAAAATAAGTTTGTGAGATCACAGTAACCTTTAATTGTAGCTAGTGCCTCCTGTCACTGGTGCTCAATCTGGTGTGTCCTCTTCATGCGAACTTCATATCTCAAGTACTAGTGACAAATAGTCCTCCCTTTTGTTACAAGGGAGAAAAGCAAGTAGTCTGTCCTCTGGGTTTGAAACTATTCTTTTGGGGTTTTTGGCTGAATCACCAGTACGTAACTCCTCACAGTAGGCTAGAAATCAGTCCCAGCTGAGTTTGTATCTCTGATCTCTTTGTAGATCATCTCAGTTTCCTTTGTTCTGTACAAAATGCAGTTCTTTAAATCATTTTCTCTGCCCACCTTCTGTTTTCCCTCCCTCTTGAATCACTTCACATAATGTCTCCATGTCTTCTGCTAACAATTTCAAGCTGCTTTTACAGTCAAGTGTAGTATTTTTCTATTGCTCCTTCAGCCACTCTCCCTCTGTGGACTTCTCCATTATGTATTTGTGTGACTCTTTCAGTACTGCCTGCTATGCAGAACCTCTGTTTTGTCCTCTTTTAAGTTCACTGGGAATAATGCTGATGCTTTGCATGCTAGACAGAGAAAATAATTATCACTGTGCAAAAATTCCTGCAAATACCTTTTCCTTTGTAGGTGTCATGCCGAATGCTCATCAGTGACATATTTTTTTGCGTTTCTTCTTTGGCTTCTGTGTTTCTTACACTACAGAAATGCTTTTGCAATTGGCCTAAATAATCCCAGAAATGACTAATGCCCATTTCTCACTGCCAGAAATGGAATTCACTCCTACTGTTATACTAAAGCTTGAATTTCATACTATGAATGTTAAAAAGGCAAAGGAAAATAAACCCCTTTTCTGTGTCTGACAGGCTCTGGAAGAATCTATTACCTTTATTTTTTCTTGTGCAGGTTTGAATTTTTTTCCTTTAAATTAAGTTTTCTCTTTATATATACATTTTAACTTAATTGGCTATGATATATTGTTTTATGGGGGTTTTTTTTCCCATTTGACACTAATCTTCAAATTTGTGCTTGGCACTCACCCAGCATTTTCTCATGAATATCAGATGAATTCCATGAAAATTCCTGAAGTTTAATCACTTTGAGGATTATTTGTTTTTTTGTTCTTCTGGACTAAATCTTGAGAAAAAGTACCTATTTCATTGTTAAAATACCTTCCAATCTCTTGTCCTGTCTTATTAATTTCTACTGATTCTGCAGCCCGGCTATAACTGTTACTGGTAGGAACTGTGTTCCTGAAAGGCTGAAAAATTAAATAAAACTCTACCAAAAAACTCCAGTAAAAATGCACTGGAATTAATTTGAAAAGAAAGGAAATTTTTACTTTGAGCCTAGGCCTCTTTCTCAACAATTGGCAAATCCTTTTATATGATACTACAGGAAAACCATACTCAGAAGTGCCAACTAAATTTTGCATTGTATCGAGGCAGGCATGAAAAAGCTTAATTTGCCAGAGGTAGACGAATGGGAGTGGGTCTGTATAAAACCTATAGCTTACTAAGAGTCCATTCCCATGGTTTTTAGAGTGATGCTTTTGGCAGCACTGCTGCACAGTGTGGGGCATAGTTACAGATGAGAGAGCACAGTGCTCTGCTCTCCAGGACCAAGTTTCCTGCCCGCCCCTCTCCCCTCCTCCTTTTTCCCAACTGGCGCTTGCACATACTGGGAGCTTCTGCCAGCTGACAATTACACATTTTCCATTTGTGAACAGTGCTGGGAAACATGTTGAAGAACCGAGAGGTTAATTATAATTAGAGGTGTGGTGATTGAGAAGACAAAGACTCTGGGTGGATTGACTACTGGCTTTAAATGTTATAACTAGTTCACCTCCAGGCTTTCATCACCTCAGGATCCATCAGCCATCTTTTTTGTTCTTCTGTGTATAGTCATGTTGCAAATATGGCACATTTAACAGACTTTAGTAAAACTTGGCAGGCCTGATGGTAAATGAGATCAAGCAATAGTGCAAAAGAGGAGAATTGCTAAAATAATTTTGTAAAGAAATGTGTTACTGAACAAACTTCCTGGTGCACCGTATTCAGTGGTTAAAAACCACAGAATTCAAATCTGCCCAAATACTACATGTGAGTAAATCTGTACAAACAGCTATTGATAAGAATCAGATATATCTGGTAAATACAGGCATAAATCAGTCACTTGAGTGGATTTAGAAACTAAGATACCAGGGAGATTAGGGTAACTTTCAGAGCAAACTTGATTGTTATATGCAATCATATGAACAGAAAGACTTTTACCAGATACTTTAATCTAGCAGGCAACTCTTTAATGAGAGCAGAAACTGGAAATTGCAGATAGAAAAATACCCCACAGGATAAGATTGAGCAATCACTGAATTTGCTTAGTAATTCAGAAGCTCTTCATCATCTGGAGTCTTTCACAGAAAATGACACAGTTTCCTTCATCCCCAAGTGCTCAGGCATGAGAAGGGAGAAGTTAGGCGTAATGCTGTGGCATCTGTTTGCAGGAGTACAAAACAGATGATTGCTAACAGTTTTTTCTGTCTTTAGTATTGTGATGAATATCAGTTGTATGCTTGGGCTGCTAATTAAACATCTTCCATGGAAGACCAAAATCCAGGACAATATGTCTTTGAGAAAATACAATTAATGAAACAAAACAAAGTCATATTTCAAATACAAACCACTCGTTTTCTTGGCACAGCAAAAATGCTGAGATGGTTATTGAAACTAACACCTGTTCTTATGCGTAAGTCAGGAAGGAAGTTTATACATCCTGTCTGCAATCTCAGACTCTGCACCCTTCTAAATTTAGAGACTGCTTTTCTTTCCTCTTGCTATCTCCAAGTGGCACAGAGAAACAGAATCTAATCCCCTTGCATTACCATAGTGTATATGGTTACAGGCTTTCCCATAGACTGCTCTGGCTTTCGTATTTCTTAGGGTGGTTGTTGTGAGTTAGAGACCTAGATGGCTTTTTTTTTTCCCCTGGTGCTTTCTCAGTTATTTTGTTCAGGTGGTTTTAACAAGAAATAAATCTATTCTTTATTATTTAGATAATATATTCCTTATTATTTTGGTTGGTGAAAGAAATTATATATAAGCACAACTTAGCTACAAAAACATCAGATGGGGGGCAGCACAGATTGAATTGTTCAATGAGTACTACTGAAACAGAGTTAATAAATATTTGATGGAAATATGGGGATAAAATAATTCTTTTGTAAAACATTGTAATAATCAGAAAACATTATCAGAAGAACTGATGGAATTTGTCTAATTGAATATTTTAAAAAATACTCAGAAACTGTAGTTTTCTAGACATGGCACTTAACATTATTCTGTCTGTTCTAGGGGCCCAAGTAAGCAATTTTGTCTGTGCATATAACTTTGAACTTTTTCCAGTTGGCCATATGGACGAAGCCAGCCTGTTAGAAGAAGAAAATAATTTAAGTGGATAGATAAATGCTGTGCTGCCCCTCTTGCCTTGATAACAGGCTTTTGCTCATTTTATTTTCTAGTGTAGATGAAGCCATTAGAATTCTGTCATTTGTCTTTACTGGGACTAGATTTTTACCTCTGATGTTTCATGGTCCTTTGGGAAGCATTTTTAATGTTCCTATTAGAAAAGATATTTTTAGCAGGGTAGAAAAGTCAATGGCAAAGTGAGGCATTTTCAGTTAAAACTAATTTCATACCTTTGAGGAGCATTCTCTTTATATCTGCCCTATTAGCATTAGAACTATTAAAATCTATTTTTTCATTAGTCTTAGGCAAGCAGAGACACTGAGCTCTATGTCCATTTGTAACAAGCATTACTGGAGCTAAGGTATGAGCACAGAAGTGGCTAATTTCAGAATGCTGAAGAGAGAAGTTCTCTTTTCACAGATGTGGGCATTTTGCATATCTGTTGTCTGACCAGAATGGCAGCAGTAAGACACAGAACCTTACAATGGGCAGCTCCGTGCATTCCGGTGGTTCCTGCCCTTCACACTCAGAATATTTTGATACTGGCTTTCCAGTATCTGATGTCTAGTTTTTCCGTGTCTAAAGAGGCCAGGAATATTAACAAAAGCTGTTTTCGGGAGTGTCCTGTGAAAGCAAAGCTGCCAGTACATACATACTTCAGTTTGTTTTCAAATACATGTGTATCACTTAGCTGTTTCATATTTTAACAAGTAAAACTAATTGAAACCTGCATGATCGTAGAATGTGCATGTGTTTTTTATTTAACGGGTAAAGTCTTACTGTATTAGTTAATTGCTACCTTTGGATGCAAATTGTTTTTACTCTTTATTTTTTCTTTCCTACTATCTCTGGTGGTGAAGGATATTCAGAAATCCTTTTTGCAACTTCCCCAGTCATGCACACTGTCCGTCCAACATTCTATAAGGGTATTGTCTTCCTTTTTTATCACTATCAATGCAATAGAGCCAAAATCCTCTAAGAGCTTGCACTTGGGGCATTTGCAGTCCATTCAGTGCCACATGCCATAAAGGGAGGGGCGTACCAACTTCTTACCTCCCTCCTGTCCTACCATTTCCCATTACCCTGAAAATGCTCTCACTTTCCAGCTGTCTGCATTTTACTTCCAGATGAATAGAAATAATGTTTTTCAGAATTTTAGCAGTTAGGTACTTCTTAAGTATTTGGCAGTTTTTGTGGTACAGCGCATGCTCAGTAAAGTAATAGATTTTACTTTATAATACCATAGTGTAGTAACTGCCTGGGATTAAATTTCAAAATATAGTACTTTAGTCACTAATTTCCAGTAATAGAACCAATGAAAAATGTGCTATACTTTCCCTCTATATGGTCTAAATTAACACAGTAACTTCTTTTAATATTTTTTTTAATGTATGAAGTCACAATTGCATATTCTGCTTTGTTTTTCTATTGTGTATTTAGTTCAACCACTTTATCCAAGGATCAGAAATGTTACAACAGCTGCTGCTGAGACCTATGCCAATATCAGTTGGGAGTATGAGGGACCAGATCATGCGAACATTTATGTTGAATATGGTGTAGCAGGCAGTAAGAAGTCATTTCATTAAATTCTGCTAAAGTTTTGAGATGTATTTTTGAAGATTTTTTTAGTAAATGGGGTCTTAAATTTACCCAGTGTTAATGATAGCTCTGAAATGTCTTAAATTATTTTTTAATTTGATCAGGAAGATCAAATAATTTTGATTTTAATAAACATCAATGTTTAGCAGGTTTTTGATGAATAGATAGAATATGAACCTTTGTTCCTTTGTATCATTTCATACATTCTTTTGAACATGAACTTCTAAAAATGTAGTTTGCATGAAGCTGTTTATCATGAAGTGATTACATGTGTAAAAATACGATTACTTGCATTAAAATAGGATATAAGGATTTTCCTAAATTATGCCCAATTCAGGAAAGAAAAAAGATTAAATAAACTATCCTTTGTTAAATTGAACCTTAAAATAGGATATAAATCAATTTATGTACTCTTATTGCCTAAAACCAGGTTTAAAACTTTGGTAATAATTAAAACTAAGTTAGATAATAAAAGCAAGACACTTGAAATACTCCATCCTTCTAAAGTTATGACTTAAGGTGACTAACCTGAAAATTGAACCAGAAACGCATTTTTCTGCATATTGGCCAAAGAAATAGCTGAGACTGTCCTAGAAAAA
Organism: Donacobius atricapilla; assembly: GCA_013397315.1. Classification (NCBI taxonomy): domain Eukaryota; kingdom Metazoa; phylum Chordata; class Aves; order Passeriformes; family Mimidae; genus Donacobius; species Donacobius atricapilla. The sequence continues at coordinate 338,999 of WBMY01017043.1, forward strand.
AGATACAAGAGAGATTCAGATTTTGAAGTAGAACTTATTGATTAAAATAAATATTGACTGAAACTGCAGAAGTGTCATTTAATTAAATGACTAAAATCTCTTTTAATGTTATAATTACAAGTTCAATAAGCATTTTAAAAATAAATTAATTTTGTATTTCTTTAGTACAATGGAACAAATGTTTAAAATAGTTTCATAATTACTGTACAATGTATTCTTCAGTATGTTGCATGCAATTTATTACTTATAATTTTATATAATTTTATTATTTTTGAGAGAACAGCTATTTTTCTCAGATGATCCATAGTTTAGTCAAGTAACTGTCAGTAGTATTTTGTCTAGAAACTTTCAGTGATACAGAGAAAATTAAAATTCCAATATGTTGTTTTCCTGAAATTTTTATAGGCAAAGAAGATTGGAAAAAAGAAATTGTAAATGGTTCTCGAAGCTTCTTTGTCTTAAAGGGTTTAACACCAGGAACAGCATATAAAGTCCGGGTTGGTGCTGAGGGCCTGTCTGGTTTTAGGAGTTCAGAGGATGTGTTTGAGACAGGTCCAGGTGAGGCACACTGTACCAATTCTGTATCGTAGTCAGAATCGTGGTAACCAACTGCTGAAATGCTGGACTGCGTCTAGCCAAGAGGTGTTGCAGCTAGAATCTTTGCATGTTCCTTTTATAGAGCAATGTTAAAGGATTTTATAAACTCCTAAATAATGCCAGTACATTTATATGTAGATTATGAATGTTTTCATACTTTCAATTCACTCTACTTGACTGATGTTTGTACTAGGGGCAAGATATGCCCTGCTCACACTCCATCTGTGTGCTGTGCACTGAAGATGACCTATTTCCTATATTTCCAGTTAGTATAATTAGACGGCTGTATTTAAATAACGTCTTTTTATAGAGCTAAAATATTTGCATAATCAGAAATTGCAGATTCAATTTGATGTCTCATGTAATCTATTTATACCAGTGTTAAGACATTCCTACTTGTAAATCTCTCTTTTCCTGCTGTATACTAGTTTTATATGGATTTTGATGTCATACATATATCCTGGGAATCAGTAAGGCTGTTTAAGTCCCTTATGTTCATGTTGCAGACCTATTTCTTCATAAGTAAATCAGCAATGCCTGCCACTCCACTCAGTCCTATTGCAAGGTTTTTTGATGTTATGCTGAATATGGTGTTACAATCACATGCCATGCCATCATCATGTTCTGATACTCTTTTCAACTTTGTTAGCCGCTTCTGCTCATTCCAAGCATTCTGGTCAGTGCATAGTTATATAGCAGTATCCCCACCAACTCCAGAATATTGTAAGAAAGTAATTTAAATCTGAAAATACACTTGAACATTATGTTATAATTATCAGGCAACAACATAGATAATGGGTATGCCAGTTTGAAAGTGAGCACTTTCTAAAATCATCATTTACTGCTTTGTTTTGTTCCATTTCTGTTCACAGTTTATCATGTTGCAGGAAGGTTTGAAAACATGGTGCTGAATAACACTGTCAGGCAAATATGTACAGGCTGAACACAGAGCCAGAAACAGCTAGTGGTACAAAATCCTACCTGTGAAATGTTATGCAAATAACAAAGATCAAGACTATAATATAATTCAAAACAAGCTGCTTGGAAACCTTCCCAAGAGCATCTTTCTGCATAAGAAGTACTGAGCCAGTAGATAAGGATTCCTGTACTTACCTAGTCATGTTGACTCATGCCCCTGTGTACTTAAGGAAGAAGGGACTTTAGACACACCTTTCTGCTTCTTGATAATGGAAAGTTTCAATGTTCAGCATGAAATTATAAAAATAGCCTATTTCTTACAGAAAAATCTTGTGTCACACTGTCTTCAACCTAGGTCAAAGCTTTTAAAGACTGCAAAAAGATGGAGGGGACAGAGGCAAACACTGGAATATATCCTTAATTAGGAATGAAACTTTGATATTTCAAATATGAGGCTTTTCCCATATTTTTTCTTTGACAAACATTCCTGGAGTGCATCTTCACAGTGTACGGGTTTATCTTTTTGGGCATTCCCAGTACAGTGTTCTGCATTGACTCCTGCATTAGTGGTTCACCAAGATGCAAGGTTTTTCTGCCTGAAGCAAATCATCTGCTGAGCATAGGCAGGAAATGTGCCATTTTTAAAGATGCACAGAGATCGAGGAACCCTTTCTTACTAGAAATGCAGTAAGTTAATACAGGAAGCTGCATAAGTAAGTTTTCATCTTCCCATCTATCTTGCATATTTTTATGCGTGAGTTGTTTGGCTTGATACTCTTTTTTACTACATTTGAATGTGAATTGTGCTTTTGCATTTTTTTACAGTATGTATTATACAACACATAATCCCTTTTTATGAATGCACTTGGGCAAAACTCAAAATTACTATAACCATAATATGAAAAAAAAGTTTGTTTTATTTTCATTTGTAGTTCAGAGGAAGATTGCCTTTGTGATTTTTTTAAATTGACAATTTTTAATATTTATATATAAATTTATGTATATTTATATGTGGCATAAAGAGTATAAATGTTGAGGTATATAAACTATGTATTTATATGATCTGTAGAGACTTTTATGCAAAAATAGTTTAAATTCTTGTGCATATAAGAGTTGGTTTCTAAAATATCAGAAAACATAAACAAGGGCTGAGAAATCTCCTGATTGTATCTCCAGAGTAACCAGGCACATTAACTCATTGAATTATTTTAATGAAAATCAAGTCATAGCTTTGCCCAATAAAACCAAAAATAAGCATTTAAAGAAAGAGTTAATTTTAGCATAGTACTTCTAAGGTGGAATACACACTGGTCTTCTGTATGGAATGGACTGGCAATACTCTATCCAGACATCAGAAGTACTTTGCATTTTCACAGAATCCCTCAGGAATGGGGGACCATTGGCAGCTCCTTTTCCAAGCTACCTGTCTCACACTCCTTCTTAACTAGAAAATGACACTGAGACAGCAGCTTGAATTCTGTCTACTGAGCAGTTCTTCATAGAGTTTCATTCTGTTGGGTTTTGGGTCTGGAGAAAAAATTGAAGAATGAAGATAGGTTTGGATGGATGTTCATCTTCTTCCACGTCATATTTTCTTCTGTTTGGAGCACGTATCCCTAACTCTTCTCACTCTTCCCATTTTCTCCCAGCAGCAAATCCTAAGTCAAGTTGCCTGTAGTGTGTTTCCAACAGTGGAGTAGAAAATAAGCTTCACCAGAATAATCCTCCTACTGTGTTGGAGATCAGTATGTTCAGACCCGAGGCCACATAGATAATTCCTGCCCCTATTAGTAACTGTAGTATTTTCTTTGTAGATTGCTTATTATTTACATTATCTTCCAGCTAGAGTCAGCATTTGGAGAGAAATAGTGCCAAGGAAAGCTTTCCCAGTTGCATTGTAAGCCCTCACTAATGCTAAATCATGTCAATCATGATTAATTAATTGTAGGATGAGGTGTGAGTTTGTGGAAAGAAAGAAAACCTGATGCTTAATAAGGTTTTAAAGGATGCTTCATTGTTGATGTTTAGTAGAAATTGAATGTTATGGCCCTTGAATGACCCATCTTTTTCCCCATTTCAGAATGATGAGAATACATTAGCTAATCAGCATTGGCTTTTTATTCATTTTGAGAATGCAGTTGACATGTTTGTGTGAATTATCATTTGCAACTTCATCTCAGTTGTTTAATTAATTCAAAATGGTTGAGAATAGTTTTGAGGTTTGTGAAAAACAATGTAGTATGCATGTAGATTTTGCAAAGTAGTCGCTAAGCTTAAATGTTAGCAGACTTCCTATATACTGAAAAGTAGCTTCTTTGCATAGGTACTTGGAAATATTCTGGATGATGAAAATACGCACAAAATACAGAATCACTGTTTTCTTAATGCTATCTATTTTTCACAGTGAATGTTATTCTTTAATGAACATTATATTGGCTATTATTTATCTGAATTAGCATAGCATTTAAATGCAGCAAAACATAATTTTTCTTCTTTTATCTCTAGCAATGGCAAGCCGGCAGGTAGACATCGCTACTCAAGGATGGTTCATTGGTCTTATGTGTGCTGTTGCTCTTCTGATCTTGATTTTACTGATTGTTTGCTTCATAAGGAGGAATAAGGGTGGCAAGTATCCAGGTATGCTATTTAACCAGGACCATAAAATTCATCTATTGGTAACCCATTAAGACAGATCTCAGACTTACCAGAAAATTACATTTGCTGCTGGTTTACATTTACATTTTGCTGTGTATATGGCAAATCAGTCTTATCATTTGGTGGGCTTGACAGAAGCCATCTGCCTATTGGTAGTAAACCTACATCAATTTCAGTGTAAGAGCTGAGTTGAGTTAGAATTTATTTGGTCAGAAAGTTCAGATCATAGCCCCTGGTTACTTGAAAGTATGGGGAATGCATGTCACAGGACAAATCCCTTCATATGTTATACTGTTTCCAGTACCTTGAGTTCCTTCCCAGAATCCGTGTAATTTTCAGGCTCTGCAGTTCTGCAGCTATGTTTATTAAAGTTACCGTCCTTCAGTGAGGCTGGGGTTTTTTTCTGTGATTTTTTTTCTTTCCGAGAGGAGATGTAGAATAAGTGGTTTTTTATGGTAGGTCTGGGAATGACCAAGTATGTTTTATAGTTTTTCATTAAAAATTCGAACTACACAATGTATGTCTTCTATCAAAACACACATCCCTCCTGGTATACATATTACAAAAGACATGTATGTGTATGTATGTATGTGGACATGTAGGTATCATATGTATCTTTCCCTGGTCTTACATTTCTTTCTATGGAGTATGTCCATAGACCAAAGCTGTCTTGAAAAGGATAGTGGGAACCAGTTTGCACAGTGCTGCCAGAAAGGATCTCAGAGCAGCTGTTGAGGTATGAGTAGCTATGAATGAACTTCAAGTGAGCATCAAAGGATAATCTGATTTTTCATTCTCCTATTCTGGCTACAATAGAAAGTACAGTTGCTAAGTTTCATGTAAAACCTTGATTTCATGAAAAAATTATTTTCTCCTAAGGTTTGGAAATAACATAAGCATCCAGACTCTGGAACACTTATTTAAAGTCAGCTCAAATTTCCTGAGGTTCATACTGTTGATTTGGGCATGAAAAAGATGGATGAATTTAGAAAAGTACAAAAGAAAAATCCACACTTGGCTTTATTTTTTCCTGCTTGTTTTGACCAGTGCACTTCTGAAAACTTAGTGTCAGGGAACACTAAGAATTTTAGCTCTTCATAGGGAAATCTGCTGGAATAGAATAGCAGAATATTTTTCTGAGAAAATCACTTTATTAAGTACAAGAATCCTACTCTGCCCAATCTAACTGTTTGATTGTTTTACAGGGAGTGCAAAGATTTGTAGTGACAGCAAGAAGTAGGCAAGAGAAGTTTCTGTTCCAGCTGCCTATGGCTATGAAGAAAAGATTAAGGAACATAGTGTTACATAGAGTTATATGACAGGCCGAAGACATCATCTGAGGGTTTTTTTCCTAATATTTGGATTTTTTTAAAGAGAAAATGAGATAACAGAAGATACAGAAAAAGTGATTCAGGTGACTGAAACAAGTGAAGTGATGAAACTGAAAAGAGTAGGGAGGACATGGAGTGAGCCACCATCAAGAAGAGGGTAAAACAAAGATTTTGAGTAAAAGTGTAGTGGGCAATTGGATGCTAAGGTTATTATTACTTTGTGGATCCTTGATATTCTGTCCTTTTTGCTGGTTCTGTGGAATTATTAGTTGTAAGGTATATTTTTTTTTGATGCACAGATACATACGCATATACATACATGTATATAAAGGTGGACCTGGACTTTTTATAAGATTTCCATAATCAGTATGTACTGGTGTTTATAGCAGTGATTTTGCATTTCTTGGGTCATTGCAAATGTACTGTTCCACTGGTAGTGACAAATGGAAAGCACTAAGTTAAGAAATCTACAAAAATTTAAGTTATGAACTCTTCTTATCACAATTTTTGCCTGTCATCTTGAGGTTGGCTGTGGTTTGTAGAAAGTAATCAATTACTTAAGTATGAAATTGTAGCAGCCTGATATATCTCAAGGTGCTATGCATTATTGCAATTATGTACTTAGTAAATACCGTCAGGAATGATTCATATCCTCTTAAATAACAGCAAATAAATCAATGATGTACAAATGAAGTGTGGAAATTACCAGAGTAAAAGACAAGAGGTTGTGTATTGGATTGTATAACTGTATCTGCTAGACAAGGGAACGATTTGAATAGATGCCAGAAAAACAGAAATGAAAAGGCAAAGGGAAGAACCATAAATATTCAAGTCATACCATAAATATCTTAAAGTCGGTATATTGTTTTATCCTGTCAACAATCTTAACTTATAGGAATACATGTCATCTGTAAATATCTGGCTCCTCAGGTGCTAGTGGGTTTCTGTGTCAATGTGCTACACTTATTATTTTATAGGGACAAGTTATATGCCTGGATTTATTCCTACCAATGAAGAAGGATTAAACCTAAAACCAGAATGTGCAAGAAGGATGATTGTGTAAAATTTAGGTTCCAGTGTATGTGACTTTGTGTTGGGTTTGATCATGTTGTAGAAAGGAAGAAATTAATGAACCATGAGAATGATTTTTAAGAATTATTTTGAGAATTATTAGTAATAGCAAAAAATATCAAAAATTCTCTGGAGGCTTACTACATGAAATTAAAGCAGAAAATGCACAAACTGACAGAGAACAAAAGTGAATCTGATTCAGACTGAGAAGAATATCAAGAAGAAACAAAGAGCATTGTTTAGAACTAAATAATTCAAATTTGATTAAACAATAACTAATAATAATCTAAGTAAGTTATTTTAGTAGGATTTTTAACAATTTTCTCTCTTTAGTGCTAGAAATAAAAGAAAAAGGTCTGTTAATATAAAATCACATACAGTCACACTTGAATGAAAATAAAATTCTAAACAAAAAAATGTAATAACCTAAGGCCCTGTTAAAAAATATATTTTTTATTCTAACCACATTTCTGCCAAATTCGATCAGTTTGAGAAATTAAGGTCTTAGATTTTCTCATCTTGCTGTTTCATGATAAAAATTAATATTTCAAATATTTTAGTGAAGGAAAAGGAGGATGCACATGCTGATCCAGAAATACAACCTATGAAGGAAGATGATGGAACATTTGGTGAATACAGGTGAGCAGCTGATGTGGTTTGTCATGATCACTGTTCATGTTACACATGTACTGTACCTAGTATCACACTTATTAATTTAAGACTAACTTTTTTCCCATGTCAAAAATTTTCTATCCAGTGTTATTTAGAACTAAAAATACCATTTCAAGCACACCATTAGAAAAAAAAAATCCAAGCTTTGTATAAGCCATTAGCTAATGCAAGGTGAAAACCAGATTCAAACACAATTATATGTGTTTGAAAGTCAAAGTGTTAAATCTTTATTTATAAAGCCATCTTTCACATAGTTCAAATGGCAGATACAGTGTCCTTTCAGTTAGGGTACTATGTTGAGCGTTATAGTTTTTGAAAAACAATTTCTAACTGAAGCCTAATAAAGACAATCTGGTGTTGCCTGGAAAACAAATGCATTTTAAATGGCTGGCAGTACTAACATCTAATCCAGTAACAAAGAAGTGGTGTTATACACAAAGGTTAAGGAGTGTCCTAAAAGAAAGGAAATCTCCCTTTCATGTATTTCGGTACAAGATATATAGCAAGCAGCTTCAAAGCATGCAACACCACTCTTATTCCTGGCTCTCTTCCTTTATAATAAATGCAGTCCCGCCAAATCTGGCATTACCAAAAGCATGCCTTGGCAAGACTGTTCATGCAACAACTATGAATATAGCTTATTAAATAAGCAGTTTATTTGTTTTTTGATTAATACAAAAAATAATGTTATTGTTTCCTAAATAGGTCAACACATTTATATTTTACGTGGGTGTTGTAGTGCATTCCTGTGTCAAAAGCAGTGCAGAAGTCCTTTATTATTGCAAAGCATTGACATTTACAAATGTACATAGAAAAAGCAGATTTTTTCAAGGATCTACTTTGCTGCCTTAGCTTATTCATAGAAGGGAAAATTCATGAGTTCATTCATTCATGAGTTCAGAATAGTATTTTATTACAGCTGTGAGTGCATATGAATTGCCTAAATTCAACTGATACAAAGGGAAGTGTGAAGCAATCTTGGGAAGTAGAGTTAAAAAAGTACTGTATAAAGTTTTTCTGGGAAGCCTAGTTTGCATACTCCGTTATTGCTCCACTGATTCTTGATACTTGGAACTTTCAGCAGCAAAAACTGACCTTTGTACAGAATTGTACAAATGATATGACCTCAATACATGTTTTCTCGGGCCTGGAATAAGTATTCAAGCCTGCTTTCATGTGTGACCTGTAGCAAGATTTGAATTTATGTTTCCATATTTAAGTGGGTTGAGTTAATCTAAAGAATGATCTACAGCTTTATTAAATTATTTCATAATGCATTTTTTCACTCATGTCTGGTGAATATGGGCAGATGCATGCCAAGCTTTCAGACTTGTTCACCTGAAAGAGTTCATTCTATGTATGCTGCAAAACCGCCTTTTAAAAATGTATTTCTGTGTAATTAGTCTATACTGGGCTTTCCTCTTTTTTCCTTAGAGACAGGGCAGGAGCAGCAACCAGTCAGATTACAGAAGATATCTTGTCATCCTCTCTGCAGCCCAGCATCACTGCAGTCAGTTCCCAGTTTGTCTGCCTCACATGATGCGGTGCTTCTTTGAGGAAAATGGGTATAGGGTTCCCCTTGGAAAAAAATGTAATTTTTGAAAGATCTAGGAATTCGAGTATTTTGAACTTTTTTCATCACTTCAGGTCCATGTCTGCTTGGACAGGAAAGAAACTGGACAAGGAAAAGAAAAGAAAAGGTAGCTGTGCCAATTCTTCTGAAGCAGACCCTGTCTTTACCAAAGCAAAGTCTGTGAGATCTGACAGATCCAACTTCTTCAGAAGGTCAGGGGATCAATACTCCAGCACCAGATCAGAGACCTCCTACACCAGGAGGAGGGCTAGGCAGTCTTCAGAGCTTACAAGGGTTCGTTCTGTCTCTGCTTCCCTCTGCCGAGAGGAAAAGAGGTCAGACAAATGGAAGTACAGGCATGGCTCTAGACATCATGCTTCTGAGCAACAGATAATGGGGTTGGAGGAGGGCTCAGATTCTCAGGCAGGACAGCCATCCCCTTTCCAGCAACCCCTCAGCTGCAACTCAATTGGTGGCTTACTGCCAAGGCAGCATTCTTCTCTCCAGCACAGCCAGAGCCCAGACTGCAGCTCAGATTCAGAAGACACTCAGAGCTCCTGCTACAGGAAGGTAAGACCTTCTACTACTCCTCACTTCTCTGAATCTGAAAAGAATTCACTAATGAAATCTGTGATCTTGCCTGAGCTGGCCACTGTCTTAAAGGATGCTTTGACAGCAGCCAGACAAAGCATCACATCTGTGGCACAGGCTAGGCCCCATTCAGTAAAGCATCCCAGAGTACCAATTGTAGAAGTTCCACTGGTTCCTTTGGAAGCATCTGGGAGCAGTTCGCAGATTTCTGAGTCTGATCACATGGACAGCTTAAAAGATCAAACAGCTTCTGGGAAGGAGAAACCTGAGGCTGGCAAGGACTTGGAGGTTGAATCAGCTCCTGAAGATGGGGAGGTGGCATCCCCTACAGAAGATCCAGAAGGACCAGATCCTCTGCGTAAATTTGACATGGATTATCAGAATTACCTGTTTGAACACATAAAGAGAGTGCTAATGCTAAAATCTTCCAAATCTCAATGTGCTTCAGAAGACCTGCTTATCCCTTCTGAAGAAGGCAGGGTAGATAATGCACTTCCTATCCATTCAGCTGTGGAAGATCTTGTCTGCAGTATTTGGAGAAATCCTGAAGCCAAGCATGAAGCCCCACCAGTCCTACATAAGCTCTATCCTTTTCCAGTGGACAAAGCTGCTTTGTGGGGGACCTTGCCTGAGGTAGACAGTGTATTGGTTACTGGTGATTCTGTACTGTCAATGCCTGATGATACAGACGCCCTCCCTAAAGATTCTACTGACAGAAAGATTGAGGAAGCAATTAAAAGATCTTTCAAGCTAGTTGCAGCCCAGCTTGGAGTATCTATCTACTGCACTTATGCTTCTAAAGCTTTACTAATATGGTTAGAGGAAGAACAAGCCAGATTCAAAAAGAAATGGGTCCCATCTGGTGCCATGCAGAGGAAACGCAGGCTGTGTAAAATGGCAGCTAATTTTATCCATGATGCAGCTGAGGATTCTCTTAGCCTCACTGTTAAAAATGTGGCGTGCCTCACTGTAGCCTGGAGAGCCCTATGGCTGCGTCCTTGGAGCTTGTCACTAGATCTGAATTGTAAACTGCTGTCTTTGCCGTACACAGGGGGCAAGCTGTTTGGTGAATCCTTAGTCCAGGTCATGAAGGATTTCTCAGAACACAGACACTGCGTACGTCAGATGAAAAAAAAGAGCACTGTTGGAAGCTCTTCCTGTTCTCACAAGTGTCTGAGCTCCTTGCGTTCTCCTCCAAAGTTCAAAGGAGGGAAGGGAAAGTATAAAGTCTCACAGTCATTTCATGCCAAGTACGAAAAGGCATCTCACTTTCAGAAAGATACCAGACCATCAAGAGGAACTTTCTAAGAACATAGACTTGCTTCCTAGTTTCTCAGGAACTGAGAATAGTGAAAGATGTGGAAATTTTCAATATTTCCGGACAGATAAACCCAGTGCTTATAAAATTAGTTGTTTCAAAATAAGATTTAAATTATGAAGTTACTTAAATCTTAATAACTAATTAAGATATTCTAGAGAAATCATAGCTCTCAGTTTTAGGGGAGGGTTTTTTCACATTTCATTTCTAGGCTTCCTAGTGGTCTTGGGATGGTTTGGATTTGTTTGAAGTTTTGCACTCCTCAACTTCAACTAGGAGAATACTTTCTGTGTGAGAGTTGGCTGGTCTGCGGGACCAGACAACATCAGATTTTTTTACCATATTGGTCTAGTGAAGGAAATAATGCTTTAGGAAATGTAGGTGTTTCAGGAACCATGAAATGATTGTGGATGCTGTATTCCTGTGGCTGGATGGATTCCTTCATTTTAATATAATAAGGGAAAACAGTGCCTCTGTAGCAATCTGCACTGCATTCTAAGTGGTTTTCTGAGTTCTAGAAGACAGAGGCTGTAAATTGTGGACAGTCATTGTCTACACTAAGAATCTGCAAGAAACAGAAGTGCCACAGATGTGTGTTGAGGTCAACGTAGGTGTATAAATCAGCCTAAATTTTCCTCATGGTCCATAAATCAAGAGACATTAAGAAGTTATGACAGCAACAGACCTTTGGGTTCATGGGTGAGAAGACTGGAAGGAAGCAACTACAAGAGAAGGATGAAAGTCCAGTGGTCTGCAGAATGTTCTTAGAAGATGAAACAGGACAAGACAACTACAGTAGTAGGATTGCTAGTGTGGTAACACAGGATATTTGCACATTTTAGTGAATTATTTTGCCTCTATTCTTCAATATTTTGACACACAGTATTTTTCCTAGAAATTCTTGGATATGCTGTGAGACACTGTGGCAGAGAGTTCTGGGATTGCTAGATAATATACTTTTCCTTCTTCTTCTGAGTTGATAACCAATGAAAATAAAGTTTGTAACTACACCTGTGGGTTTTTTTCTCTTGTAGTTATTTGCAGTTTAGGTGTGTTTCCACAGGAACCTAGCCATGATTTGTGCCTCAGGACTGTAATGCTAAGCTTTGTCCCTTCCAGAACAAGAGATTATCCCAGTGGACTGCCTGAAGAACTGAATAGTCCAATTCAATTTGGCAGTGGCCTTACTGTATTCTAATTTAGGCACATGTACTTTCTTTGACAAGTCTTGTTTTAATTCTTCAATACTTGTGTGATTAACAATTTTTCAACACATTGCTTTTTAAAGACGGAGCTTCATCACCCAGTTTTTCCAGCTTCTGCTAGGATTGAAGATGGAGTATTATAGAGATGTTAATGAAAAGCTATTCAGAAGGCAAATACAAGGTCTGCTTAGCTAAATAAGAAATAGTAAAACAGTTTAAAATCTGGATTGACTCTAATAATATTAGGACTCACAGTCCTAATAATTTAGGATTGTGAGCAGAGACTTGTTAGGTATAGGGACAGATTCTCCTTGAGTATGCAGGGAAGCCATAGTGGAAGGTATTTCAGTGGCTTTACCTGATTGCTTTCACTTGAACGTTTCTGGACAATTGACCTGAGGTCACAGAAGAAGGAATTTACTGCCAACAGTTTCCATCTTCTGCATCCACTTTCTGTGTCTCATAGCCCACAGTGCTTTAGCCACTTTGTTTCATGTTGCCTTTCGCCTGACAGTTGTGCTCTAAGGAAAAGTAGTATATTGCTAACCATATATTGAGTCTTTTTGCATGTCTATGAATGTGGCAAAGTTTAGTTGGGAACTAGTTGCCTGCTGGACTGCAGAGGCATCGTAAAAGTGTCTTGCCATTCTGACTGGTTGCTGCATGTACCCATATCTAAGGAAGAAAAATTGAAAAGTTGAAAGAAGAAAGGAGATTTCAAGGTACATATTTCTTTCAATAACTGATAAGCTTGTGAAATGGAATTACTTTTTTTAAACAAATGAATTTGCACCAATGTTATTGTTACCTCCTACGTCTTACATCTCTTAATAATTAGCTTCAAGTTTGATGTGTTTCATTAAACTAAGAAGAAATATATTCATATAATAGCAATAATGATTAATACTTAAATCATGTTTTCAGTATGCTTTAATATTAAGCACTTTTCTTACTGAAAAGAAGTGTATGTGGTACATGTAAGTACTTACAAAACTGATTGGTACATATGAGTCTTTGAGAAATTTTCATCTTTAAGAAGATACTAGTATGGAATTTATTTATACAGCAAAAGATAGTAAAACTATGAGTACACTTAACTTTTATGGCTCTAAATAAAGAGTTCATACCCATTCTCATCTCATGTTTGGTTCCCTTCCAGTATTGTTTTCTGGCTAATAATTATATGCACTGCATAAATTACACTTTCAAAAACTTATTCAATTTCCCAATGTCATTTTACTCAACCCAATTTTCACTTAATTTTTTAATATCACAGTATTACACTAGGTACGTAATAAAAGTCAGCAAGCAAAACTGCAAACAAAAACTGAAAGAAAGTGTGATTCATCCCGATTGCATTTTGGAATAGTTTTATGAACAATTGTAAGCAAGGTTGGCAAACCTTGTGTGTACAGTATCAATACTTACGGCTTTACCATGTTTTGGCAATATAATATTATATATTCTACAGCCGAAAGTATAGCTCTTCCTAATGTAATTCAGCAGCTTTTGCAGTTTGCTTCTTGGCAACAAACAGATGATACATTCATTTTGCCAGAGCACCAGAGCCCCTCCTGTATTTTGGATCCCCAGGGTAGCAAAAGTGTTGTTGAAAACATTGATGTGTTCACTTTTTTCTCCTTGTCCTTTTTGTTTGATACAGAAAAAATGGTACCATGGCATATGTTTTCTTTTTTGAACCAGTAGTGTAAAGCAGCTTGGATAACCCCACTTGTTTTTCCACTGCCAGAGTCCTGGCAGAACCTCTCTCTAGACTTTGATAGTGCAACAAGTGAAGGAGTCTCCGGATTCAGATTTGATTTTTGCATTTGCAGTGACTGTGCTCTCACACCAGTGCCCACTTCTGTGCAGATACACTCCTGGGTAAATCTGGAGTTTTGTTTGGGTTTAATTATAGAGGTAGTAGAATTCACATCCTGCCTAAAATATAGAAAAATCTTATACACAATGCAACCAACAGTGTAATTTTTTCTTCATTGTTTATCTTGTACATAAACTTTGTTTGCAAAAATATAAATAAGAAAACCATAAGAGCAACACAAAGCAGAAGTTCTCATACTCAGATTTTTCTAAATTGTAAAGGCAAATCAAGCTTTTCATTGGATTAAGCACAAAAATGTTGATACTTTTAATACAGTAGTGGTGTATTATTTATTTATGTATATTCCAGCCTACTGAATTACATTGGCTAGGGTCATGCTTTAGAATGTTTGCACAGAGATTCATGACCAGTTGGAATATGATATAATTGCAGTTTTGATTTATTCTCATTTCTGCATATTATGGTGTAAGGAATTATGAAGTTATTCAACTGAAGTTAAACAACAAACCATATGCCAATGTGCTTTCCGTAACAGTCTTACCCAGAGAGTAGATCTTCCTTGGAAGTAGGACTGGTTACAATTTCAAAGGGGGGCCTGGCCTTCATTTGACTCATACGGCCTATTTTAATGACTGTTAATACCTTCTGATGGGGGCATTGGAGAAACTACATTGTGTATGAGTATTAAACACTCGATCCCATCTTCAGCCTTTTAAACAGAGGGTCCTTCCAAAATGAACTCTCTTCAGTAATGTCTTTGTAATCTGCTTGCGTTCGCAGTGTTATAAACATTTTCACTTTGCTGCTGGATTCTAAAAGTTTTGGAGTACAATCTTTTAAATGTTACTGGCCTGTATATTTGCAGCACCAGATCAATGACAGATATTTATCCTTGTGCCTTGTACACAACAATAAGTAAAACATCAGGCCTGATACAGTCACATTCAGTTTTGCTTTTGTGTGCTTTGATCATGAAGATTTTCTTACATGTAAATGAGAGAGATATTCCTACCACTTTTTTTCTGGTATATATGCAGAATGATAAAATCTCTTGTATGCCTTTTCTGTAAGTATATGTATATTAGAGGTGGCCTTCTTTTAGAATTTAACAATTAGTGTTTTCCAAAACAAAAAAAGGTGATGAGACGAGGAGAAACAGCTTGATGGAAAATAGGTGTAATGGTTTTCTGGAAATAGTTTCTCAACAGGGCTTTTGTTNGGTGTTCAAAGGTATTAATTAGGAAAAAATGCATTATTTGAAGAACTAAGATACTAAGGTTTAGGAATTAGAGGGTTAAAATAATTTGCTGAGTATATATTCAGCCTAGTGTTCTAGAAATTGTAAAATGTGGTTTTGTTTCTTTAATATTTTATATGTGTCTCTTTATATTTCCCATAAGCTATGAATCTAAATAAAAACCCCAAACCACTTCCTTTTTTTGTACCCTATATATAAATCAAGTCACATGTTCTGTTTAAGACAAGGTAAATAATTGCACGCAAAGGTGCAGCTGGCAATAGTGGGTTTCAATTCAAAATGCTTTGGAGCTGCTGCTGAAATCTTCATCTTGAAACTGAACTGCAGTGTAAAGGATTCTGAAAAGAGCCCAACACCCAACACTATCTACTTCATGCAATACAAGCCTACCACAACTGCAAATTTATTTGAGGATGCTGATGGTGCTGCATCTTTTCCATTGACAAAGGAAAGACCACAGTACTTTGCTACTGAGATCTCTACTGGCCTTTCTTTCCTTTTTCTATTGTACTCCAAATCACCATCATCATTGTCAGAACATTATCAGTCATGAGGGTAGGGAGATGGATCTGATAAGAAATGAAAAAGAATAAGCATGCTCTCAACGCCTCAATTCTAGCTACTGTAAGCTAAATTGTTGCTTTACCTGTAATACAGTAAATATTGTAGCAATTTTAAGAGCAACTTATTATTGATAAAATACTGATCACTATCAGGATATGGACTTTGCTTTTCTTCTTAGGCTATTTTCATTTGTTTCTTCTGCACCCTTTTAATGGAATATGTAGGTCTCTTGAAAGGTAAGGTTGAAAATTGCAAGTCTGCCCTGCATTATGTAACAAATTATTTGAAATGCAGCACTTTTATTTTCTTTATACTAGTAAAGAAAATCAGTATATTTCATTTAACCAAATTCATTCTTCATTCATTTTCAAGGAGTCAAAGAAATTAAGAAGTTTAACAGACTAACTTCACGACACATCATAAGCTTGTTACATTGGAGAACAAACAAATTATTTTTTTATAACTTTACAACCCACTTCTTAATGCTTGCAGTTGCATCTACATGGCCTCCAAACCAAGGGCCCAGGTCTTACCACTGAAAATTCATGCACGATGGGAAAAAAAATAAAAGAAACCACAATTCCCCCTCCCTCCACTGAAGACATTCTCTGTTTAAACCATTCTTATGCCATGTTTTCATGTGAACTGCATCATATTGATTTGTCTCTACAATGTGATGTGGGTTTACTAAAGGATTATAGGGCTGACACATGCTTTTCATAAACTCTGCATGCATGGCTGATTTTGTCTTAATAAATAGTACATCAGTTAATCCCATGTTTGTTTGTTTGTGTCTCCAGCGATGCAGAGGACCATAAACCTCTAAAAAAAGGAAGCCGGACACCTTCAGACAGAACTGTGAAAAAAGAAGACAGTGATGATAGTTTAGTTGACTATGGAGAAGGTGTAAATGGTCAGTTCAATGAGGATGGCTCCTTTATTGGACAATATAGTGGTAAAAAAGAGAAAGAACCTGCAGAAGGAAATGAAAGCTCTGAGGCTCCTTCTCCTGTAAATGCCATGAATTCATTTGTGTAACTACAGAACCTGACCCCCTTGTATCTTCAGTTTGCTTAAAGCACTTGTACATCCTCCTTCTGATACTCTGAACACACAGGTAACGGAGCTCCTCACCACCAGATGTTAATGCTATGAGAATATATGCAGGTTAATACCCGTACACAGCATAATGACACAGTAAGTGCTATGTTACTATGAATCAAAATAGAAAATTCAAATTTCATTCAAAACTTGGGTATTTTTACTTTTTTTTAAACGGAACTGACACAAACAGTAACATCAACTTGCAATTTTGTTTCCTGTTGAAAATACAGTATAATGCATGGAAAAAAAAAACCTACACAACTCACAGATAATCTTGTGTACACTATAAAAACATGGTTTGACAATTTGTTATGCAGTCCTCAGCTGAATCCCTGGATATGAATTCTGTTCTCATTGTCAGAGTGTTATAGTAGTATTATATAGAACTTCAATGTCTTTGTGGACATTGTTGTGAAATTGGTGACTTAATGTCTAGCTATCATATGTCTTTTTGCAAGACAGTTAGGAACAGTATGTACAGTATATAATTGCTAAATGATTTAAGTATGACACTTGCATTTGCTGATGCTTAATGAGACCCTATTATCTGCTCTTTGCTCCTATTACTTTATAGCCTTTTTAAACGACCAAGTATTACAGCAGTAGTGTTCTATTTTTACATCGAAACACATTGAATTGATTTTAGGTCATAAAAGAGATGCATTGCAATGCATTTTGGAATTTGTACAGTCACTGAAAGAAAAACTTTAAAAATGAGGGAAAATATTCCAGGAAACACAGGGCAAAGTACATTCAGTGCCTTTATACAATATGCATTCCGTAATGCGCTGTACTACTAAATCAGTTGGTGCAGTAAACTGTGATTAGCAGACTACTGTCATTGCCAAATAAAGGAAAAATGTGAAGAAAAATAAGTGTTATGAAACTGTTGTGCTAAAAATGGAAAGTTTAAAATATTTTAAATTACATTAAGAAGAGTATGATATTTTTTTCCTTTAAAAAAAGCTTTCTACACAGTTACAGCACAACATTTTCATGGCCTTAGAGTACTTAAAACGAAAATGAAAATGAACAAACAAACAAAAATCCCAAAACACAACCAGAGTTAAATTATTTACTAACACAGCAAGGTATAAGCTCTCATAAAATAAATCATTAAAAAACAAAACCAGCTGACTCCATCGGTGAGAGCACATTTCCTCTCTGTGTCCCAGCCTGATCAGTGTGGCAGCTTTGTAATTATCTCCAGCCCGAAGCAGTGTGGGGGTTACCACTCAGAACCACAGCATTCCATCTGACAAGTGCTAATACGGTTTATTGGTAAAGAATTACCCTTATCTGTTAAAAAAAAATTCTTTTCTCACATACTATATCAATCAAATGTTTACCTCCAAATATAAATTTTTATAACAACCTATGGTTGAAGGAATGCTCAGTTTCATTTGCCAATAAATTGGTTTTTCATAACTTGCATCAAGTTTAATTTTAAGTAAGCTTTTTATATGTAGATATTTTGTTGAATTTGTAAATACACTTAAAGCGTAGATGCGATATGCTTCTAGGTGTTACAGATAAATAAACCAAGAAAGCTTATGTTGTACTGTGGAAGAAGTACTATAGCCAATGGTGTGCATGGTATTTTAAAGCATCTACTTAATTTTTTCTTTTTTTTTTTTTTTCTTGCTGTGAAAACAAAATAGTGATCTGCTCATTTACTGCAGATTCCAACTGAACCATTCAGAACTTTTGCCAGTGCACTACATTAGCCCATAGGACACCTTGCAGCTTTCATGTATATATTGTAGGTAAAGCACAACTGAAGTAATCCCAAACGTAACCCAGCTGTAATAACCTTCCTTTGCACCTTTGAGCTTTCCATTGGTCAGTTTTTTTAATGGGAACCGAAATATGAAATGAATTATATGAACATTGATTACAAAGCACAAAGAGACATTTCTTAACAGGATTTGCCAATGGTTTTGGTAAAACAGAAATATCATTTTACTCTTATTTAATTGTAGATGCTGAATTATCTGTGCATGTGGGGGTAAACATACAGGCTCACTTCTGTAATAGTGCAACAGATTTTGTATTAAAAATAAATGTGTTTTAAAATTTCACTGTTTGTTCTGTTTACACTAGCAGTAAAAGTCCCATCAGATTTGTCCTGTAATTAAGAATTCAAAGGGGAAAAACAGCATGAAAGAACTCTGACAGAAGTTGTTCTCATGATGTTACAGAACATTGCTGCCACCAAATTATTTACAGAAAGTTGCATACCTTCACGTGCTACCATTAGAAAAATGGTAAATTTGTCTGACCATTTCCCATCGAAATCTACTATTTGCATTTTACTTCCATGGATGTTTTTATTATTTATTTAGTCATATTGCTGCAAAGAAAAGAACTGAAACAGTCACGTTCCATACCTGTCAGAGTGAATAAGAGAAAGTAAGAATGTTGATTTGAAATTAAGAGCCCTCAGATAGGATCCTAAATAAGAATTTTGTGTCCTAAAGGAATTGTCTGACATACAAATTTATGGTTATTTGTTTTTAAATAATATATGAAGTGAGGACTTTTTAGATATCACCTTTTACAGTACACAAAATCCATTGCAATGCTCTTTTCATATCTTGTCTATTCTACTTATGAATGGAAACAGACTGGGCAGGAGGGCAGCTGTTCTGCGTAGAAGACTACAGGAGAGCCTTGGATTCCAAGAGATGCGGGTGCTTCAGGAGATGTGTCCAAAAGTTGGTGTGTGGGCATGATGCTTGAAGGAGGGATCTTATCACTGAATCAGAAGCCATTCTGTCAGCCTTTCCATATGTGTTTGGGAACTCCTGGATATTTCAGCTCCTGCCATCTGCACAGACTCAGTTCTGGCACCTGTATCTTCAGATGTCTTCACGCTGTCTTCAGATATCGGTTGCCTTGGTTTTTGTACAGGTATCTGTACAGGTATCTTGATTTTTGCAGCAATGTAAATTGTCTGGGAGATACTAAATACAGCTGTTTCTGTTTCAATTAAAGAACATTTCCTGAAAAGGGGGGTCTGAGTTCCCTAGGCTTAGTTGGGAAGAAGGATTTCATACAGTAACAATTTTTGGAGACACACATACGTTATTTGTGCATGTTCCCCAAAGTGTAATAATACGTATAGTTGCCTACATTTTCCTTTTACTGACATATCTTTGCTTTTGGTTTATTCTCACTGAAGTGATTGTATAAATCCTGAGGGAATTAAAGAGGATACCCCAATGGTAATTTTTCTTGTAATCTATTCTCACATTGTTCCTAGGAAAATACGATTTCCTCATGGTTTCATGTAGCAGAGGCAAAGTGGCAAAAGATTTGGAAACCAAATCCTCTTTTCATGATGTCTGGTCTATTTTAAAACAGAAACCCTAGGAATTATATATGAAAAAATATTACCTATCATATGGAAGTGTCTTCTTTTCTGAAAAAAAAAAAAAAAAAAAAAGAACTAGGGATAAAATCAGAAAAAGAATGAGATTCCAATCGTATCTGAAAAGCAATTGTCCTTTGCAGTGTTTCTATCCCACTCCCTCTCTCTCTTTTCCCCTTCATCTACCTTAGGAAAGAACATTTCAGAGAGTTGGCAGAAGCAGCAACTGGTTTTGTGGGAAGATGGAAATAACTGAATGTGCTACTTGTAGAAATCTACCCCCAAATGATGCCCCTAGAGTGAAAAAAATCCAACTGGCCGACCATCATGTTTTAATCTCTGAAGGGATCTCTGGCTGCTTTTTGTACATGAGAAGTGGAAACTTTAGACCAACCTGTCAAGATAAATACATGTCAGCAGGACTGTGACAGACAGTAGATGTGATCTGTTGTGACTGTAAGCAAGGAGAAAAATGGTGATCCCAGTGTTCTTATGAATTTTGGCAGCAAAAATATACACAAAGTTCCTTACTGTGCTCACATACTAATGAGCTGGTAAAAAAATTGTGATCATGTTCAATACCTGAAGGATGGATTCTTCATCTGGGGTTGGAGAAGTTTCCCTTATTGTGAATTTGGCAGCACTGGCTTTGTCCCTCAGGGAAAGCTGCACAGGATAAAATTGAAGCCAGCTGGCAAGTAGTAGGTTTGCACATGTTTAAATTGGAGAGAGGCAGGGCAGGAGACAGCTCCTGTCACCTGGACCCAGCCAGCCTTTTGGCCTGTTTGGTCTTGCCCTAAGGTGCTCAACTAAAATAAAGAAGTTTAGAAGGTAGTGTGGTTTCCCTGCCAGCTGAAAAAAACCTTTTGGCATCATGTCACAAATCTAAGCCACTGCTTAGATTTAATTCTGCCTGGCTTTCTATCACATTTTGGATATAAGTGATGAGGAGGAAACATACCTGGTCCATGCTGTACAAATATGGGTTTCAGACTTGAGCTTTCAAACAGGGAAATTTTAGACAGTCCAATTCTGGTGCCAAACTTTTTAAAAATTACCAGGTCTTGTGGTACATTGAGGAACGAACTACATTTACCTTTGACAGTGAACTGTACTTGATATGTATCTTCCAGAGGGTACTGCTCTATCTCCCATGTCCAGAGACCTCAGAAGAGGAATGCTTTGGCTTTGAAACCTAACATCTTACCTGAGAGAGCATAGCAGCCTACTCCTCTGCCCTGTGTTTGCTAAGATCTAAAGGACTTCACAGGAATAAGGGAACAAATTATGTTTTCTAAATGGCAGTATTCAGGATATATTTCAAGTAGATGTTCTGCAATATATGTACTATATTGAAAGAGAGTTATGGTCATGCATTGCCTGTCTGGTGTGGCAAGAAGGTGTAGTGAAAATGAAACTGTTGGGACAGAGAAAATGCAAGAACAAAATTATACTATCTGAGGTTTCTTGGAAAGAGTTGAGAAACAGCCAGTAGGGTGGCTGGCCTGAAGGGCAAAAAGAGAAGAACAGACAAATGGCAGAGGCAGCAGGAGCCTGTGCTAGTGTGGAGCAGCACAGCCTGCTGGGTGCGGACCTGACTATCTGTTGGTCACAAACAGCATAAAATAGATCAATAGGACATCATTCTCCTTCCAGATTTTTTGTATTATTATTTATTTAGTTATTGTTCCAAGAGACTTAGGAAGACTTACCAATCTTAAAAACGTCTGTCAGACAATTGAAAATTGCCAGGAAGTTTGTAGATTTGGCATAAGGGAAGAACTAACCAGCTGTACCATCAAACACACAAAGCAGTTGCTTGGATTTCCTTACCTTTTGAAGGGAGCTAAAACTATCTCCTGGAAAGCACCCACTTTCTGCAGATATAGGACAAGGCAATCTGAAGAGATCCTTTTGCCTTTTCTTAGGAATTTGACTAGTGGTATTCCGGTACTATGAGGAAAGTGGTCATTTTCCTAGCCGTTGAGATAAAAGAGCCATACAAACTGTTTGGTAGATGAAGAACCTACACGATGAGGACTTCAAACATGTAATACCAGAATTAATGTTTTTAAAGAGATTCTTCAAGAATAAAACTGAAGAGAGGGAAAAAATAAAAAGACAGCTAATTGCAACAGTTTCTGGACAAGTTAGAGGACAGATTAATGTAAAAGAATGCTGACATGGACAGAAATAGTTTGATTTCCAGTAAGGAGAGGGCAAATGGCCTTTGCTAGGCTATGTGATGGTCTCTAGGCACAAATACCACGTGAAGAAGCACAAGAAAACTGGTTACCCTGCCTGTAAGTGAATACTGTAGCTTTAATTTTGTAGCAGTACACAACCACAATTTCTTGGTATAATTACATAACTAGAACAATTAGCCAGCGAGAACTTCTATTTAGCTGAGATTGTTTTTCCTTCCTGTCCTTTTTACTACGGGTCCTTGGTTCCAAAGTTCTGCTTTAATAAGGAAACAGCCTGTGCAGTTCTACTACAATTAGGCAATGATCATAAACTTTATCAAAAGGGAAACTCAAATACATTTTTCTACAACAAGCTGATTTATCTTTTTTATAATGAGAGGCACATGAGTCTTCAAGCACTAGCACTTAAGTAACAATTGGCCACTAGAGGGAAGTTACAATTGTTGGTCAGCAGAAGCCCGAAGCAGCTTAAGTTCCCATCCCATGTTAATGGATATAAATGTGTGTGTGTATATCTATATGTATAAAGGCACTATAAAATAGTGATTAAAAAGAATAAGACACACATTCATAACAATTCCCTTGTTTTGTTTAACACATTAATTCTGTTAGTCTATGCAACAATGGCCTTATGCTAATTCAGCCACTGGTTATCACGATTGTAAATTGCAGGGACATTTGGGACAGAATTGCTGTTTGAAAAGCAAACTGTCAAGAACTATGGGACAAGGATGCTTGGTTTGAAATTCGGCAGATAGCCCTGCCCCAAAGGCTTTTTCGAGGCAGAATCAGAAGCCAGACAAATGTCTTGCTAGGCTGTCAGTTCCCAGATAAGTGTCTGTAGGTATGTGTGCCTGGCAGCTGTACAAGAATAAAGATCTTAAAAATGGTGTTGACCTGGTTGGTGTGTAGCCAACTAGCTCAGCTTTTGCAATTCATGTGAAGCCTACGCTGCCACAGTGGGTTTGGAAGAGGTACTGCTGAAGTTGCTGTGCAACTGAAGGGGACAGGTTCCTATGAGAAGCCCAGGAGTGCAGCCTGGCTGGGCAGTTTGTAGGGCAGCGGTTCATCTCACTAAAGTACCATACTTGATCTGTTTTTGAATTTGTCAGGATTGCCCTTAATTTCTGTGTCAAGGAAGAAAAGTTTAAGGTCTTGACCCTGAAGATGGGCACACTCATGGACTGCAGATTGCGGATCGCTCTCTGGCGGGAGCAGGGCTCGGCACGGCACCTGCTCCACGCCCCGGCTCTGGCAGCCTTTGGGCTGCTCTGCGAGAGCGTGTCCAGGACGGTGACCACCGTTAAGTGTTTGGATCAGGAGGGGTAACACATGGCACATTTTCAGTGTCACAGCCCCAGGAGTCCTGCTGCTCTGAAATCAGATCAAGAAATGCTGAATTGATTCACATTGTCAGACGGCATCATCTTCAGGGGGACTCTGCCTGCGGGAACCAGCTCAGCATGTCGAGGCCCATTCATCTGAGGAGGACAGAAGCTCTGCCCTTTGGGATTGGCATCACATCATCCTTGTGCTGGCAGTGAGGGGTGGAAGGGGGAGGCATCTGCAGGGTGTGCATGGCTTTGTAGCTGGAGACTTGTTGCATGGATCGAGGCAGTAGAATAAAATAAGAAAGCCTGAGGTGTTAAGAAAATAACAGAAGCTTTCAAAACCCTATTATGGAAAAATCATTGTATATCAGCATCATACCAAACAGATAGATGCATGCTGCTTTAGAGATGGGAATGCAACCACACGAGGTTAATGATTAACAGTGAAGAAAATGTAGCAAGTTTTTTCTTTTTGCTGGTGGTGAGAGCAGAGATGCTGAAAACTGGAACTCAGGACAGATGTTTCAGATGGAGCAGGCAGTCTCCACCCTACCAAAGCCACTGAAGCTGCTTTCATTTACACCAGCTGAGACTAGTGCTTGTGGCATTTTAGGCAGGTCTTCAGGCAGAGCTTTGAATATAATGAATATTTTTTAGTGAGTAACTGACTAATAGAGTGTTTCCACTAATGACAGCAGCCTCAGCCTCCAGTGGGGACATCACAGCCAGTTTACGTGTTGGAGATAGTAATCTATCAGAACTGTGATTTTTTTTTTCCTAAATCATGTATTTCAGCCAGCAACTGAAAAACATTCTACTAAAAATATTTAAAAAGCAAAACACTTTGATTATGTACCTATTTTTAGTGACATTGCTTATCACTTGTTCACTAAGAATTTGTAATAATAAAAATAATGTAACAGGCACATTGCAGAAGCATAGTCCATATTCTTATGAGGCTTGCTCTCAGGGTGTACATTTTAATTCTATACATAAAAGCTTGGAGAGAATCACTGCAGTATTCTTTTTACTTGTAGATAAAAGTTTGTAGTTTAATGGCTGGAATTTGATGTTCCATGCAAAAAATAAGAGAAGAAACAAGAAAAATTTTACTATCTTTTCTGCAGGTTCAGTTCTGGTTTTGGTTGTTTGGTTGTTTGTCAGGCTTTTTTTTTTTTTTTTTTGATACATCCAGTAGGATAAGTTTCAAGAGTGATTTACATCTGTTCATCACTGGATGATGAGGTTCAGAGATGTTCAGACTAAGATTATTGTATACCATAAGACTTTGTCAAAAATCTGATGTGACAATCAGTGCAACCTAGTCTTGCATTTAGCAAGTCTTCCCTTGTAACTCAGATTTTAATGTCAAAGAAGCTTTCCTTGTCACACTTGAACTGGTATAAAAATACACAGATACCGAATTTGAAATGTTCAGCTACTTCAAGTGACAAAAGCTAATATATGAAACACATGGATTGCTCTAGTTCAAGACAAATGAAAACCCAGTAAATTATTGGGGGGGTTAGGATTTCTATTGAAGATAACATAAAGTGAAGCATATGGGAGCAGAAATTATAGCCTTGCTAAAAGTTGGCATTAGTTTATGTCCTGGTGGCACATCATGAACTACAATTACTCCACCCCACACGCAGCCTTAAGAAGCCAGCTCTGCTCTGAGGTGGGGTTCTCACCCAGGGCCAAACCCTACCACCATCCCAGAGAGGAAGAGTTATGGGGGGAGAAAAGTCATGAAAGGAAGGCTAATCCTTGAAGCACATTTTATTTTCCACTCCTTCAAAGTGCTAGATGAACATCTCACACAGTAACCATGCATGCACTGAAAACAGATCCTGCAAACAGGGTGGCTGTGGCCACTTGGTTTAACTTTGTCTTAACAAACATTTCGTTATGTATTTTGAATTTATCTCTATTTATGAAGAGCTGACACATCCAGAGTTATTTATATAAAAAAGGGAAAGGAATAGAGAGTAAACCAAGGCTTTGTGCACCTTTAATTCAGGCCAGCAAATACAAATAGACCAGAGTGTTACCATGTAGAAGATCAAAGACACATGAAGATGCCCACCTCAGTTGGCAAGATCACCCCTTTTCCTTATACAAGGCAGAGACTTGCACTGGCACAGAGATGAACATTTACCAAGGTTAGGAGAGACCAGGCTACCCAATGTCATGAGGCTCCTCATTGTGGGACTAGCCCTGAGCCACTTTTGCACACTCAATGTGTGTGAAAAGCGTTATTTCCAAAGAATAAGTTAATGTGCTTCCTTTGCCAGTATGGGAAGAGCCTGCCTGGTTAGAGAAAAAGGGGAAGCCCGTATCACCCAGTGTCCAGATCTTTCTGAATCAGTGTGATGTTGGTGCTGGCAGTCAAGCTATCACCACAGCAAGCATCCACTAACCCTGCTGCAGGGCAAAAACAGAGACAGAGCAGGACTTGGAGATATGTTCCGGAACCCCTCATGAATTACTCTGCCTGGAACTACTGATCACGAGTGAACCGTGCTAATGCCAAAACAGGATATCATGGTTGCTGAGGAAGGGCATGCATTGGTGTGGAGAGCCATGTGTCATTCTCGAGTTCTCTTTCGTCTTGCCATAGTGGTTGACTCCCAAGATAAGACTTCTGTAAAATCAAGTGTCTGCTGTGCTTTTTTGTTAATTTGCATTGTTATGTGTAATAAGTGTGGATGCAGTAGCTGTGGATAGGACAGACAGTCAAACTAAGTACTGAAAATGAACCCCTGAATATAAAAACCACCCATTAGTGCTCCTTACCAATCCCCTGATAAATAGGATATTTTTACTGCATGTTACACTGTTGTGTACTGACAGGTTACACTGACCTTGCATGCTGATCAACAGAACACTTGGAACTATTCTGTTGACTTTGGCTTTTTTGTTCTGATAGAGACACTTGAGACCCATGTAAAGGAGCAGGAATTTAGATATCAGCATGGATTTCCTAAGCACATTAACTTTACAGTAGAGCCTCACCTCCAAAAAATCCTTCAGAAATGAGTATGCACACGCATGTACACACACACACAATTTTGTTGTACAAAAAAAAAAGCATTTGTCCTCACTGCATAAAACACTCAGAGAGCTAAATCCCGAGATAGCTTGTGTCATGCAAAATGAGTATATTCCTGAGATGCTGCAGGTTGGTGGCTGTGAATCACAGCACTGCTCAGGAGATCTGTAAGTCCCTCCATGTTTAATTGCTCCTAACAGCAACTGGTAACAAACTAAAAATGCATCGGTGCAACTCTTCTAAAACTGAATGTCTTTGGGTTTAACCCCAGCTGGCAACTAAGTACCACACAGGCGCTTGCTCCAAATGGTTTCCCTGGATAAATACATCCATTGAAAGGTTACTGTCCAGATTGAATAGCCCCAGGCATTCTGCTTCAGTTTTGGCATGGGTCCATGCATCACCCTTGCAAGAAAGGTTGTCAACTTTATTAATCTATCCACTACTTTTTTTTCACCTTCTGAGATACTAATAAGCTGAAAACACGCCTCATCTGGAAGTAATAGCCCAAATCATATTTGGGTACAGATAAAATTGAAATATATACTGATTAAAATAAATTGCACATAGCTGAGCTGCATGTGACCAAATGCTAGTAATGTGATAATTACCAATTACACCCCTACCTTTTCAACAGGTATGCTTAAACCACATTCAGCATGTATACATATTTCCACTGAAATACACATATACCCAGGTATTTTCAGTCATAATTTCTTAGAACATTCAAACCAGTGCTGAAGCCTCCCCTTGTTCTAAAGGTTCAGTACAGCTTTGGAACATGTTAGTTTGCATGATTCTGCATTAGAGCAAACAACTGAAGCTAAGCCCTAATGCAAACATGCATTTGGAGTGTTTTTGACTCTGCAGTGGCCTCAGTTGGTTTGTCTCCAGTGTTAATTAGAAGCATCCCTGGTCCAGGCTCAGTTCTGTGGCCCCAACCAGCCCTACAGCACTGCTGTCAGCTCATTACCAGGCTGCCTTGAAGGGCTCTGCAAGTGTTCTGTAGGGTCTCAGAGGTACCTGCTCCCAGCTGGCAATGGGGACAGGACTGTGTGAGCTGTGGCTCCCTTCAGTGCTGTCTAGCACGTTCCATGTGCTGAACAGTTGGGATGTACTACAGTCATGCTGCAGGAAGAATGTGCTCCCGTACCACTACCACAGCTTTAGACTTGGGGAGGGGGAAGGAGGGTCAGGCTGAGCCTCAGTGGGGGCAGCTAATCCCTTGCAAAGTGGGGTCTACACAGGGTTGTCAAGACCAGCTCTGTGCTCCTCGGTCTTGTGGCTACCACCTCATCCTACACCTTCTTTAATTTGAGGACATACACATAGCTGCACTTCTGGTCCTGTGACAAATGTGCCACCCTGAAAAGGGAGGTACAAGAAGATAGGGAAGGGATCAATAAAACACCCCCAAATTACCCAATCTTATATTCTGAGAAAATAAATAGTTGGTTTAGAAAACCCATCTCTGCACATGTACCTTTGCAAGCAGAGCAGTGACCATGCCTGCTGGAAAGCAAGATCCTGCTGAGGTCAGCGCATTGTGGAATAAAATCCAAAGTGGCTAATAGGGAGAATATTCCACTCTTCTGTGAGGTTGGAGACTCTCCCCAGCTAATGACAGTGTAGAGTAATTGATCTTCTATGGCTGGCATATGATTGTGGTGCTCAGCTTTTGCTCTATGATCACAGATGAGTTTTACGACAAGTTAGTTTTCCAAGGCTGCTTTCTTTTCTCCCTCACATGTCATGATCTATTTCTTAATATGCAATTAAATTCCATGGTTTGCTTAAGACACAAGAAATCATCACTATTAAAGATGTCTATTTAAAGTGTGTTTCTCAAAATATTTTAGTTTTTATGGACGTGAACTAACAGCAAAAATGAACAGGACAAAATGAGATCAGAGAACATGCACATATTGTATACATAGGGTGGCCAGTATATGTGACGTAGATGTACCCAATTTAAGGTACTTTTCATGTATACACTGATTTAAGCATTTACACCCCAACAGAATTCAGGGTTAAGTGCCAAAAAAGAGAGCCTAAGAGGGGTGAGGATGGTGAGGAAATAGGTAAGCAACACATCAGAGAAGAAAAGTGTAAGTGACCAAAACACGACTTTTCTGCCACAAATATATTTACTTCTGCAGCTTTGAAAGAAATTAAACTCTAAGATCTTCACATTGGTTTTTAAATCCACCTCGAAAAATTTCATTGCCACTAAAACATGAAGGATTAGAGAATTAATGGATGTTTCAAACATTAACCTTGAAACAAAAAGCAAAAAGCTGACTGCCCAAGCCTAAAAGGAAACTGCCTGCCCATTGCTGCATGTACACCTGTGTGATGCCTTAGAATGTTTTTTGTTGGAGAGAAATAAAAATTTTAGACCCAAGTAATAGCCACTCTTCTAGTAAATAGTAGTTAATAAGACATCCATGGAGAATTGAGTTGATTTAAATACTTTATTCTATAGGGTATTCAGCAATCATGTTCTCACTAAATGGATAATCAAATAAGTTACACTCTCCATTTAGAAATGCAGTTCATTGTTAATGGATATGATATCTGGGTGCACATTTTTTTTCTCAGAATCCAGGCCCTCTTGGAGGCTCACACTGTGCTAAAACACCCAAGCTGAGAAAACTCTGCTTTACATTTCGGATAGTCAAACCACAGGTGGTAGACTACGGACATGTATGTTATCAGCTTCAAAATTAGTAACTTCCTGTGGGTAATAACCTTAAGGGTAAATTGAAATTTATATGGCAGTGAAGTGAATGGAAAGATCAGATTTTCACTGTTCATACCATACAATTTTCCAGCAGGTTCAGCTTGTTGTTGTGCTGCCCTGACCACCGTGTGCCCTTCTGGTAGTGAAAGAAAATAGAATTGCTCCTCAGTTTATGTCAAACTGCTCCTATTGAGTAAGACTGAAGAGGTGGAAACAGACAGATCCAAACCCTCTATGCAAATGAAAAACCAGGACTGTCAGAATTCAGGCAACTTGGGAAAGAGATTTCAACATAATTAAATAAGTCTCTTTTTACTACTCTTATGTCTGTGACTTTCCTGATTGAGATCAGATCCATCACCAGAAGGAATCCTTTATGGTTGTTATTATTTATGTTACAAAAGCACAGTGAAGCTGTTATAGATCCCAATCGGTTAAGTGATTAAGTGATACTAAAAATGTGATTGGGCCTGTTGTATCCAATTTATGTTGCTTAAAAAAACAAATTACCTTTTGAATTTTAATTCATCTTTATCCTCCCACAAGACACACTGATAAGATATTCCCCTATTTTGCAAATTCTCTTAAATAGCAGCCAACTCTAAGTCTCGAGCCCATGTCTTAAATCCTTCTGCTAAGAGTAAAAATGCACATTATGGACTGGGAGAGGAAATAGAGACACAGCAGGACCCATGGGACTTGCCACTATCCACTTACTTCTCTAAGATATTTATTTGGATCAGTCCCTCATAGCAGAAGGAACCAGCTTAACTTTTTTCTTCCCCAAGAACTGAAGTGGTGTTGCTTAAGGGACAGATTCTTACAAAAATATGCTCACCTCCAGCTAAAAGCAGAAGCTAAGGTACACAAATGTCTTCCATAATACTGTTTAGAGATCCCTGAGCAAGCTGACATGCAATGTAGTTGTCACTGCAGGAACTATCTGAGGGCTGGTGGAGAAGGGGAATGATGGAGGTGAGGAAGAGCTCTTGGTGGTCAAGGGGAAGGTTCCTACTTTTTTCTGCCACCATCCTCAGCTCTCTTCTCCCTCCCCAGACCCAGGAGAGCCCTGTTGTAGGCACTGAATTCAATGTGAAAGCTGAAAGCTTTTTGAATAGTAGTTCGTTGCTGCAGTTTTCCTGCCTAATGTCAGGGGAATTTAATTTACTAGAAATTAAAGAAGATTATTAAGAAATGGGAGTGTACCTTCAGTGTATTTTGAGGATTCAGCCACAGCATGGTACAGCCACAGTATTACCTTGGTGAAGGCTGGGTATGATATGGATTTGTCCTGTGACTGCTCATAAGCTCTTGGCCCTAGACCTTACTTCTTTGTACATCAATAAAGTTTGGGAATTTGAATATTAGATTTAAAATTAAGCAGATGATTTAGCAGTTCAGGTTAACAAACTGAAATGTTACAGTCTGAAAAATTAATGCAAGAAAACAAAAAGTGAATGACATATTCTGGGTAGTTTACATTTTCAATAGGGACAGAAATCATGGGACTTACAGGTTTTAAATCTTTATAGAGTCTGTCTGTAGGTGCAATTAATTATCAATTTGGAATCAGGAGGATTTATCAATTAATTATCAATTAAAACAGGAGGATAAGTGGGGACTGCGCAAAAACCCCACTTGTCCTTAAATCACTGATTCTGTAGGAAATCAAATCTCTGCCCTTGAAGAAAGATATTTCAGTCTGTTGAATCCTGGCAAGGGTGATTTGAATCCATCATGGCAGAAGTATACTCCTCCTGCTGGAATAACTCCAGAAATGAGATTAGCAGTTTTTCAAGCAGGAAGTAATAAAGCAATTCAGCCTCCTCTGGGGAAAGGTAATACCACAACAGCGTGATTTTCCTGGGATAATGCAGCATTAGGCTGGTGAATGAATTGATGTCATTGATAAAAGACCGGAAACTGTGATTACTCCAGTGAAATATTTCACTCTAAGTGAAAGGGCATGAATCATAATATGTACCTGAAAAATAGCCTGGCATTATGCTCAAGAAGATAAAATTGCTACAAACACACATGGGTATCATACAAAAATTTTCGAGATTATATTGATGGCAATAATCCATCACCCAACATTTTAGTTATCAAGTGTGAACATCTAGATACCATCCAAAATCCGAACATGGACAAAAAAGAATACTTCATGAAACTTCTAGTTTTACCCACACAGCTGCAGAAAGAAAAGCTGAACCCTGACTCTTTGGTCCCCTTGGAGCCCGGTTCTGCTCTGAATTGCATGGCAAAGAGGTGAGGTCCCATAGCCCTCTCCCATGGTGGGTCCATAGCTATCAGTGATGTGCGTTCACAGTCCTGTACTGTGATGAATGGCTGTAGGAGATGAGCAAGTCAGCACCCTAGCCTGCAGCTGGAAATGCTACTGAGAAAAGGTATTATTTCAAACACATGCATGGTATCTTTTTTACTTATAATTCCTAAAAGAACACAGAACACAAGAAGAAGCTGAGCCAGTGGGACAGGAAGATAGATAAAAACTAAGAGTAAAAGCACTGATGGCAACTTGGCAGCCTAAGGAGTACTGGAGGGATGATAGTGAATAGGAACTGTTTTTCCAGGCACTGAATACAGCTACTGTGATTCAGATTTGGAAGCTGTATAAAGGTCTGTAAAGAGTAGGAAAAAAACATTATTGAGACTCCAGTTCTGAACAGATCCTATGTAACCCCAGGGGTCAGAGCTTGGTGCTATGATAACACGTCTGCTCGCTTAACTGGAATGTTTTTATAGCTACATATAAAATGATTTCTAGGAAGACAGGCCTGCAGCTGAACCATTTATCATTGTTTATGGGCTGGCTGGGTTCAGACCATGTCTCAGGAGCAAAGATGCTTCCTGTGCCTCTACCTTGAGTAGACATCCTTTACTCCGTGACTGGCACTCTTTCTCTGCATTGGAAACGAAACAATACTGGACTCTTCAGTGTCAAAGGAGCCTTTAAACGCTCTCACTGGTCCAAAATAATCCCTTTCCAATTTCATGAGCTGTACATTACCAAGTGCAGAAAATGTATGGGCCTCAAAAAGACACCATTTCTACCATAACAAAGACAACTTTCCTTTTCTGAAAGACAAAGAGATGGAAAGAAATTTGATACAAGTACTAATAATTGGAGAGGCAAAGAAATATGAAGGAGGCAGAGGAGTGCAGCTGTTGTCTGGAGCTGTTACTCTGATTCAGACAGGGGAGAGACAAGATGACACCCAAGTCTGAACAGAAGGAGGCATAAAAAATCACACAGGATGAGATACCAAGAAAATATATAATGGTTTATCAATATGCTGAAAGCAAAGAGAAACTGAGTTGGATGACACAATATTTCTTCTTCCATAAATATGTAAAATCTCTGTGCAGAGAAGTTTCACAAAGTAAGGAAAAATGTGGGCAGAGGGGCTTTTAGAGACAGTCACAGCTCACTTGGTAGAAATGCAGAGGTAAGGATGAAAAGGGGAGCTACATGGAACAGGCCGAGAACTCTGTTTTGGGAAAGAGACATTAGATATCAAAATGATAAGTAGACCTTGGTATTTCCACTGCATACATACACATTGAAATTCTTTATGAGTTTATGCAATAAGACTAGCAAAACCCCATTTATTTCTGAATTTTCACTTAATAAGAGTTTCTGCATTTTGCCAGTATGAAAATGGCAATGTAATTAAATGGCTGTATAAACTGAATAGATATCATGGTCAAGCAGACATAACCTAATGCAGGGAAATGCCATTGAACTTGCCCCATATAATTAACAACCAATCATCAGCTTGCTCAGACCCTGCAGAGATGTGCTTTCATTAGCCTGAGCTGGCTATTGATAGTTCCTGCATTTCCATCACCCCCTGGAGCAGGAGGCAGCACTTCACACGTGTCTGTGTTCAGGACTGCTTGGTCAGACATGGGGATAGACTGCTAGGGGCCAGCTGGGAAAATGATTTTAGCAGCTGAACTACAGAATCCAAGGCAATTATATAAAATTAATTCAGTTTGTAAATCCAATTAAAAATAAGTTTTAGCATCACAAAAAGCAAAGCTTTTTACTATAATTATAGAACTATGCTTATGCTAATTATTTTTCTCACCAGAATGCAAAACAATGTTTGATGAATATAGTTCTGTATTATCAGCAGTTTACAACAACAACAAAAAACGTGCAGGTTTGAAAGCTCGGCTCTGGTTGTGAGAAATTAAGCAAGTCTAAGCAAGTTCCCACACAGAATCAGGAATTGTGTCAGGCTTTTGATTTAGTGGCACCAGAAGTTACTAAAGGTCTACAGCCCAGAAGATTCTCACAACTGAAGAAGCAGCTCCTTGTTTAATAATTTCAAGCTGCCCATGTACACTGGCTCATAGCCACAAGTTTGAAAGTAAATGAGTGCAGCTTTTGTGGGGGTGTAGGAGTAGCTCCCAGTGACTGTGTGATTACTGGATTTTGGCATTCATCTGATATACATGATCATGTATTCTAACGAGCATGTTAATGTAATAAAAATGTGGTAAAATAAGCCTTTAGTAGGCCACCAGTGTAATAATTGTTTCTGTTGTTATTTTATGTGGTATTACATATTATCTTTCAGGTTATCAACATGGCAGCACAAAGAAAATAAATCAAAAACCTTTACAATAATATAATTCAAAGTTTCTATGAAATATCCCATTTCCTAAATTCTACAGGAATAAATACAAACTTATTATCCAAATCCACAGACAATCTTGACAATCTTAATTTACATCTATTTTTTCTTCATGTGTAAGGATAAGAATTCAGAAAGAGGGATGCTCCTGGAACAAGATGTATTTTATTTTCAGGTAGCATGAGCAATGTACACTGACACTGACCTGCCTTTCTTGAGGTTAACAAGTGGCCTCTCTATCTAGGTAGAAAAGATATAATAGATGAAGTACAGTTGTGAACTTTTTGGTGTTGTGACTACATGATAAATACATTTAAAATACATTGAAAAGATCCAGGTACTCTCTCTGGCATTTATTTCCCCATCTTTATTCATCTGGTGAGCTTTATGGCTCTTTCTGCCTTAATCACCATGGCCACAGTTGCTACACACAAGATACCAATCAGGTGGAAGACCCATATAGCCTTGTCTCTTCATCTTCACTGACTTTTTTCTTCTTTGAGATGTCTTTTTATTATTGGGCTTTCCACAATCGCTAAAAATTTTGTATAACATCCCAATATCTTCCAAGTGTTTTTCACTGTGTCTTCACAGTCCTCACTGACCTTCACAGCCTTGTCCCAGTACTTAACCTACAAGATTCAAACTGCTTCTATCCAAGCAAATACAGAAAATATTTGACAGTGTTGCCAACCACTTGGTAGCTGAAAAACTGTAAGGACTCAGGAGGGCCTGAGGAATGTGACACCTCTTGGGAGGATCATTGCATAGGTTGTGTGCTAATTCTGAAAACTGAAGCAGTCAAACCTGTGCTATTTATTTTTTTTTTAATGCAGCTGTCTAAAATGGAACTTGAGGTCAGCAGAGGGACTTACTTTTCTCTTGAGTGTTTTCAGAGCATGTTGTTACCTCCTATGCCCAGGAACCATTTGGGAGTTCTACCCCAGGACTGCCAGAGGGACAGAGCCAATGAAAAGGACACAACCGCATCTGCACATGGGCTGCCTTCAGGTTTTTAAGGTTTGCAGAAAACAGTGGAGGCATCTCAGCCCTTCCAGATCTGGCCAATTTCAGCCCTACCCTTCTTTCAGTGTGCTGCAGTAATTATCAGATGATGAGAAACTCTCCAGAGCCTGTCTCCCCTGGCAGCAAGGCTGTCGGCTTCAGACGAATCTTGGCTGTCTCCCAATGCAGGGCTACGAGCCCAGAGACCAATGAATGACCCTCTTCTGCCATATAGACACAGGGTAGGCATTCCTTTTGAAGGAAACTGCTGTGAGGTGAGTTGTTCAGCTGTCCTTGCATTTAGTATGCTAAAATAATGCCCTTGTGTTTTAAGGAGGTATTACGGAGATAGTGGACTCGTTCAAGATAGGTTCAAAGAAGCCAGCAATTTTGGTAACTCAAGGAAAGCCGGGCTGTGTATCTCTTCCATCTAAAGTGAGTTGATAAAAACCCCAAAACCTGCAGTTATTTCACTTTTCTACCTATTTACTCCTTGTTAAAAGCACTTTGCAGCTCATTGACAAGCATTGTGTTAATAAGAACAAGATGTCTATGAGGCATAAGGGGTGCCTGAATAGTTCGGAAATATCTCCTTCCAAATAATGGACAATATTCCTCTTACTCCATTAATTTAAATGACACTGAACTCATAATAGAGGTAGCCAAGGAAGGGATAAATGTATGTAAAGAAATAATTTGCTTGGTTTGCATTTTTGAACTGTCTTTCCTTTAAATGGAATTTATATGTATATTGATATATGTTGAAACATCAAACATACAGCCATCTATGGCATTTACTTTGGCTGACAGAGGATGAAAAGGCCAATTTTTTTTGAATCCTGATGTAGAGCCTTCCTCATGTTTGGACAGTACTTTGTGGGCACCCAATACTGTCAGTTCTGAATCCTGGTATCTAAGGATTGCTTGCCACTGTGTCCTCCTCTGACTTAATAAAGTGTAAGGCTAGGACTAGGTCAGCCTGCTGAGATGAGGGAATACCTAGTTTTATGTGTCACTGGCATTTATAGGTTACCGAGATGGCAAAGAAGCTCATTCATGTAATACAGCATGCACATTTCAGTGTGCCCCAAGGGGAGATATTTGCTGCAAAGCACTGCCAAAAATACATGCTTAAAAAATTAGTAGCTTTGAGGGATAAAAATTGAACTTGAGCAGCTATAAGGATGATTAGCTCCTTAAATCTCTCCTGTGAATCCCATTAAATTCAACTTCTCCTGCCTGAAGAGCTTCTATCTTCTCCCCCTGCCAGCTCCTAGATAAAGGGAATGTGTAATTCTGGACAAAATATTATTCTAACATAAGGCTTCCCTCATAATTAAAAATAAAGAAACACTCATCAGTTCCCAAATTACATGGGATTCAGCTCTATATAGAGACACCATTTCTGGCCAGTTTTGCTTTCCCTTTACTGACCTGCAGAATTGTTCATGGATACTTGACAGCTATTAACTTCCTAAACCACCTCAGAAGCAACCAAGGAGAATATATAGAACCACTGCATTTTTCAGAGAGTGCTTCTTTGTTGCTGTCTCTTTGTGTAGAAACAACAAAAAATAGAGCCTAAAATTATTTCCTTTTTTGGGCTTTAAGATATTGCAGTACTGTACAATGGTGCAGATGGTGAGAAAAAGTGCCTGTTGCTGAGAGTATCTGCTCCCTTTCACAAAAGTCTGAATTCACTATGACCCCATCATCCCTTCTATGTTTAGCTGAGCTATCTGGAACCTGAAGACAGCCTGGAATCTGGACTGCCTCCAAGATGCTCCCATGCACACTCAGCTTGTCCTTGTACACAACCTGAAATCTAAGATGCAGTTTCTCCCCGTGTCGTACAGCCCTAACACACAGTGCCTATTAACCCTCTGACCTCCCACTGGCACCTGTGGAGGCTTTCCACATTCATTTTGATAAAAAGAATAGACAACTAAGTGTTCAAGGCCCGGATTTTAAGAAGCACAGGAATCCTAAGTGATGCACATAAACAGCTGTGTAGGGTTCAGGTTGCATAGAAAATGACAAGAAGCTGGGACACAAAGTTGGTGACAAGAACCTGGATAAAGGTCTTGCGGAGCTGAAAAATGAATCCTTGGGGGGGGAACAAAACAAAACAAAACTAACAACAACAACAAAAAACCAAACACACAAAAAAAAACCAAACACATGAGGGAAAAGAGATATCTGGTTTTAATGTGGGACAGACATTTTGTAAAAAAAATGTTTGAATGGCTATCAGTTGTATTGCTAATTTCTGATTTTTATTGGAAGCATTTTTCCTGCAAAACCATGCAGTTTGTCTAATTGCTCCCTTCATGAGCATGTGGTCACAATTCACTTGAATTTTAATCTTAACTGTGACCATTTTTTTCCCAGCCTTGAATCAAGTGTACTTCCCCAAGTGCTGTACTGGCACTATATGAACCCCAGGAACACAGGCTGTTTGACTGCCAGCCAAATCCTCATTAACCCGCTGGCTATTCCAATCACACACTGACCAACAGGTCCAAAAGGATCAAGGAAAATAAAGGTCAGGAGAGGGTGGTGATTGCTGCTGCTGCCGTAAACCTGTGTCCTCACAATGCTTTTGCAATTTCATCACTGCACCTGATTCAAAAATACACACACAGGTGTGTGGAGTTTTGGAGAATCAACAGTGTATTCTTGGGAGCTAAGGGAACATTTTTTAATACGAGAGGCTGGGCTTGCCTCATGATATGTGCATGGATAATCCATTTCTTATGGAATTGGTCCCTTGCATTGTAAGACACTGAAATAATCACCAAATGCCAGATGTGACAGAAAATGTAATCACCCTGGTTTTGACCCCATTTTTAATCTTGTGTTACCTTTTTATTTAATACACACACTTACAACTGAGCCCAAACAATAAGGAGGTTTTATGCCATCATGACAGAATGAGTACATATTGTGCCTCCAAATCTCATCATGTCAATAAGGGATCTGATGAATAAATAAAAGTTAATGTAAGCTCTGTATTAAAAAGTTACCTCCTTTTAAGTCTCCTTCTCTGACCTCTTATCTCAATTATCTTCGATGTTGCTACTGCAGAGCAAAGGCTCGATTATATTAATTAGTTTAAAATCCATCTGATATAATATTTTAAAAAGATCCAAATCCCATTTGTATTTTCTCAGGCCATCACTTTTATTTCCATGTCTAAAGCTTGGTGAAGTGTTGAGATAGCTTGACACAGATTTTCTACCAGTAAAGCAGGAAAGGCTGCTGGAGGATGCTCTTCTTTGTGGATAAAACCAACACTCAGTTCCTCAGGTTTGGTTTTGCACAGAGTTGGTACAAAACACAAAAGTTCAAGTAATCTATCTGAAGGCAATTCTTTACAACTCTAAGCACCCCAGAGAGTCAATGAGTCCTTAATTTTACCATCAGACAGTTTGTCAAATTCCTTACTACGTCTTGTACCAAATATAGAATATCTGCTCTCATTACTACTGAAGAGCTCTCAGATTGAGCATTGAGTGTGTCTGTAATTAACTACAGCCTGTCTTTGCTCTAAACTCGTTTTTCCAATAGTAAAGTAACATACTCTTCAGCAGCTTATTACTAGAGCTGTAAGTTGGTAATGTTTGCAGGGGCAAACAGAGCACTGCAACTGTACATGTACCATCCTTCCTGTGTTCAGCCTGAAGGATGGTCTATGGCAACTGAAACAAACCAGTAAAAATGCTTAAACTATTTAAACAAAAATACTGTTACCTAAATTTTCAATTTCTAATTGCATTTCCTAGACTGTTTTTGAGTTAGCCATAGTTCCAGGATGCTCATAGCATCTCTGTAGACAAAGGAAAAATACATATTCATGCATTTTATCTTAAATGTCAAGTCAGAAAATCTGTTTTAAATTTGCATTATTGATGTGGGAAAGACAAACACTAAAAAGTTACAAATGCTAAAACGAAACTTTTCTGCTCAAGTTCAATATGCTTTTTAAGCATGGATTATAGTAATTCTTTACAAAATAGGGATAGACTATTTTCTCCACCAAGATGTTGTCTCAGCGGGCATATGCTAAATAGTATGCAAAGTAGCACTGTGGACATCCTCTGGGAATGGGCTGGCATTATTTAACACATAATGTTACCCACAGAGCTTCAACCAGTTTTGTCCACCTGATGCTGTTTCCCCTGCCCAGGTTGTCTCTCCAGTAGCCCTGATAGCTCTCCAATGTCCCCCTTTGACCTGTCTGGCCCAGTACCACCTTGGCCAGCACATCAAACCTAGCAGGTATTGAGTCAGGCTGCTTCTTGCACAATAGCAGGACCCCAAAGTGAGAAAAAGGTTGTCCTAAAGTTAGGCAAAAAAGCAGTTTCAAGGAGAGTTTGGCTTGCTACAGGTAGTTCTGGGCAAACACAGGTTCTCTCTCTGTTGCTCATGCAACTCAAGCCTGCTACAGAGCAGGGAGTACAAGTCATGTTTGTTTATGAGGATGACACATAGGAGCTCTGAGGTCAAAGCTGTACTAATAAATTAAACAGTCATGGGTTACTGACACTCACCTGTCTGCACTCTTAAGTGATGGCATAGTTTTGATCTGGACCAACAAGTGCTGACAAACAGTTCACTGGCACCATTTGGAAACTAGCACAGCCAGGGACCTTTCCCAGCAGGCAGCAGCAACGAGGCTCCCCTACTACACAGAGACAGATTATAATGATGCCATGGGCAATGTCAGGCCAGCTGGTCTCTGTACCAGACATGGAACATTTAATATTTTTTGCCTGAATATATTCTGACTCAGTCATGTTTATTGTGCCCTGACACATTACACCTTTAACCTGTAAAACAATTGCAGTCTTTACTCACTTGGACAGTCATTTGCCTGAGTGTGACCAAAATTGCGAAGTAACAGCATGAAAACTACACCCCTGTCTAATGACAAAGACCATTTCCAAAGGATAAAGTTCTAGGGTTTGCTAAAGAGAAATGTCAGCATTTAAGGAATTTGTTAAAGACTGTATTTGGGCATGGAAAATGTCAAGCTGTATGACTGAAAACATCCTAGTTTGGCAATCATAGAAGCAAGGTGAACAAAATTTCCTGATGCAAATATAACGTGACATTGATAGTACAGTTGCTCCAATAATGAAACCTTTAAGAAGCTCTTTATCATAAGGAATAGTAAGGCTGTAGAGATTACATTTACTTTTTTTATTTCCACCAGCACAGCAGCAGAGAGCTCATCAGCCTCAGGAGTGGTGAACCTGTGGTGTGAGCAGCCCCGCCCCTCTGTTCTCTCCAGCCCGCTGCTGGCTAGTAATTTATATTTGGGATATATTAAAGCCTTAATTTCCAGCAACTTTACCTTCCTTTTGGTCAGGCAGAAAACATTTCATTCTTTCTCCAGAATCTCTCTAAAAGGTCAGCTCACCAAGGGGGTTCTTTGGAAAGCTGCAGGGACAGCATGTGGGCTGCCACATAAGGTGAGCGCAGCTGGTGTTCAGCAGCTGTGAGCTGAAAACCAGCATAGAGCTCCAAAAAGACTGCTGACAGGCTGGTAGCTTGTTGGATTTTGCATTTGGAATTTTTTTTTTTTTTTGGAATTAACAGTGACTTTCTGGTCTTGATTTTTTGCTTTCTGTATATATAGCTTTAAAATTCTCATTTGCTATGGGATCATGTACTGGTTTGAAAGCAAAANATTACTGGCAATTCCATCTTTTATGCTTTACTAATGTCAGGTTTGTCCACAGAAGGAGCCTTTCTGACATGTAGCTGCAGCATTTTGTGGAGATGACCAGGTCTGTTGGGAAGCATCACCTAACAGCACAACAGTGCCACTGTTAATGCCTGAAATGTGTCCTCATATGTCTAAAAATCCTTAATACAGCTGGAGTCAACTGGACACAACCGATTTTCAGATTCTGCTTGAAAAACAGAAACTGAATGGAAAAATAACACAGGATCCCCCGTCACACATGACCCTGGATCTATGGGTGCTATGGAGCCTACTACATGGTGTCTTAGTGTTCTCCACCGCTGGCACTGCAGCCAAAACCAGAACAGAAGCAGCCTGGTCACAGCCCTAAGTGTTCATCTGCATCTGCTTCCAAAGCAGCCCTTGCTTACCCACACAGGAACAATCTGCTTCTTGCTTCAACGTAAGGCAAACACTGGGGGAATAAGAAGAGACTTTTGCACTCCCTTCTGATTTGTACTCAGTCTGTTTTCCGATCTTTTGTTTGTTTTGTATTCCTACTGTGTTACGGAATATCTCATAGCAATTTGGGTCTCTTGCTGGGAGCACCTGCTTCTTCTGAGGAGACAATTTAAATCATAGTAAGGGGATATATTGCTGTTCTCGGTGTTAACTCCAGAGAGCAATAACCCTGTGGCATTCTGGGATCTGCTCATTTACCCACCTGTGCACTTGGCTTTTTGTGTCTATATTGTTTATTTATAATGCAATTTCAGTGACTGCAGTCAGGACGATGTCAGTTATCTGGAGGTCACTGGAAAACAAATAAATATGCATATTAAATATTGATGAATTATTTTTCCTACTATATTTAAAATCCTAAACTGGAGATCAGGAGCTTGATCCAGCAAATTTCACCATGTAGGTAGTTTCATTAACCTCATCAGCAATGGAAGGCCTTTGTGTGTAAGGGTCTTTTCAATCTTTGCGTCAGACAGTGACAAGAAGGTCAATAAATTTCTCTAACAATGTCTGAATTTCAGTACTTAGCAGTTTAGGGGAACACAAGAGCTTTATCTGTGATACATTTAGTAAAGCCACATTCAGTGTATTAATTTTTAAAAATATGCTGATATTTAGGAAATACAGGCATGTGCTGGCTGAGTAGTTCCAATGCAACAGTGTTGCACACCAAATTTACAAACAGCAAAAAACATTTAATATTTTTTTACAAGGTATAGGATCTTCTTTTTTTTTTCCTCCCCTTTAGCAAGATTATGGGGTTTTGACTTGGAAAATCCATGGAAACTTGTTGGGGAATCCAAATTTCATGATAAAGAACAGGAAAGTATTGTAGCTGTTATAAAAGGGGTGGAATGAACTAGTATCTCTTTCTACGCAAACATGTTTACAATGAAGCTCTAGGGACTGTTGCCTAACACCCTCTTGTACAGAGAATGGTTCTTCAACCTGCTATTTCAGGACTCTAATGCATCTGAGTAATATACATTGAACTCTCAGAAATCTTCTTGTGATCCCTAGTTATTCCATTACCTGAACTTCTTCTGTGGTATATGCAAACTATTTATTTCCTTTTTTTCAAGATGGCCACAAGAAATACAGTCTGATGCTGTATATATTTTCAGGGGTCTGTGTGTAGGGCAAATTTCTAGATGGCGATCTTTGTTCATCTTGATTGGCTTCTGTATTCTGGATCCTCAAGGAATAAAAAAACAACTAAAATTTTATGCACTTGAGGAAGCATTGTCTCTTGTAGCTCCAGAGCTAAGAGTTTTCTTCTGTTTTTCTCCTGCAAATGACTGACTGAGAATGACTCCAGCTCTGTGCAAGGTAATATTCAGAATGGAACTTGGTAACTAAATGCTTCTGTGGGTACATATACTGCAACCATTAGAATGGGATATGACTGTCATAGGCAACCCCAGAACAGAAGATTGTAACAACGACAGAGAAATATACTGGGGCAAATGCTGAAGAGGAGCAGGTGAGAAGAAGAAAGAAGGATGAGATGGAACCGACAGGAATCATGAAACCAGTCCAGATGCCTGACCCTTCAAGGGAAGATCTGGTAAAAATCATAATAGCTGATAAGGTTTCAAAGCTATATTGTTTAACTTAACACAGTTAAATTTAGTTCAACACAGTTGTTGAGTCCAAAGGAAAAGAAAACTATGTGATCTTGTAGGAAGAAATTTGATTTTGTAGAGGAAGGCAGGGT
Organism: Donacobius atricapilla; assembly: GCA_013397315.1. Lineage (NCBI taxonomy): Eukaryota > Metazoa > Chordata > Aves > Passeriformes > Mimidae > Donacobius > Donacobius atricapilla. The sequence continues at coordinate 382,011 of WBMY01017043.1, forward strand.
TAAATACTCAAACACTGATGCTAAAGAGTGCATTCTGTTCTTTTTTCAATTAAAAATTGTGTTTTATGGAAAATCCTAACATAGGAAAGGGAAATGTTTATAAGAAAGAAAATCTTAGGTAAGTGCCATGCTCTTTCCTTTTAGATTATTTTTAATGATTGAAAATACTATAATCTGATAATGAATATGTAACTCTAGACATAGCATGAACCTAACCTTCACACTTCATCTGGAGAGCCCAGAGGAATTAATATTATGCTTTTCAATCTACACAGTCATTCTAATTCAAAATAAACACCAGTAGACAGCAGTTTTTTTCTTAGAGAATGAGGATATTTACCATGGAGAATTCTCCATCTGAGCTATTCATCAAGTCTCCCTCTAGTCAGAGGAGAATAATAAGCATTTCTTTTCATCTCACCCTAATATGGATATCTTCAATAAGTTAAATGAATTACATCCTAAAGTTTCCTAGTTTCTCTGTTTACCATGAACAAAGATCAGCACGAGTTGCATGGTTGTAGGCATTTATACAGTAGACACAGGAAGTCAGGTGAGATTAATCACTGCCCTGGCATTTCCAGCAGTTTTCCCTGTTTCAAAATTGACAGGTTATGGTATGGCTGAGCAGGTGCCAGGTAGGGTATTAAATGAAGTAGACATTTTTGTGTTGGAAAGTAGCAGATATTTCCATCATCATTCAGTTAATGCAAAGTAATACGGGCAAAATAAACTTTTACAGCTTCAGAATACAATATTGCTATGGCCTGGATAACCTAAAATTGGCACTAAAGATACCCAAGAATTGGTTTTGCTATTGCCTGTGGCTCTTGAGACAAGAAAACAGACTAGTTGAGATTTAGACATCAATAAGACAATCAATCACAAGGCTGAATGAGCTTTAAAGGGATCACTTGCTACAGACAAACTCCTAAGGCAAGGTCATCTTTAGTGAGATTATTTTTGTCTTTACAAAGCTCCCAGGTTGGAGACTTCAAACCACTAATATTTAAGCTGATGCTTCCTAGTTGTAATTTATAGCCACTACTTCTTGTCTTCTCTTCTCTACTATGGGCTTGAACAACAGGGGAATCTCCTCTTCCACCTCTTCTGTAACAGACTGCTACCAGCTAGTTCCCTGTTCTCTAAGGTAAACAATCCCATTTGTCTGATTTTTTCATACAACACAGTGACTCTTCTCAGCATGTCTCAGCTCTGTCCAGCTGTTCCATGTCCATTTGTTGTTGTGTCCAAAAATAAACATGGTACTGTTATAAAACCTTGCCAGACCTGTGGTGGGTGGAAGGACTGGCTTACAAATTGTGTATGTTGCTGTTTCTAAGTCCCAGTAAAACGTGTGATTTTTCTTGCAGCACTCTGACACTGTTTGCTGTGCTTGGGAATCATCTCAGACAACCCGCAGATCCATTCCTACAGTACACTGGTTTTCCTCAGATGGATTCTCCACTTGTCCATTCTACTTTGAAGTAACCTGTCCTGTATCAGGCTAACTCACTGATATCTAGATCATCTTTGAATTTAGTGTGATGAGTCTTTGCATGCACTGTTCTCCTGGCCCCTCACTCCCCTTCTCCATCTCTGATGGCCAATGTGGTTTGTCCCAGGATGCAAACACCGGGTGGGTACTGCAGGAGGAACCATCTCGGTGCTCGCATAATTAATGTGCTCCAGTGATGGGGGAGATGAAGAGTTTGCCATTTACTTTGGAGCTCATCAGCCTGCATACAGGTATAAAATGCTGCTGGGGACTGGGACAATTGGGTAAACTGGTATTCTAAGCTTACAGGCACCTTCCATGTGGATTGCTCCCTCCACACACACCCCAGCAGGGACTCCTGCAGGGTGTGCTCAGCCCTGTTCGTATGCATGAATGAAAAGCAGCAAGATCCAGTCAAACAGGGAGATAAAATCCTGAAGAAGCTACATAGAAGTTTCGATGCTTTTCATTGTGAATTCTAAAAGGCCAAAGACTGTGAACTTGCATGTTTCTAGCTGAACCAGCTTATATTACAGCCCTCTAGAAATAAAATGTTGATCAAATCTGAGACTAAGTGGACTGGCCATACCTGGAAGTTTAGAAAGCAAGTGGATCTCACTGAAGCTCTTGACTCAATAGGAGGGACTATAATCTTAGTGCAATATAACCCATGTAAGAGATGATAGAGTTATTTACATGCTGCACTGGCAAAATTTAGATACTGTATTAGCAATAAAGCTAATCACAATCATCCACATAATCACTGTGTCCTACTTCTCGAGTCTGGTCAAGAGCCTTCTCTCCACTATTCTGTCACTGTAAGCCATGTAATATTCCCTATTTCTCCTCTCCATAATGCAAGTATTAACATCATGCCAAGGCAGGCCCTTGTCACATCTCTCAGACACCTTCCCATTTTGACTCTGAGTCACTGCTAATTACCCTGAGTATTCTTCTCCAACTACTTTTGTAGGCAGGTAACAGCATTTTTATCTAAATCATCCTCCCCAGTTTTCTCAGTATCTATTATGAGGAACTTTAAAAAACTCCTAGTATTTAACTTTTATCCTTCCTCAATATATGTTAAGCTGCTGTATGGGGGGTTAGACCAGTCTTTTACAATTTAGTCCTGACATATCTGCAGAGAAGCAGACAGACAGGTTAAAAAAAGGACCTAAGTGCCACCTAACTGTCATTTCAGATATCTAAGACTTGTATCCTACAAACTCAGAGCTTCTAATAACTTAAATTCCCTGGATTTTACGTTTCTTGTAGGAAGTGTTTATTTTCCCAAATACAGTCTGCACCCCAGTAACACTTAGCTCCTGAATCCAAGCAGGATTAAGAGTCTCCAACTGAAACTTTGTGGAAAATAAATGAAGATTTAATGGGAGAAAAGTGAAGAAGAAATTATGTAATTTATCCAGGATAGAGACCTTCAAGTTCCAGTTGCTGTTCAGAACAGTTTCTACATGTTCCATTAGAATGTCACTGGATGAAAAAAACCCAAAACAGATGGATAATAGGCTGAATTTAGATTTTTCATTCCCAACTACCCTTTGAACACAGGAATTGTGCGCATTGCGGTGTAACAATGTAGTTTGTTGTCATTAGTCACAAAAATGTTAGAACTAGAGAGGCATTAATTGTCAACTGTAATTGTTGGGGGGTTTTGTCCCCTGAGGTATTGTATCTGCTAAGCACAATCACACCAAACCACCAAGGAACAAATCCTAACTTCACTGGAGCATTTTATTACCTCTCCCTTTATTTCTTTACTTTTGTGTCCTTTTAGAAGAAAAATACCTTGCTTGAAAAAACATGAGTGAAAAAGTATAATCTTTTGAAGTGGAAGTTTCTGGTTGAGTTTAAAGATTTGCCTTTTATTAAAAGATCTCAAGTACTGAGCAACCAATTTGCATCAGCCCCATGAGAATTCTTTACATTAACTTTTGTCATTTTTAGTTGAGAAGATTAAAGACTTTTTTGAGCTCAAAAAGAACATATTTTATTGGATGAAAATTAGGACATAGTCCTTTTCATTATTTTCTTCCAGATGAAAATTGTTCTAAATTCATTTGTACACAGGAAGATGCCTACATGCCTGTATCTATCTCAGTATCATCCCTCTCTATCATCTATCTATATCTTTACCTATTTGCCCATGCAGTCAAGACAAGGTGAACAGTTTTCAGACATGAATGAAGGTTTCGGGGTTGTAGCCTTTTGATTAGCACTAGCAGGTATGTGACAGAATTCTGTGTTGTAGCTGTAGGGGTACAGCATGTTTTTCAGCATCTACATTGTCACATAAAAGCTCGCCATAGCATTCACACAATGCCCCATCTTACCAAGACACAAAGAAAAAAAAGCTGTAGTACAACTTTTGAACCTGATAAAGCTGAGGTTAGGCTACCTAAGACAGGATATTAAGAAAACAAAGATACAGAGAAAATGTGATATTTAAGCAGGGCTGTTCTGCAAATGAAGTAAGAATTAAAACTAACAGAAGGTGATGGTAGCCTTTGGTGATGTATTTTAAAGCTGCTCCAGTACATCGTTTTGATACACCTTATCTCCTATACTAGTGATCATCAGGCAAATGTGCTGGTAGGCAGTAAACCTGGCTGTGTCTTTACCACTTTGAGCTGACATTGTCGTTGTTTTGTTTTAGACATTTGAATGGTAAGATCTTCTCAGAGTAGCTTTGCAAGCACTGCAGCATTCCAGCCTTGACACAGACATGTCCATATTCCCCAGCTGAAGACAATGGCAGTAACAAAGAAGCCACCCACTTCTGACCTGATGGCAACTAACAGCAGAGATAACATAGACATACAATTTCTAGCACTAATCTTTCTCCCATTTCCTCCCACAATCAGGCAGGGCTGTATCAGCTTCTGTATCTTGTCCTGTCAGGCAGATTTCAGATAAGATTTAGGAAAAGGAGGTTAAATCCCACACTGCTAATAAGCAATGGCTAGCAGGCTAGTGCAAATACAAATGTACTAGAAGTTCAAGGCACCTGCCACACCTTAGGGGAAAGTATCCAATACTAATGCTCAGTATATAATACACAAGTACCTTCTGTGACTAAGTCTTCCATTAGAAATGCTCCTTCTAGAAGACCTTCTTAAAAATATCATCAAAGAATTGTTTAATACTGTTCAGAAAACTGGAGCAGGCTGTAGCCTCTACAGATATGCTGAACCCTACTGCACAGAAATTCCTCTTATTTGAAGTAAATTAATTTTCTTTTTGTATGTCTGATGAATATTTTATTTTAAAAAGCAAATAAAAAGTGACATAGAAATATGTATTATATATTTCCCTGACAAAATGATGCTGAAAGAACACAATAATCCAGAGTCCAAAGTAAAGATTATGTTTTCATTGTTACTGAGGTTTGAACGAAGTGACTTTCTTTGAAATCTGTGTATTTTCTTGTGAAAGCCTTACACTGCAGCATAATTTCAGGAGCAGAAAGTGCTTAAAAGTTATCAAGACAGGAGAACTAAGCTCCATGTCTTTCACAGTCTAGGTGTTACTGTGCAAGCCACTTCAGTCATTTTAATTTCAAAGACAGTAGACGTGCTCTTTATTCTCCATTCAACCAGATTGAAGTGCCAGTCTCAGCCCTGATTTTAGGTAACCTTATCTAACTTCTCCCTTTACTATAAAGAATATGGAAAATGTCTAGCATTTCTGGAAAAAACAGGGCATCTAGTTGCTGAGATATTTGCAATTTATCTAGTTATTTCCACATGTAATTTTGTATCTTAGATGCATATACTGAATCGAAGATACTAAAATCTTGTCGTACCTGTGTCTTTGGAAGAAAAGTTTTGAAGACAGAAACCTTGGAGAACATCAAGAAATGTACTCATGGTCAAAATGAAAAGAGAAGAGGAATTTTTACTCAGCACCCCTTAACTGCAAATTATGCCTGAATCAGTTGATTGTTTTGGACATAAAGAAATATTACAGAGATGCTGTATCACATACATTCACTTTTTTTGGTGAATGAGACAGGAATTCCTAGAAGAAAACCCACTAAGCCCTTGCAAAACTCCAATGCATAAGATTAGGGTGAGAAAACTAAGGTAACACAATACCTTTTAAATGTAAAGACTTGCAACAGCAGTAAGTACCAGCACTCTTTTTCCAGAGTGTTTTTCCAGATTTTCACATATACTAAAAGAAAATATTTTCCCTATATATGAAACCATCGGTAAACTGCAAAATTTTGCATTTATGAGATGATGTTCTATCACCTGGGCTAAATGAGTAACTATGGGAAACAACCATAATCACTAGAATCAACATCACACGTGAGAAATAGCTGATACAGGGCTACACACTCTACTTTCTAAAAATGTTTGGTTTGATTTCCTCCTTTGTTTTGCTGTGAGAAGGCTGTGTCTGTGCATCTGGCTATATGCATCCATGAAATATGGACTGGACTGGTGAGTGATCATACTTTTGACTCAGGAGAGAATTTGGGCAATTTCTGCTTCCCTGAAGTTGCACTTGAGTCGCCTGTGCTGTGACATCCTGGTAATAGCTCACAGAGAAAAGAATTTCAAGTGAAAGTTAAATATTTTCATTTGTGGGTAGATTCACAGGAAAGCTGAGATCTGCCTGCTGAGAGGAAAATGTAATTTTATATTCACCCAACCCATGACATGATGTGACTGCATCTTAAACAAACTGCAGCGCAACTCAAAGCAACCTAATGACCAAAGTTGGACTGGTATCCAGAGCATATGGTACCAGTTGTTGATCAACAGATTGTAAACATATTATCATGTCATCCTCTTAATTTCTGTCCTGCTCCAGTTCTTTGTCAGATATTAATATTTCTGTTTGTACCAAAAAACCTGTCTGAGCTCTAAGCTACTTTTTTTTTGCCAGACCTCAAGTTCTTAATCCCTTCAGAGGCGAGATATAGCGACAATATTCCCATTACAAGAATGGTTAAAAAAGTTGTTTCTCATTAAAAGTATCTAATTTTATCCTTTAGCATCCTCAAAAATGCCTGAATCATTTTCCAGAAACATTTGATTCATGAAAGAGATCAAGCATAAGAAATAACAGCCTCAATGATTAAACTTCAAGCTATTGAGAATAGACTCATATGATACAGAACCTAATTTCAACCTTAAATCTTGTCGTATGTTCTATTTTAAGCTCTATAATTAAAATTACCTTTCTGATGTGTTTCATTCACTCTGAAAAGCTTGGAATTCAACAAGAATAGTGTTCAGCTCAGTTAAGTCTGACTCTAAAACTTCCTTTCATCTGAAAATATTCAATATCATGGGAAATATTTTGCAACATTTGGGAGCAATGAAAAGGAACTTGCATGTGTCAATTTCATGCATGATAGGCTTGGATATAGCCAGAGTTCAAATTATCTCTGCAAATATACATGTGGAATTCAAATAACCAAGGGTTTTAAAATGGATTGTTAGCATTATTAGCCTTCGTTCAGAAGCATAAGCTGCAGCAAGCCTCCTCAAATGAATACTCTTATTCTATTTTAATGCATTACCCTCAACCAGGTAAGACTCCGTAGACACAGAGTTGAAGGGCAAATTAATTGTTTTTTGTAAAATTTGCAGTTGGAACATGACATTCATTCTTTGCTTTTAGTAGTAACCTAAGGCAGCACTGGAGTATGGAGTAACATATGGTCATTTCTGTATGTTTACAAGAAAAGCCATTTTTCAAGTAAACAGCCATTAACAAAACAATAGGGGCTTCTAATCTCATTAATCCTCTGAAAGATTGCTGGGACTGGGTAGGGGTATATAAAGCTCATGCTGGCCTCTGTCTCCATTTTATTACAATAACAGAAAGCTGTTGTTCCTGCTTCATATTCCCTTCCCCACCCCCCCATGGTGGATGCTATGAGTATCATAAAAATATGGAGTGAAGTCAGTGGTTGCTGTCCCTCTGTAAGTGCTGCAGGCTGAAGCTACGTCTATTTCATCTTAATGCTTGGATCCCAAATGACTTTTGACTCTTTCTGGGGAGCAAATCCCTCACAGGAATCAAGTACCCAGGGATGTAGGTATGTGTATGAACTAAAATATACATTTAGCATAGGGAGAGCATTATGGAATAATGAGCAGCTGATGATTAAACACACAGGGTGCTGAAAGCACTTTGTTTCTGCTTTTTGCATATCTTCTGTTCCTGTTTTGCTTTACTGACTCCCTGACTCTAGTGAAGGACGTTTGAATCAAGCAAAGGGAGAGACAGATATTCTGTGCAGTGCAGAGACACCCATTGGTATATTTAAGTAAAAAATTACCCTGCTTCAGAATGTGTATGACAGCCATCTTAACTTCTGGCAATGAAATCATGAACTGAAATTACTGGATATTAGGGAAGAACATCCTTCAGAGAGTGCTGGAAGTGTTAAATGCACAGTGGCAGTATATAGCAGCCTGTGCTGTACATCAGAGGGGACACGCCACAGCACCTCCTCACCAACTCACCCTAGAGCTGACTTTGTGTTTTAGAGCTTCTAGCAGCAAATGCAGCCTGAGGCAACTGAACACCATTCAGAGCAGTTGCAAGACTGCTCTAAATCCTGGCAAGGGCTGAAACAGTTTATAGTTCTCACCATAAGAAAGCAGATAAGGTGTCTAAAACCTGATGGTCTTGTGAGGTCTGTGCCAGAGATTCCAAGCTCACTAATACTTCAAATGCCTTCTGTTGCATGACTATATACTATGCCAATGTGCATAGTCTGACCTGTTTACCTCAATATGCTGTTTGGTCTTTATTTCCTTTTTTTTTCCCTGCGCTTTTGCTACCACCCAACTTTTTTCCCTGGCATGTAACCTCTACCCCTGCTGCTTTGAGAGCACACCAGTGATGACTATGTACACATACAACGGTCAGTATTGGATTAAGACACAGAAATTAAAATATCCAAGTCTATATCTCCAGCTCTGGAATGATTAAATGAAAATCTATTGGGTTGGGGTTTTTTATGAACTATCTTTTTTATTCTTGAACAAGCTTCTGATCCATATGGTTGTGAGAATATGAGCTCACTGAACTTGACATGACCATATTTCATGCAATCAGCAAACAGTAAAGCCGTAAAGGCAGTGCTATCTTGTGTTTTAGAGTTCAAATCCTTTCAGACATGTGAGAACTACCCAAGATGACAGCTATAAGTGAAGTAGTCCTCCCCTCCTTACTTCAAGAGGCTGGGAAAAAAAGGAACTGCAGAAACCTGATTTTTCAAAAGGGGAAATATGTGTTGCTTTGGTGTTACTCCCACCATAAGGACTGATCATGAAGAAACAAGGGGCCTCAGGCAGAGAGCCTTGGACTAGCTGGAGTTTTTCACTCTGTGGTCATTACAGTCATGCAGGTGGTACAACCTAGTCAAGTGTTATTTCTGCTGTGCATGCTAGTAACTGTGTCTTATCTGTCACTCTCTGTAAAGTGCCACCGTTGCAGCCCCTGCTACCATCAAAAATTGCATTTCATATACAGGATGAACCCATGTCTCAAAATTTTGCAGGTTCCATGTTCCATCCCTCATGAGTCCTTCCTGCAGCAGCCGTCACAAATTTGGCAGCTCATGACTCTTCAGTGGACCATGTCCCCATGTCTTTGGACCTGTTTGCTTTCTACAAGAGGGTATGCAGCAAGCCCCATATTTGTCTTTTTTTTTTTTTTTTTCCCCTCTGGGAGTTTTGATTTCTGCAATTTATAATGTGGAAAATACCATAAGACTTGGGCTCAAGGGACAAGCAGGTACTTTAAAAATAAATAGTTAGCCTTTGTGGTAATGAAAAAGGATTAAGAAATGTGGTCCTACATAGACGATGCAAAGTTCAGGAAATGAATGGAGGTTGAAGACTAATCACGCCATTTCAAAATCATTCTCCTGGTTTATGAGGGTATATGTTGAAAGTTTGATCATGGCCTTGCCGAGCAATCCCTCGGAGGTGCCGAGCATGAGACTCTCGCCAAGCCTTGAGGTCTGCCCCGTCTCCCGCCTCTATTTTGGTGCGGTCCGTGGATGCCGGCGCAGCTGACAGCCACGCTCGGGGTAGGGGCAGCAGCTTAACCCGGGCTTCACCCGCCCTCTGGGCATGTGCAGCGCGCACGCCCGTGCCCGTGGGGCTGTGCCTGTCTCAGTCAGTGCCTGCAGCCGTGTCTGGGAGTGCGTGCGAGGGTCTGTGAGAGCAGCAGGCGGTGCCGCACCGGCTCACCGGACAGCGCGGCGTGCTGTCCCCCCGCAGCCATGGGGCACGGCCGGCGGGACGGGCGCGGACGGAGGGACGCCGAGCCCCCTCCGCCCCGTCGCTGCTCACCTTCGCCCCTCCCGCTCTGCAGAGGCCCCTCTCATCCCGCCCACCGCAGCCGGGGCTGCCGGCCGGTGCGCGCCTCCGCCCCACGGCGCTCCTGGCCCCGCTTTCACCAGACCGCTTCCATCGCGGCTCTCCGGGCGCCCTCGGAGCGGGGACCCGCGCACCCGCTCCCGCCCGCTCCCCGGCCCTGCCTCGTCTCCCCTCCTGCGCCTCACCGCTCCGCTCGCGCGCGCTCCCGCCC
>WBMY01017043.1:392112-498357 GCA_013397315.1 Donacobius atricapilla
GGGAAGCCGCCCCCTGGCAGGGCGCCTGCCCGCCCGCCGGGCACGGGGTTGCTCGGCACCCCGGGCTGCCGAAAGTGGGCCGCCTGGCGCGGGTAATCCCCCGGCGAGGGCTGTCCCCGCCGGTCGGGGGCTCGGCGGGGGGATGCCGGCCGGCGGGGGAGCGGGATGCTGCCGCAGGGGAAGCCTTCTGCGCGGTTTCCTCTCCGTTTCCCACGGCGCGCGTATGGATTTTGGCAGCGCGTATAAAAACGCGTCCGTACCGTGCTCTTCCAGCGCATCATTTCAGCACCGTGGTCTGTGCGCGCTGGAGCAGCTGCAGCCTTGCGCCTACGCTGATGTATCTGCGTTTTGGGTGTGTTTACTGGGGACGGGCTGAAAACCGTGTGGGTTTTTTTTTTTTTTCCAGTGCGCCTTCTTGCATTAAAAATAATAGCGTTTCACTTCGTTATCTCCTTGTCAAATGCTAATAATGCCTTTTTTTCAGTGCCGCGTTTCCGTGGCAGTGAGTTATTCGGAGCGGCTGTAGAAACCTCCTGGTGAGGGCAGAAATGCCATTGCTGAGCTCCGCTAAAGGCACCTGGAAGGGCTGAGCCTGCCCGAGGGTGCCGCGCCTGAGCCGCACCTCGGCGAGCGGCTCTTTGGGATTGCCGCTGCTCCATGGGGCGCCGTTTAATTCTGTTTGTGAAATCTACGAGAGATTATCTATGCAACTATGCCCCATTTAGTAATGAAAATAAACTGTGACCTTCGAGCTGCGAATGTTTTCGGGTGTTATGTACTAGCATAGTCATAGTTATATAACGATATTATAATACAGTTATATTAAAGGGTTTGTTAACGTTTTAAAAATAAGCCATTATGTAATTATTAGGCTGTACAACATAGGGAAAAATATGCCTTTAAAATGCAGCCACCTCTGCAGAGGTGGCTGTATCAAAGAAGGTATTAACAAATATGTTATTTAGACTCTTTTGTGTAGACTTACTTGTAAACCAGTAAAAATGGTGAACACAGACTTTGAAATTATGTGAGACAGGGGAAAGCTTTCTGAAATAACTTGAAGTTTGAAAGATTCTCAATTTTTTATTCTACCATTAGTAACTTCGAGATGTCCTTGTAGTGCAAATACTGTACAGATCTCTGTGAAAGGATGATCTTTGGCCTATGTTGCATAAATGATAATGCACCAAAATTGCTTTAGTAAGAACTCACCTAAATGCTTCTGAAAGCTGTTGGTAGTATGAATCTTTCGTTTGGTCATTTACATTCAAATATGTGTTATTTGTTATATGTTAGCAGTTGCTTAGTTTTCGTCTTTAGTGATAGTTGACATAATAAAATAATATATCTTTTCTGTCTCTAAATTTTGCAAAAAGTAAAAATAACCTAAGCAAAACACTTCTGTCCTGGTCCATATTTGTGTTCACAGTGCTGTTCTAAACCAGCAAGAGATTTCCAGTTTCACTTTTAAGAGTTGCTAAAAAGTAATGCAACCTCAACACAACTTCATGGTAATGCAAGAACCTACTTGATTTTATCGAATTTTAAACTGAGTATTTAAAAAACCTTTTGTAGAGAAATCCCACATTATTAAGGTTATGGAACAAAGAGGGTTTAATTGCCTTTTTGAGCATGTACTTCTGATACAGTCTTAATTACATGATCACATACTATTTTTATTTTCCACAGGAATCTTGTCTTTCACTGCATGGGATAGATTGAGCTCAGTTAAGAGAATTCAGTATTTTTCATTGATCGTTGTGTAAGCCCATGATTTATTTATTCAGTGTTACTCAGCTCTGCTTTCTGTATGAGCATTGCTAAAGTGCTTATCATTATGTGATCAGAATGCCCCAAACAAAGTATTAGTAGTTTATCAAACACTACCTAAGGTGAGACAACACTTCTACAGATAGTGAAGAAAGGCGCAAAGAGGGTTAGGTGGAAAGTATTCACTCATTTTTGGTGTCCAGTTGGAAATGTCTACAATTCTTGTAAATATGTTTGCTGAAGTTATATGTGCTACTGCATTTTGTGACAGTGCTGACTGCTCCACGTTTGTGATTGTATCTGCAGAGTGATTGGGGAAAAAGAGGAACTTACAATTAATTACAAACTGCAGAAGTTTTAGGTCAAATGGTTTGCTGCAAGTCAGTAAGGGGAACGAGGGAAACTACAACGGAGAGAATGGTAGCCATTGAAGTCTTTGTGGCATATTACAGAGCCCCTGTCCCTTTTTCTTTGTACAAGTTCAGTCCTTCAGTAGATAAAACAAGAGTCCTACCTGCCTTAGGTTCTGTTTCATTTTCAGTGGCAAGATAACTTTGAATAAGAAGAACTTGTTTCTTTAAATATTGTAAAAAAAAAGCACACTCAAGGGAAGTTAATTATGGTTGCACAGACAACAGTTTGTCATTTTATACCTTTTGAGTGCTTGATTTAGCAACCTTAATGTTCTTTTGTGTTGTTTGTGAAGTAAAATGTGTATACATGCCCCATAAATGTCCTTAAAACCTAGAAAATTAAATTTTAGGGAACTAAAAATAAAAGCCAAACATGCCAACAAACCCAGAAAAACACAGAAAAATTACAGTTTTCCAAGTAAATTTCTTATTGTTTTACTGTATTGGATCTACAGTGGTTAAAAAGAAAATTGGAAAAGTTTAACCCTTTGCAAAAAGCTCCAGATTTTAGCATCGTGAGTGATAGTATAAGAGTGCAGTCCCTTTTATGTACAGCAGTGGTAAAACCGAATGGTGTAGTGTATTTGCTCGGGTAGTGGAGAAATGGTTGAAGACTGAAGTCCTTTGTATTGTAGGCCTTAGAATGTGTTGAGGTGCATGAGGACTCTTTTGCTAGACTTCTGCAAGCACAGTCCTTTCCACTTCGTCATTTATATGTATCCTGATGACAGCGCCTTTATCGTCCTGGAGCCAGTATCAGTGTTTTAGGTATTCCTGGTCTTGACCATTCCAAAGTTTGTTTTCGTATCTTACCCGGTCCTGCCTCCTTGCTTTTTTCTTGTCAGCTTTCCTTTCATTTACTTTCCTTTATTCCTTGGAGACGACTCATCCTGATTTGCTGTGTCAACCCAGTCTAGTCTCCTTTCCGCAGTCTCCAGCCCCTTTTTCTGTGCTTTTAGCATACATTGGTCTCAATTTTTATTCCTCTTCAGAGACTGTAAGGTGGCTTTTGTTCCTCTGCACTGAAACAACACAGTACTTTCTTCCTAGAAGTTGGTTGGTGTTTGTTGCATTTTCAGAGATAAATGAAAGAGCATAGCATTAACCTGAAACCTGTCTGTGCTGATGGCTTCAATACATAGTCACATTTTGAAGAAAAATTATTGTGTTTTTCCTCCATTGTTTCTTTTTAAAATTTGAAATCCTATATTTTCTATGTGGCATATAAATACATGTTTTATATGCATTGTCAGAAAGCAAGGACACACAGGACACTTTGACAAAGTTGTTAAGTAGTAGTAAACGATAGAAATACTGAACAACCTCAATAGTCCTAATTATGCAGAGAAATCAGCAATTCTGACTGTAGCATAGCCTGTCTTTTTGCTTAACTCAGCTAAGTTTTGCAGGATTCTGTGCTGGGAAATAAAATAACAGATGATTTGGGTTTTGTTTGGATTCATACTAACTTCTTTTATCTCAAGGATTTGTTACAAATTTTTGAGACAAATACTTGTGAAAAGATGATGTAAGCCTCTCATTGAATTGAGATCTGGATAAAACTGGTGGAATTACTACTGCACCATAGTGGTTTTTGTTTCATAAGGTAGTCTTTTGGATGTGGTAAAATAGTATTTGCAATAACTTAGTAGCTCTTTTGTCTGAAATAGGGATGTGGTTGAGCTATGGTTAACACTACAGGCGGAATAATTAATGTGATACAGTATGTTAAAATGAAATATAACTATACATATTTGACAAGTTATTTGCTTTTATTTACTTAATGTTTTCATAATTGACACATAGTGGACAGATTAGATATTGTTCCCATGCAAATGAGTTAGCTTGGAGCACAGAGATCAGGATTTAGTTATGAGATGAGTGATCTTTTTATAGCTTTATTGGAAACATCCTATTTTACCATAGACAATTCCATTTTCTCCAGTTCAGCAGGAGTTCAACAGATGTGTTACTACTAGTTATTTCTAGTCAAGCCAGTACTCAGAGTTGTTAGACATGGACTTGAATTTACTGCTGCTTTAGATTCTGCATGAAATTGGTTTTCTTTTCCATAAAATATGAGTAATGCATTTCAGCTTACCAGCTGCTAAATGTAATTTGTTTGTAAAAATCAAAGAGAGATGTTTATATGTTCAGTGGAGCATTGGAACAGGTTACTCAGAGAAGTTGTGCAGTTTCTCTCCTTTCCTTGAAAGCTTTCAAGACTGAAAAATAAAGCCCCGGTAACCTGACCAAATGTCTTGGCTTTCAGCGGGAGGTTGGGCTGCAAACCTCCTGATGTCCCTTACAATATGGGTTATCCTATGACATCCCTTGTTCTGACTTCTCTTACAGCATGAAATATCCTATGAGGTTATTCCATAATTCTTGGAGGGGCAGGGGGAGAAAGTCAATGTAGAGTCTGAACAGTGCTTTCTGAAAGGATAGCTGTGCCAACAGACAAAATATTCGATGTGTGAATGAAATAATGTTACAGACTGAATTGCCTTTATAGTTTTCCTTGGTAATTGTATTGGAATACACTACTAGATTTACTGTGAATTAGTTATGTTTTATTTTAGGTCTGTTTTCAGGGAGATTATAACATGATTCAGAAGCTTCATCAACACATCTGTTGCAACAAGTTGTAGTTCTTCATCTTTAAGTTCATAGGAAAGAAGACTCGGGTCCATTAATACAACTGTTCTTTATGAAAATTATATTTTTCATACAAAATCTCAGACTCAAAATCTGAATGTAAATATTTAAAACAAACACTGATGCTGCTTAGCGGCTGTTCATCTTGCCTCCATGTTGATCTTAGTTACGGTGCGATTCTTTCTGGGAATGATTGGTGCTTACTGAAGGGGGAGATAACTAGGTGCCTTGTCTTAAGCAGAGGGTCGGGACAGCAGAAGAGTGACTGGTTCTAACACATCAGCTTCAGTGAGATGGGAAATTTTGTATTTTCCACCATCAGGACAGAAATCCACATGATCTTAAATTTTTGTGTACTGTAAAGACATTGATTTTTTTTTTTTTTGGTGCCTACTTATAAGTCAATTAATGATGCAGTGATGAATATATAACTTTCTGAAAGCTGTCTTGATTTTATGAATACCATAAACTAACCTTTCACCTACAGTTTGTTTTTCACTATGTCTTTTCTTGAGGCTTTTCATGTTAAGATTCATCAGAGCTTAGGAGAAATAAACCAAATTTTTTTTTTCTTCTGTGAGAAAAGAGAAGTAGTCATATATCTCAAATATTTCTTTTTGAAGACTTCCTTTTGGATACCTGTATTTCCAACTAGAATGCTTTCTTTGAAACTAAGAGTAAAGCTGACTTTGTTGGGATAAAGGCAGTCAGTTGTCCTGCCAACTAATCACTGATAAGACCTTAAATAAAGTTAAAAATAGATTAAATGTGTCTGCGTTGTAGAGCAAGACTCTATTTTCCTTTACCAAGTATTATTAGCAAACTTGTAAAAGTGCCTGGAAGGGTAATATTCCTGTTGATAAGGCTTGCTTTTTCTAGAAGTGTGAACTCTCTGCTATTACTAGTAGTACTTTGGAGAAAGCATTGCATTTTTTCACTGTGACCATACTTGAGCAAGGCAAAAAGAAAATAATTAAGATAAATGAGAAGGAGCAGCTAGAAACAACACTTTTTTTGTTTTCTGAATGTCTTCTTCTGAAGAGTAAGATCATCTCTCTTTTGTACTATTGCCAGAAGCCCAGCTGCCCTTTCATTAGCAGTCTACAGTTTCTTTTATAAAAATAAACTTCAGAGTATTGAACAGTTTTCACTTCAGATTTTCATTATAAAGGAGCTTCCAGGGAGACCAGCCTCTGTTGAAATAGATCTTGGGAAGCCAGGCATTCTGAAATGCTCCTTTTTTTGCCTTCTTGTTGTCACTTCCTGAACTCACTTTGCTCTGTATTTTTATTATATCGTTTCCTTCTGACTTTCCCTGACCCTGCAATTATTCCAAAAATTTTTAACATGCTTTGAAGAAGTATCCAGTTCTGCCACTTAGACTAGGTGTAGCCATGACATCCCTGAAAAATGCATCAAACAGGCCATCACAAGGGCAGAACTAGTCTACAACTTGACTGTAATAGAGTGTTTTTGAAATAAAGGTGAACATTGAGCACTTACTGCACTTGAAAAATGACATATGCTTTTGGTTTTGATTGCTCTAATTTCTTTCTTGACGCAAGTATTCTGCAAGCAGATAAAACTCAAACGAAACCATTGAAGGATGGCTGCTGGAACGTACCAATGCTGACTTCCATTCTACACATCTGAGGTGATACTGTGTTGTTTAAACATTTACTGTTTCAGTTTTGTATTAGGCCTTGTTAGATAGATTCTTTGGTTACTTTGGTTGTAGGTTCTTTATTTAGTTGGGGTTTCTTTTTAGTCGGTGTAGGAGTAGAAGTTTATTGTCAGAGTTTTAAGGGAATGTTGAATAAGATAATTCCTTTGTCTCATCGTAATAGTTCATTGCCTCTTTATTTTCTTGGTGTTGATCTGCCCCATTGAAAAGTAGAGTTTTGTAAACTTTATTAATGTATTAACTGAAAAATGCATGTATGTGGTAATTTCTATCATAACCAATTTACCTGATAATTCTTGTCTTTTTATAAAGAAATTATATGTGTAAGCATATAGGAGTTTAGATGAAGAGTTAATTTCCTTTTAAGTAGCTGGTATTTATAAAATAAGAGTCTGGAAAGCACTGGCAAAACCTACTTAAAATTATTTTAAAAAATTTCTTAAAGGAAAAAATACTTAATTGACATATTGACCTCATCCAGTTACTATTACATTAACTTATATACTCAAGCATATCTGTATACAAGGTCTTTCCCCCAATGCACTCCTATTTGTTTGAAGATAGTGAACTGAAGAGGAAAGTTACCTCTATTAAATACTCCCAAAAACAAAAGGAAGAGAAGTAGATACTCTCAAGTAGGATGATTTTGAAGAACTGAGTTTAGAAGTTACTAATTCCATTATCAAAATGTCAGTGTGAAAACTACTTTGACTTAATTGCATTGTATTACTGAAATGAACAAGTACATTTACTTGGTAGAGGATGTTTTTTATTCTTCTGGGGATTCTCTGTCAATATGTGCAAAAAATGAGTCATTACATAATGAATTTCTTGGGCTGAAGTATTTCTCCCTCTTTCATCTTGGAAATTTCATATTGACTAAGAAACAGAAGGAAGAACAATATAAATTCTCCCTCTGGGATAGTAGAGTGGGTAATTGTTTCAAAATATTAAGTAGGTTTTTGTTTTTAAGTGATGGTGATCTGTGTTTTATTAGCTAAGAATACTTGAGATAACTGAATTGGTTTGAGTGAAAAAGACATGATTGCATTTTTATTAGTAGCAATTTTTTGGTTAATTTATTATTATGCTGGGTGATTCCAAAATGTGATTTTGGGCCATAAAGGAAGGTGGTATTGGAGAGAAAAAGGGTTATTTTGCACTTAACTGTATAGGTGAAACACAGAAAAAGGCAAATTTGATTAAACCAAGTATTTTGTTGTGAAACCTGCTGCTCAGAATGGCAGAGATTGCTACAGAAATCTGAAGGCATCAAGAAAGTTCTGTAGTTAAAACAGCCTCAGGATTGTAATAAAGCACAGCTGTTGCCACTTCCGCTCACATTCTTTTATAGCAATACATTCTGTGGGTTCTCTACAGACCAGCTGACCCAGTCTTAAATGTGGCTGAACCATAAAACCTGTTTTGTCTCATTTCTATGAGATCTTATTTGAAGCATTCAAAAGATAAAAAGGCTTTTTTTTTTTTTTCCTTCAGAAGGGTTAACTCCAGTCAAATGGGATGTTTGTGTCTGAAGTTACAGCATCTTCATATAATCCAGACTTTGCCTATGCATATACTGAAAGGAAGCACAGAGTAGCTGCATAGGATTTTTTTTTTTTAAGTAGGACGACTCTAAAAGAAATATACTTCAGTGCATTACCATATACTTATGTATTACCTCAGTTTTATTTACATTCATTAGCAGGCTTTTGTGACCTACTAAATATTTTTAGCTGATCTTATCCTTGGCAGTCTTGCTAACATAGTATTTAAAGTACCAGTGATTAGATAAAGCCTGCAAACAGTCACTAAGGTTTCCCGTTTGTGTGTGTTGTGTGGTTTTTTGTTTTTAAAAAGCATCAACAAACCAGCCCCCCAAATCCAACAAAAATCAAGCACTCTGGTATGATACAAGTGCCAAGATAAGAAAGGAGAGTGTGGAAGGAATATATGGGGGTTTTTAGCCACTCTTAAATTCTAGCATACTACATAAACCAATGAAAACAGCTCAGAATTTACTGTTCTGTGATTATTTAATACTACCGAAACACCTACATATTTTATGGAACAACTAATCAGCTTTCAGATATTCTTTCCAGACCAGCCTGAAGGAAAACTGGATTAATATAAGGACAGTGAAGGATATAGAGCACCTTGCAATGCAATTTCTATTCCAGCAGTTTGATACTTGTTTGTGATTGTCTACACTAAAGCACTCCAAACATTTAGGATATTCTTGGCCTATTTGATGAACTGTCATTTTTAATGAGGTATTGAACTTTTTTTTAAGTACCAAGTGCCTTTCTAGAAGGGTAAAACATTTATTGTGTGGGTACTGGCTAGATACTGTGCGATTTAATGGGTGTGCAAGCAGCCAAAGGGCACTTACTTGGCATTTTTCTTGGATCTGTTGTAATCTAAGATAATAAAATAATTAAAAAGGAAATATGGTTATATGTGTAGCTACTAAATTAAATCTTTGAAGTTTTGTCTACCAGCAGGCAAATTTCAGTTCAGCTTCATAAAACATAGGTAGTCATTCCAAAGAGTCCAGAGCCTGTTCTGAGACAATCAGTTGTTAAATACACATTCTCAGCATTTTTTTGCTTGTCAGTTGATCTCCCTCATCTGAAAGTTCTGTCAGAACACAAAATTCAGAGTTAAAAATAGGTGAATTTAAATGAGAGGACTTTTTGTTAGCTGTTAACTTTAGTTCTTTAACTTTTATCATCCATATGCAAGTTTGGGATTGGACTGAGTTCCCTCTGGGTGAAGATGTTTATCATAGTATAGAACAAAAATATTTAAGTTTTAGGAGTAACTTCACAGAACACAGACACTTCTGCTTCCTCTAAACAATCCAAGTGTTGCTAAGCACTTACATAAAAAGCGTGTTTATTTTTGTGGGCTTATGTCCCTTAATCTACAGGGTAATTTTATTGATTCTGACTTCACTATTCCTGTTCTATGGGGTCTTTACCTGGGAATTTGTTTAGTACATATGAAAAAATGCCAGTGTGTGCATTTGAGTAACATTTTAAAACTTACTCTTCCTGAAAAATAGCAAAATTTTCTGTTGCTGGATATATCAGTTTGATACACTGTACTCATGCTTATCTCCAAATTCAAGGCTCATTAAAACTTGAAAACCAGGCTTTCATCCTGGATTGTTCTTTCATCTTCCCTGGAAGTTCTCTTGATGGCCTGAGCACTTTGGTAGATGTAATCTCACATCCAGGGTAGGGAGTGATGAGCATCTGGGTCAGAGGAGGCAGTAGCTAACAAGGGCAAACACACATTTCTTAATTTGCCTAGCTTGTTATGTTCTTCAGTCTGAAGTTGTTTGCATGAGATTAAAGTCACATCAATAATTTCAAACAAGTAGTTTGATTTTCCCCTACTCTGCATTAGGACTGCTCGTAAATTTGCTGACCATGTTTTCTCAGTGCAGTGGGATATAAAAGCAGAAATATTTGTTGCAGACTTTTAGAAATACTCTCTTATCATTTTACAGACATTTGCAAATGGTGTTTTGGTTAGATTGTTAAAAATGATTTTATTTAATTTTGTTAATTCTGACTGCAGAAGTGTATGAAAACATTACTGTGTCTCTTCTCTCAGTGTTGGTCTAGTGACAGTTGGCAGGTGCTGGCTCCCAGTGAGAGCTGTAAGTTGCACAGCTTGGTAATTGGCATTGAAATTGAGTAAGGAAACTGCCTCCTCTTATGATACAATGTGGGATTTCTAAGACAAGTTCTTTCGCTTTTCCTTTTCCACAAAAGATCAGCCATTATTAAATTTTCTCAAAGAAAAAGAGCATCCATGTGGGCAGCAGTGGAAGAATTACTTGGTCTCTGAATGACTTGTGTCACTAAGAGCCAGCAGCTCAGTCTCACCTGTATCCCTGAAAGCCAGTCTAAGAATATTTGGACATTGAAGAGTGTGCTGATTGGGAAAAACTTCAGGGGTACCTGTGTGATATGAGTGGCAAAAGATAGTGCTGTAAAAGGAGGAAAATGTTGTCAGTCTGCAGTTATACAAAAAATGTCTCCTTTCCCTCTCATTAAAAGTCAGATTCCTATACTATGCATCTGAAAGTATGATCTTTACTACTTCATTTTTCTTTTCTTTCATTTTTTTTGTTTGGTTGGGATTTTTTTTTTCTTTGTATGTTGTTTTATTTTTTTAATGGAGCAACAGTGAAGTTAATAGTGAGTTGTTGTGTAGGATATTACTGTTGGAAGATACTTTAAAATGTATTTTGCTTTGAACAGTTACTGGAGATTGTGACAGTGTGTATGGGTACAAATCACAGTGCACTTAAAGCCAGAATTACAGAATTCAGAGAAATCTGTCATTCTGTGAGGCTGGTGGAGTCTCTTCAGGCATCTGATGTGAGGTCTGAGCTCATCATGTCTTGGAGTTTGTAGCACCTTTTCTTCTTAATGAAAGTATGAAAACCCCATTTATTTGAGTACATTTTCAGACACAAGTTGTATAAAGAACAAAATTACATGTTGACAAAATGCTTTGTTCTGCAGGTGTTGTAAAGCATGTTGGGGTGTGCAGGAGATTAAGTCCTGATCCCATTTAGAACATCCAAACATGCTCGTAAATTCTCTTTTCCCTGATAAGGGAGTCAGTCAGAGAGAGAGTCCAGTGAAAATATATTAGAAGAATTTTTATCAATTAAACTTTTACTATGAATAGGGTAAGTCTGTTATTAAAAGCAGATAACTTGCATGGTACGTTTGCTTGTCTCATGCCGCTATTCCCACTGCACAGGTGCCCACTGTGACACAGTCACTGTGACAGTCACTGTCACACAGACACTGGGACGCAGACACTGCCACACAGACAGTGACACAGTCACTGTCACACAGTCACTGTCACACAGACAGTGTCACAGTCACTGGGCAGAGATGCTGTGACACAGACACTGTCACACAGTCATTGTCACACAGACACGGTCACAAAGTCACTGTGACATAGACACTGTGACACAGACACTGTCACACAGTCACTATAACAGACACTGTCACTCGGTCACTGTCACTCGGTCACTGTCACTCAGTCACGGTCACACAGTCCCTGTGACACAGACATTGTGACACAGACACTGTCAGTCGGTCACTGTCACTCGGTCACTGTCACAGACACTGTCACACAGTCACTGTGACACAGACACTGTGACACACGCTGTCACTCCCAGTCACCCATGTGGAGCCCAGCCCAGCTGTTGACTGCCCAGGGCAGCAGCAGTGTGTGACAGTGACCCCGGGCAGGTGAGCACAGGGTCCCTCACAGCTGCCCCAGCTGCAGGGTGTGACAGTGACCCCGGGCAGGTGTGCACAGGGTCCCTCACAGCTGCCCCAGCTGCAGGGTGTGACAGTGACCCCGGGCAGGTGTGCACAGGGTCCCTCACAGCTGCCCCAGCTGCAGGGTGTGACAGTGACCCCGGGCAGGTGTGCACAGGGTCCCTCACAGCTGCCCCAGCTGCAGGGTGTGACAGTGACCCCGGGCAGGTGTGCACAGGGTCCCTCACAGCTGCCCCAGCTGCAGGGTGTGACAGTGACCCCGGGCAGGTGTGCACAGGGTCCCTCACAGCTGCCCCAGCTGCAGGGTGTGACAGTGACCCCGGGCAGGTGTGCACAGGGTCCCTCACAGCTGCCCCAGCTGCAGGGTGTGACAGTGACCCCGGGCAGGTGTGCACAGGGTCCCTCACAGCTGCCCCAGCTGCAGGGTGTGACAGTGACCCCGGGCAGGTGTGCACAGGGTCCCTCACAGCTGCCCCAGCTGCAGGGTGTGACAGTGACCCCGGGCAGGTGTGCACAGGGTCCCTCACAGCTGCCCCAGCTGCAGGGTGTGACAGTGACCCCGGGCAGGTGTGCACAGGGTCCCTCACAGCTGCCCCAGCTGCACGGGCACACCTGGTGTCTCTGAGGGGGTGCAGCTGCCACGGGCACCTGGGATGGGAATGACCTGCACAGCCCCTCGCTGGCACTGGCAGAGCCTGGGGGCCTTACACACACGCCACAGGCTCTGGGTCTTCTTTCATGTCTTGGGAAGGCAACAGGACAACACATCTCCATAGCCTGATAGTATTCGGTAGACACCTTCTCAGCACAAATGGTTCTCTTTCTAGTTTGCTCCTTTCTACTGAGTCCATTTAGAGAAATTCCAAGCAACAGGATTTTTATGACAACATAACTCTTGTACAGTTGATACATTACTGAAAAACTGCAATGGGATGTCACTGACCTGTGAAACACTTTTCTCAATTTTCTTTTTTAATCTTCCTATTTGGAATTGAACTGTAATCAGATGGAATTTTGAATTTTCTTTTTATATTTTAATATACTTCTGTGGAGGTTTTGTTATTTGTTTCACTGTGACCAAGTTCAATTCCATTTTCCAATTGTCATAAAAAATACTTACAAAAAACGTGTCACATCAAATGCATTTCATGACAATTTTATGCTATTTTAATGCAATTCCAACACAAATATATTTATTATAACTGAGTAAATATTTCTGTAGGAGCAGCTATCTTTATTTTAAGACTGTTCTTGCCCTTTCTCAATCACCAATATTATTTTTCCCTTTTACCAAACTTCTATATTTTTAATTTCTGCCATTGAAGCTTGTGTTACTGTGAAACTTCCAGTTGATGCTAAAAAAGGAAAGGAGCTGAATCTAGTGGTGTACCATAATTTAAGTTATATTGCACCCTCTGCAGGTTTTGTACTTCCTAGAAAGAAACAGAAGAAAGTTTTATGGATTTTCACTGTTAATAGCTGGTTATTAGGTCTGATATTTGATCAAATGTGCAAGTATGCATTGGGAATAATTTCACTGACATCAAGGGAGTGGCACTGGCATAAAACTGTTTTTAATGAGCTTTGTCTGCAGACAACTTTAAAGATGAAAAGTAATTTACATAAGATCTTATTTTGTCCACAAAAGTGTAGATTAATTCAGCTTTTTAGCTGCTATTAATCGGACAGCTTTCAAAGTACTATTTGTTCACTGCAAGTAAGATGAAAAGATCTGACCTGTGAATGTTAAGAGCTCTACAATTACTCTTCTGTCAATGCTATTCAATATTGCTCTATCAACTAATTTTACTACATAAAATTAGTCCCATATATTGTATTTCTATATGCCTGAACTATGTCCAAACCCTCTTCTAAGATGATCCCTTACAACCCACTGTCTTAGCTGCTGGGAGGTCATTCTAGGTATCAGTGTAGATTCTTTCAAGCGCTGCGGACATCATACAGAACGTGTAGTGATGATCATCATTATGATCACCATCAGATGATCTCTGAGTTTTCTCATGTAGTACTCTGTCAGTTTCCATGGATAGATATGTAGACCAAGGATGAACTTGTTTATCACTGTGCAAAAGCCATTTCACTAGCTCTGTTTCATATGTTGATTTGGCTGCAAATTGAATGACTATATTTGAAGAAGAATTTTTAAAATACTGCTTAAGATCTAATACGTTTCATTACCAATGAGTCATAAAAGCATCTCTAATACTTCAGAATGCAGATAAATTTAGGTTCTGCTTTTCACCTCTGAAAAAAAATTAATTTGAGTGTTGGGAGGAGATATCAAGCTAGTTGGATTTACCACTGTATAAGTGAATGTCTCTGCTTTTTGGTGTTCCTGTTTACTTAGTATTTAATATATCCTTAGATATAGACTGAAACATAGTGTGATGTTCTAATTTAATTTCTAGATTTTTAATTACCTGAACATTTCATTTGGATGTGATAATGTCCCTTTGAGCATATTGGTTGCAGAGTGTTCACTTGGTGGTTTCACTATATGAGGTTGTCAATTTAATGTGATGAATAGCTCAGTAATTCTGGAGTCATTCCGTACTTCGTAACTCTAGAGTGAAGTGGGAATCCCATTAATTCTTAAAAAAATCTAGTTCAGGTTCTTTCAGAATCACTAAACTTTATTTTAAAATGGCATGTTAATATCTCTGAATCTAGCATTAATTTTTTAAGAACTTGCAAGTAAACTAGACAATTAGATTTAATGAAAAGTAAATAAAAGCTGTATTGTCTCACGGACGTAATATTTGCATCTTTGTTTTTTTTAAATTTTTGTTCTGAGTGATTATGTTAATGTAACTAAACAATTTGAATTTGTCACCACTGATAATATGGACTTGTTATGAATAAGTATTTGTATACTTTGGGAAGAACACACTGATCCCACAACTACGGCCTGAACAGTGCAAATCTCAATGGTCCTTTAAAGTTCCCTTAAACTATATGCCAGTGTCATTTATCCGCTTTCAGCTGCCTCTGTAGCTTAGTTTAGCTCACAGACGTGCAGAGTCTCACCACATAATCCCCTTAAGACAGTGCTTGTATTTGTTATCTTTCTAGGCACAGTGTTTTATCTCCTGTGAACCCCTTTGATACGGGTTTCTGGTCCTTGAATGAGTGATATACCAAGTAATGCCCTTGTACATGTTTGCATGGAGAACTGTGAGCATTCTGTTTTTGTTGATGGCCTGTATTTTAGAACATTTTTTCCCCCCCAGTACTTAAAGCTATCAAAAGGTATAAGCACAGCAAAAAATAGAAAAAGTTTGAATAGTTATCATAGATGCATAGGAGGAGGAAATATACTGAATTTCATTGCCTGATGACAGGAAGATCTATTTCAGTTTAAATTAATAACTGATGTTGCACGGGGTTTTTTGTTTTGTTTTGTTTTGGGGTGGGGTTTGTTGCATAATGGTAATTTTAGAATGCTTATTTTGTTTAATTTTGAGCCGGTTTTATGTTTTGTTTGGGAATTTTGGTAGCTGTTCAGACAAAAATATTCTCTGTCGACGTATTCAGACAGATGGTTGGCCTGTACAGTCTGTGCAAGGATGTTCTTTTCTCAGAGACTAAATTTCAGCTTTGACTGTTAAGAATTTGGGATTATTTTAATTTTCCTTCTCGGATTTAGATGCTGCTGTAGTCCCTGGAGAGTAGTCTTCTGGTTATCACTAGAGGCAGTAAATGAAATCTGTAAAATGGAAGAAGTAGGTCATGGTTTATGTTCTGGTCTTGGGTTTATCACTAAGTGGAGTAATATAAAAGTCAATGCATTTTGAAACCTCAGGGCATCATTTGTTGATACTGATACTGTCATGAGGAGGAGTTTGACAGGTCACTGATTAAGTATTTGCATGATTGGTTTTCATGAGTAAAGAGACGATGATGATGATGTTTCAAATTGTATTTCTAGTCAAATAGAAGTGCAGGTTACCTTTGACTTTTTCTCCCACTATGTAGACGTGAAATTGATTTCAATTTATTTGTCTATGAAGAATTTGCTTTTTAATAGAGATCACCTTTTTAATGATTTGGTAAATTCTAGGAAAAATACATTAGAAATCACTTTAAAAACCTGTCACTTTTTACAAGTTATTACAGCTTAAGAGACCTCATTTAGAGATCTCTTACAAAAGAGAAAAACCATGCCCAGACTGCTGAAATGATCCCCTGGTAGAGATTTGTTGTTTATTTGTTGATACAAATAAATGTGAGTGAGCCATCTGAACGACCAGCAGTCTAGAAGTCCTGAGGCAAAAAGCATGTCCCATTGAATCAAAACAGATGCATTGCAAAGTTATTAAATTATTTTACTTAAATTTTATGTTCCTTTGAGTATTTGTGTGGAAGATGTGGCAATGTATTCAACCTTTTTTTTTTTTTTTTTTTTAGTAAATGGGAAGGTAATAGATTTGTTTTTTCAGCTCCCTAGAAATATATTTATCCTACTCAGAACTGAAAAACTAAATTCTGTTTACAGACTCTGTTTGTGAGTTCCTGTAGAATTTAGCAAGAAGTACCATAAAATTGTCTAGAAAAAAAACATTATTAAAAACTAGTTTACTAAAAAAATATATTTTATAATGAGTTATTCCCATCCTTGTCACAGTGATAGTTTAATGTTTCTCTTTAATTTAGGAAGACAAAAGTGTAAGGAAAAGATGAACAGAGGAGTATTTGATGAATATGCTTTCACCTACTAAACTTTTAGGTGTACAAAAGATAGTAATCGTGCATTTGCTCATTTTAGATAAATATGAATATGTATTATTAATGACTCCAAAATTTAAGTTATTCCAGTTATTATAATTTAGAACTTTTAAGTATGTTGATTTGGCATTTTCCACCTGCTGATGCAAGTAGCAGTCATACATAAACAGATGTATTTTCAACAAATTAAGTTTTCATTGAGCAGTGTGAGAATTTACTAATATATACTGGGTTTACGTGGCCAGATTTTAGTAGTGAGGAGCCATGGGGGTGGTTTCAGTGAGGTGCTACCAGAAACCTCCTCTGTGTCTGAGAGAGGCAGTGCCAACTGGCTCCAGGGCAGACCCACCACTGACCATGGCCAAACCCATCAGCGACTCTTCATTGCCCATCTCTCATTTGACTGGCAATAAATTAAACTGACTTCCCTAAAGCTGAGCCTGGTTTTCCTGTGATAGTAACTTGAGAATGATTGCTCCCTGACCTTTTTCCATGAGCCTTGCATTCTATTTTCTCACCTCTGTCCAGCTGAGGAGGGGACGGGGTCAACCCACCACATAAAACTAACTTCAACCAGCTAATTTTCTGTCTAAGCATCCAAAGTGACCTTAGAATTGAAAGACAATAATGGAAGCTTATTTGAGTTGGAAAAAAAACCCCAGCCTATATTTGGTTTTTGTGGGACAGTGTTGTGTGGAGATTTTTTGTTGTTTTGGAGATTTGTTTGGTTTTGTTTCATTGGGGGATTTTTGGTTTTTTGTTTGTTGTGGTGTTTGTTTTTTTAAGACTTCTGCATACTTCTTGTCCTGTATTCCGGCATAAATAGCAAGCAAACACAGATAACCTTTTTTCTGTGTTCTGCACCTTAAGACAATGGGGAGGCAACATTCTGTATTCTTGTAGTTGGTTATCTTTGTTTGTTTACATGTTTTTGGAAATGTGTATCTGAGTTACCACTTTATGCTTGTTATGAAAGTTATGCTTGTTATGCTTGTTATTTTTTCATACTTTTAAGCCAGAAGTTATTTCAGTTACTGGAATTCACATATTGCAGTATTAGTGTACTGGTTACAGCAGACAAATGGACAGGAATTTGTTATTTTTGTCACACAAAAATGGCAAGAGTTCAAAATACACATGCTTCCTAATAAAACTCTGTGCATGTCAACATGATAGCATGCTTTCCTTTGAGCTGACCTCCTGTTTTGAATAGTTGGGGAAAATGATCCCTTAATATCATTTACTTATTTTTAAAATAAATAATAGAATTGTGGGATAAAATCTCATGTTACTGACATTTTTGTTTCCTCTTCAGTCTGACAGTATTTATGGTTTGTAGTTATGTGGTTTCTGTTTCACAATGTAAGCTGTTGATCTGCCTCAAAAAATGGAAGAGTGCAGACTGCAGTGGTTTCTTAAATGCTGTTCTGCCACAGGCAACTATCACAGTTGGCTTCAATATGTAGCCCTGTTTTCTGGCCATTCTTGTAGAGTATTTGATGAATCTGTTTCTTTCGTGTTTTCTTCAGGAAACTTTTAACGTGAGATTCAGCCTGTCTTTTTTGATCTGCTGTCAGGCATTGTGAGAGGACAGATAGAGACAGCACTGAAGGCAATCTTGCCTGCAGTATATTGCAGATGTATTACCAAAGAGTGGGAACGGCCTTGCCCTCACAGCCATGGGTGTGATAAAGGAGTGGGTTAGCTGGGAGAGGGTCAGCTGGAGTCTGCTGACTGCTGTAAGGAGGAAGGGGCAGGAGGTTGCGTGAGGGACAGATAAGGTAAGATGCTGTACGAGGGGCAGACAGGGTTGGGTGGCTGTGCTAGGGGCAGGAAGGAGTGAGCTGGAACTGCAGAAGGAGAGCAAGAGCCAGTGCTGTGTGGAGCTGCCCATGGGAGGCTACAGAGAAAAGGTATGAGACGCTTAGATAACAAGGTGCTAATGCTTGAAGCCTTCTTTGGTGTCAGTTGTACCTCCTCTGTCAAGGCATCAGTAAATAGCCTGAACCTACCTCTTGCCCCGCTGCTAATTCAGGCTATGGGAGGGTATGAGAAAGCTTTCAAGAAAAGAGATGAAGTCTGGCAGGTGTTTCAGGAGAGGGCACTCCAGGGACTTTGTTCTTAAGGAAGATGCCTGTGGGATCTACATTTTACTATAGTGGAGCATAGGGCATATTCCTGGGAAACTGCTGTAATCTAACATTAAATGATAGTTTTTCATTTTCAAAGTACAGTTCTTTAATATTTGTGGAAGTCTCAACTCCTTCAAATGTGCCATAAACCATGTCCTTACAAAAATGGTTGTGTTTTGGTTTTGTTTTAATACCCGATTGAGAATAGCATGCTGTTTGGCTCATTCCTGAGTTGTGATATGTATACTTTATGCCTTGGCTCCTTCCAGCCATTCCATCTGTATGCAGGCAGGCTGGCTGGACCGCAGGGGAAGAGGCACCCAAGCAGGGTGGCCAGGAGCCCTCATGGGGTGAGCGGCCAGGCTGCCAGAGCGGGACAAACTACATCAGGAGGAGGGGCTGCGCTCTGCTTGTACGTGATGCCGAGTTTCTTACATGGAATTGCTTCTGTTCTTTCAAATTTGTTTCCCTTTCATTATGATGGTGTCATTCAGGGGAAATGAATCTTGTGTGCACCTATTTCCAGTTGTGGGATTTTTGGGCGAAATTGAGTAAAAGGGAATGCAAAGTTAGATACTCTGGACCATGTAGATTTGCCTGACTTTTTCCCTCTGGCCTTAGTGGGCTCAGCCTCTCTCAAGGTTGGAGTGTAGTTATAACTATCCTTGAATTTCTTGTACTTTGAGCAACAGATAACCAACACTGTTCCAATGGCAGCTTTCCAGTAGTATTATGAAAGAAAAATTCCTTCAGGGTGAAAACTCTTTTCTAATGGTTACCATGGAAACAGAGAACTGCACAATTATATGGATTAATATCTCAGCTACATGTAAATGTTCTGCAACCTTCTCTGCCTTAAGATTTAGGAGAAACATTGATTCTCTAACCATTAGTGCTTTCAGCTGCATTATAGCTTAGATCTGGGTCAAACCTTTAGCGCAGAAAAATAGCTATCTATTTTACTAAATGGTTTGATTTCAGTCCTGCTGCCTGTTCACGAATTTAGTAGGCAACATTGTTTTTCTGTTGTTGTTGCATAAGGTGCATTTTGTAGTTTAATTTAATATAATCAATGCTTCAAATACGATACTAATATCCAGGAGATTTGACTACTTTTTTCCCTGTCATTGCCCTTGTGACATTTCTGGTAAAAAAGATTGTGCAAGAATATTCCAGAGCATCTGTAAGACAGGAGTTACAGTCAAATTGATCATAATTGCCTCAATATGCTGCTTATTATCTGGAGGTAAATGATTCCAGTGCATTCTGGTCAGAGAGATGAGTCACCGTGCACTGTTGGAATGTCAAATTCCTCTGTCCAAGAGAGATTTTTTTTTTATTTTTAATGTCATGTGAAACTTGACTTAATGTCTTTAAGAAAAGTGAGTATGAAACCAATTTTTTTAAAAATTTTGTATAACTTCATGACCACTAGCAGCATAATTACTGATGTTTTAAAGGTCTTCATTTCTGTGCAGTCACTAATATGAAATGTAACCTTCTAAAGATAATTTTAATCTGATCAATTTCTGTGTGGAACAAGGTTTTAACAATATATTTTTATTTCATTCTGATGGAGGAATTTTCACTTTGTTCAATAACAGTGTAAAGGCACTCTTATCCTGAAAGGAAAAAATGCATAAAAAGATGACCTCTATTCTTTTTTGTCATATCTGAGTTTTGCTTTATAATTGGATTTATTTCTTTAACTGCTGTCTGGATTTACACTGAAGATTGCAGTGTTTGCATTGTCCATGCCAGCTCTTTCCCTTTGTTCCTCTCTCCAACAAGAGCCTAGTGAGTGAGTCTTTGTGGTTTGGCACATAAGTTGGGTTCAAGTTGAAAAAAATCACTTCAAGAATCATACCAAGAAATTAGTTTGTTTTGCTTTGCTGGTAACTGAAAACATATATTAAGTCCATTTATACTTATTAGTTCTAATATTTATCCTGTTCTTGGGTTTTACCGTGGAAAGACCAAAAGGTCTGTTGTATTTGAAGTGATATTTTGTAATTAAAAATTTATTCTCTTGTAAAAATGTGCCTGTGGATGGAAGTTTATGTTTACAGAGAAGGTAGTCTGGGCCAGACAGCATGGTCTTTTTTATTGTATTGAGAACAATACATATGGTAATGGAGTGTACACAGAGAACAGTGACTTCAATGTGGGGGTCCAGATGTGTAGATATATCTATAGATATCTATAGATATATCTATAGATATCTCTCCATACATCTGGATGTGAACTATATAGTTTTTAGTTGACCATGTTCATTATTTGTAATGGCATTGTAGTTAGTAATTCAAATGTTAGCTGCTTTTTCATGAACTAAAAATTCATGTTGCCACTCGTATGTGTGTATTCATGTTTGCATGTTGTATGAAAACTGCATGCTTATTGTTTGCAGGTGCTGTATAGCTTTAAGGCAATCTCAGCACTGTCAGCCAGAGCATCTCCATTTTCAAGTGTGGGGACTCTACTGAGGCAAGGTGGATGCCAAATAAAGTCAGTGTCTGCATGCTGAGACCACATTGAGATAGCGTTCAAAAATTTAATGGGCTTTATAGGAAAAGAAGAACATCTTAAATTCTGGGTGGCTAGACTTGCTGCTAATCTGAAATCGTGCATGCAGCTCCTCTAATGAACACAAAAAGATAAGCATTTGAATATTACCAATGAGATTAGACAAAAGTCTGAGAAAAAAGAAAAAATGAATTTTTAAATGGAAGAAAAAGTAAGTTTCACAAATAGCATCTAGACATTTAGACTCAAGGTGCTACCAATGCTCAGTTAGAATCACAAACTGTTAACTGCAGGATTTTTGGAATACTGGTTCTGCCTAATATGTAAATGTGTAGGAGTAATATTCAGTCTTCATACCTCTTGCTGGAAGTAATCTTAGTAACACTTGCCTTGTAACTGTAGCATGCTAATCAAGAGAACCATGGTCAGCTGCTTGTCCTGCTAACTTGTTACAAGGGTGTGTTGCTGCGACAAGCAGAAAAAATGCTGAGGATAGTTCAGGAGTTAATATAGTCCCAAACCAGTTCCCAGCTGAGAGTTTGTGTCTGCTGGGCTCTTTTGTATAAGGCTGCAGTTGTGTGGATATGGGCTGTGGCAGTGGAACTCTATGTCAGGTAATAACCATCTTTAATTTCAAGAGTAGACACAGCTGTATAATACAGATTAACTTGAAGAACGTACCGAATTTTAAAAAATTCCAAGTATTGCATGCATTGGCCAGATATTTAGCAGAAGTGACATATATATGAAGGTCTTTAAAATTTGATTTTGTCACTATTTTCTTCCCATCCCTCAGAACAATATGCCTAATTTTCTCTTCTTTCACTCTGGAAAACTTTTGTTGGTAACTAGACTCTATATTATTCTCCAGAAGGCATTTCTCTGGGTTTGTTGGCTTATAAATGCACATGTCATATAATGGGCCATCTGTGATTGATTCAAGTTAATGGCTGAGACAGAGAAATATTTTCTGTATTTCCAGACAAAATGCCTGAGCCTGGGTGAGTGTAGATTCATCTGTGCCAACAACCTGCTGATTGCATTTTTCTTTGGGAGTTTGTTCTGAAGCTGAAGAAAGTTGTAGTGACTAACTGTGGACTGACAGATGACAATTGCAATTAATCTTTCCCAAGACAGATCTTCCTGTGAATAGAACAACTTGTTTGCTGATTCAAGAGGGAGAAGTGGTTTTGAGAAAGAAAGTTTCTGAGTTGTACTTGTGCTTCTGACCTAACCATGTCTTTAATTACTCGGTGACAGTGCTGAAGTGATTAACAGGCTCATGGCAAATAATGGAGAGTGGTATCAAAGCATGCGACAAACTCAAATCCACATCACACAAACAGTCATGTCGACAAATTGAGATGAGTAGTAGAGTTCCAATACCAGGGGAGCTGCAGTGCATACAAAGAAACACTTCAAGAGTAGTCCTTCATGAGAAAATGATGTGATAGTTGATTTAAGACACCCAATCCATGGACAAATGGGAGCATAGTAGATGGAACTATACTGTTCATGTCACTCAGTATTTAGATTCAGTGTGTTTGTTGGCCAAGCATATACTCTGTGTTTGTAATGAAAGAAAAATGACACATCCCCTGCTATGAGGAAAAAGGCATGGCCACCTTCTCATCTGTATGAACCACATCTCTGTTTTCAGTACAGTCTGAGAGACTGCATCAAGCATCCTTAATATTCTCCAACTCAAGTGGAGTGTAATTCACTGACCACATGCCAGTCGTAAGATTTGTTTGTAGATAAAATAGGGTTGCACTTAGTATTTTAATTCCACTTCAATTTCTTATTCTTCCCTCCATGCCCCCACTGCCTCCTCCCCCCTTCCTCAGTTCTCTAATTCAGGAATTTATTTCAAGGTGTTATTTGTTCTGCTTACTATCCTGGAAATATGTGGCTCCTAGAAAGAGGAAACAGGTGCTTATCCTTTTGATTTAGGAAGTTGTCATCCTTGTTTTGGGTAAAAAATTCAATACAAACTAAGTCCCATGGAAACTCAGGAAAATATAGGTGCATAACAGCAGGTGCCCTTTCCACTGTCAGAAACATTTCTGTTAGCAGTCATAAACCTGTATGACCTAAGTTTAAGTTCACTTAATTGGGTTAATTGCTAAGGAGACAGTCTAGGAGAATGGGGCTCAACAATAGTGGCAAAATATGCCTGTCCTTCTGAAAATATTCTTGAGCAATTAACCATCAATTTCTTCCATGCTACCACACTGATGTAACTGGCAATAATGCACCTAGATAGTGTAAGTATGCTGCAATTAAAATTTTGCACAGATCATGTAAGTAGTTTTAGAAACGGTACCATAAAATTAAAACATTAGTTTGCTATGAAAGGATGTCTTTTAGCCTAAGCAGATTGGCACTGTTTTTGCCATGAACTAGCACTTCTGTTTTGGCTTCATCTCCAGGCTAGTAACTGCAGTAACTGGGACAGAGCCACACAGACGTCTTGGTGGCGTACTCTACTATTAAAGGAGGAGAGTACTGTTAAGTCAGCACAATTTTTTTCGCCTAAGAAAAATTATGGAGAAGTAACAAATGAACGTTTTCAGATAACAAGGTTCCAGGCTTTGACATTAGTTCATGCAAGCCTCACCCACAAACAAACACCTCTCCTTTGTGTATCTGTGGAGTGATTTTATTTTTTTTTTCATGTTCAGTTCAGGGTGAATAATTCCCATATCCCGTTAAACTGTGTTAATTGTACAGATTAGATGTTCATTTGAAAGTATACAGGTATCATCAAGTAGGTCACTCTTTTACAATCTTTAAGGATGAAATTATATTCTAAAGCAATGACCTTGAAGCATATGTTTGAGCAAAGACTACTTAGAAAGGCCTAAAGTAACTGGTACTAAAGAAAAAAAAATGCATTTTTGGTCTCAGGGAAATTGCTCCAGAATGTAACATTTATTTTGCGTGAGAGCACTATTGTTTAAAACAGGTGAAAGACTAGGTGTGCTCATGGTAAATCCCTCAAGGTCCTGAAAATAAGCCATTTGCTCACAACAGATAGTGGATGAAGAATGCAAAAGGGTGGGAAAGGCAAAGAGGATGAAAAAACACAGGCAGCAATGGATGGATATTCTTTGTGTGTTGGTTGCTGTTAATTTCATCACCAATTGTACTAGATACCCTGCTTTACTGGTGAAGTGTTGATATTTGATTATTTTATGAACTGGTTGATGTTTATTGTGCCTTCTGAATTGTGAAGAGATGTAATAAAAAACCTTAGCCTTGCTATGCATTTAATTTGTGTACCATTTATTGGTGTTCCTGCAGAGCTAAATGTCGTAGTAAAGTGGAACATTAGATTACCTAATCAAGTATTTCAGAGGGATATGTGCTAAAAATAAAACTTGTAAGTGGTGGCAGTTTGCTTTTTTTAGAAATTCTAAATGTGTAAAATATAGAAGACAACTTCAAGCCTATACTTGAATAGGATTTATGCTAGTAGTGTTACAGTCTGCATCATCAGGGGGACTCTCTCAGTTCTTTCTTTCAGAACTGGATCAAGCCCAATAATGACTGAACCACTTACAATCTCCCAACACTTTGTCAATTATCTCATTTTTATGTGGCCTTCAGTCTTTACTGGAGAGGAGTGATTAACCCTTCCAGAGGTACGATTTTCCAGTATGTTGCATTCAGCAGTCATGCACAGCATGGCTCTCAGAGGACTCTCTGACATTTGTTTGCCAGCAGTGATAAAACTGTCCATTGTAGTTTTGCTGACAATCAGCAGCGTGATTATGGATTTATCTGGTACTGTAGAAATGTGTGGTACATTGACAGCTGCAAAAATGATTTAATTTTGGTTCTGTACAAGTATACAGCTAAGTGCTTAGTAATAAAGCAACATTTATAAAGTAAATATTATGATGACTTAATGCACCTACAAAAGTGTAATTCATGTTTCTTGGATGTGAATGACAAAGCAGGAATTCTATCACACAAGAAACAACATTAGAAAATTGTACAATACAGATAGATGAATATGACTAATGCTTTTCTTGATGGAATACAATTTGAAGTTTACTAATCCTGTGAAAATGTGGTTGTTTCCTTCAACTAAACAGAGCTTAATTAATTGCATTTAATACTCCATAAATCTATTAAATGAAAGAGATTTAGGATTTCCTTAACAGAGAGGAAATATGACGTGTTGTGTGTTGAAATGTTACTATTACTTTAATAGCAGTTATTAATCACAAAAGTTATTGTGAAATGTAATTAATTGAATCAGCACTGTTAAACATGAAGAATGTGTGTACATGTATGGGAGTATGTTCATGTGAAATTGTGAATTAGAGTAAGGAGACCTTTGAGTTCCACAGAATATGCTGAGTTGGAAGGGAACCAAAAGTTCAAGTCTAGCTCTCTCTACAACTATATTAAAGCCTATATAGCCATATGAGAAGTCTCCAAATTAATTTATTGATCATACAAAATAATAAATGCTAATTTTATTAAGAAATTATGTTGGAACCCTGGCACTGAGAATTCTAGACTTTCAGTACTATTATATTTAATATTTTGTTTAGTTCTTGCACATACATTTCAAAGCAAAATAAATTTTACCCTACTGTAAAACATCTGAAAGCTTATAGCTCATACAAAACCACTTTGTGATCTAGCAAAAATACCTTGCCGTGACTGACTTAAGAAGCTCAATGTGTTTAGTTTAAAAAGAGGAGTTCAGAGTTGACTTAATCAAAGATTGTGAGTACCTGCACTGGGAAGAGAAAGCTACTGTTAGAGAGCCCTTTAATTTGACAAAATGCAGCAGGACTGTAAAGCTGGAATTTGAAAATGCAAGAAACACCAGTAAAGTACAGTAAAATGTATTTTTTAAAGAGAAGAGTTATTTACTATTGGATTAACCTTAACCAAAATGAACTA
The DNA here is from genome assembly GCA_013397315.1 of Donacobius atricapilla. Taxonomy (NCBI): domain Eukaryota; kingdom Metazoa; phylum Chordata; class Aves; order Passeriformes; family Mimidae; genus Donacobius; species Donacobius atricapilla. The sequence goes on from WBMY01017043.1 coordinate 418,286, forward strand.
TTTCTTAAAAGCTGTGTGTTAGTGTTTTTTGAAGTTGTGAGACCTTGATGCAAGAATTACTGATGAGGGTTGGTGGTAATCATTATACATGCATACACTAAACTGTTACTATGGCTATTTTGGTCATAGAATCTTTATCAAGTGTGTGTCCTAGTGGTCCTGTCATTGCTCAGTTTTGCTGTTATAGAACACTAAAAATATAATCTGTAGTTTATTATCCTTAAGTGTTCACTGCATTGTGTATCAGCAAGAATCCCTCTCCCTGGCATTTATGGCTTTTCATAATACATTATGGGAGTATATTGACTGTTGGATCCGGTTTTTCAAATAACAGGACAGAGACATTTCCACGAGCTTTATTGTAGCATCTAAGTACAGGGTGAGACAACTGAAAGATGGCAACAGCTCACCACTTGCCAACAGCAGCCAAAAATTCTCTGTGTTACAAGGTCTTTTAAAAGTTTTTTAGCCAATAGGCTAATGCTTAAAGCTTACAAGCGTCTACTTAAGCCAGTCAATAAACACTATACATACACCTTACAGCATACAATAGTTGCCTGTTTTATATTTTTTGCAGCTCAGAAACTTTCTATGCTCCAAATATTTCAAGGCCTAAAATTCAACTCTGTTTCAAACCTCTGTCTGTGTAAGCTTATTGCAATGCTGTGAAAATCCTCTGTTTTTTCAGTTCCCACAATTTTCCCACAACTGGCAGAGAAAATTACAGTAGTGGTATGTTGCTTTGTGGCTGAGACATACAGGCAAAAAGAACTAAACTTGAATTCATGGTAATGTTAGTCCAAACAGAAAAACAGTTTTGGAAAACCTGATTTCTCAGAAGCATAAACTGTATATAAAAGATTTAATGTAATCTATGTAATTAATTTAATCTATACTATATGAAAACAAATCTAATACCTAACAGCCTAGATTTAAGTGGAGTATTTTCAAATCCATTATAATGTTGTCTTACTTTACAACATTTTCATAGTTTATTTATCATAGAGTGATATGATTAGTTTCTTTCTGTGTAAGATTGATATGAAGTATATTGGCAAAAGCTCTAAGATGCTTAGATGATAGAGACCACAGAAGTATAGAGATGAAGTGTTAAATAGAGGTACAGCTTAAAAGTCATATGGAGAGACTTTTCACCCAAGATTGCTCAGGAAACCACTTCATTAAAACAATTACCCATTTTTCTTTCTATTGGCAATTTTCCAGTAGTTAGACAAACAGTGACAGTATGCAACATCCTCAGCATAGTACAATTTGTGTGACACAACAAATACCAGAAGAAAAGTAGATTATTTCATAGTAGCCAGACACAGCTTCTAGCCCATATTACTTATAGTATTGTTCTTGGCATGATGTTACAGTTAACAATTAGTTGTGGCAGCTAATGAGAAGTTTTCAAAATAGATTTAGGTGAATTAATGAATTTTACCCAAGTTCTTGGAAGAACATTAGAGTTCTTTGGTCTTCAACCACCTAATTCAGTAATCTAAAAAGCAAGGAAAAGCCTTATACTGTAGAAATTAGTAAGATACGTGAATCCCAATCAAGTTACTCTTATGTTCCAGTTATGAATTTACTTGACTGAATAAAAATGCCTTCTCCAGTGTTCATTTATCTCCAGTTTTCCATGCCTATTAAATGTTTTCATATGCTTGGTTGCTTGAGAGCTGCAGTCAAATACCTTCAGATCTGTATTCCCTCTCCTTTTAGACATACCCTTGCTCATTAAATTTGATCTCTTGAGAATAATATTCCATAAACAGATTGGAAACAAATGATGTTAACTCCTTGGAAATGTTGTGAAGTATTTTTACCCCGTCTAACTCAGGAAGTGAGAAAAGATTACTTCCATAGTTATACACAGGTTCCATAATTATTTCCCTTAGATTATTTTATCTTCCTCTTAAGGGCAAAAGAGTTGTGTCAGCTGCATCTCAAATGCAAAGTTTTCTTTTAGGTAGAAGCTGAGAAAATCTGGACAGTGTCCACAGTATGGAACCGTTGCTGCTATCTTTCCCTTGCTTGTGGCAGCCCTGCTGCTCTGCAGTTCTGTGCTCGGGCCTTGGGAGGAGTGGGGAAGTCTGGGACGTTTTCATGATCCCTCAGAATGCTTCCTTAAATATTTTGCTGATACTCATCTAACCCAATTGAGGCATCTAAAGGGTAGATATTTATGTCTGAGTTAATCACTCAGGAGGATTTCCATAATGATTCACTAAACCCAGTTTTCTCTGAACATGAAGTGAATGTAAGTGCCTGAGACCCATGTATATAAAAAAATAAATATGAAAGACTAGGTCAGAGGAATTCAAACATTTTTTTCACCAATATGTTTTGAAATAATCTTTCTCAAACTACCCAATGTGGAGATGCATGATCACAATATTCGTATTACCTGACTTTAACCCAGGTTTGCCATAACAGTGGGCTGGGTGATACTCTTCACTCCTTACTCCTGATGAAAGGGAGAGGGTCTATGCCAGAGTGTGATTTAGCACAAGGAACTGAATAGGAAACACCCTTTCTCTAGAAGAGGGGTTCTGAAGGAAAAAGGTTGGTGGTAGGAGGTGATAAATGTGCTTAAATAGCCCAATGCATTAATTAAACCATTCAGTTTATCCAGACAGTTTATTAGGCTGAAAGTATACAGAAAGCCCTGTGGAGTGACAGTTCTGCAGTGTTAAGTGAAGCCTGAAGCAGGTATGCCTGGAAAGCTGAAAACACACTTTTGCTGATATCTGGGTGCATCTGTACGTATCTGAAAGATTATTCCAAAATAGCGCCTGTACTGAAGGAACTTTTAGATGCATTTGGTTGTATTATTAATTCTGAAGTGGAGTATAGTATATTTTCACTTGAAAAAGAATTGCTCCATTTGTTCCCCCATCTCACAAAAATACTCCCCAACCAACCAACCCAGCACTTTATATATTTTATGTCTGTTGCAGTACAAAGAAATTCACAATTTTAAGTACATGAAAATGAAACAGAAAAATAAATATGTTTAATACACTCTGAACATTCGGGAACTATTCAATATGAATTTTTATTAAGTGAAGAACAGATATTAATATTGTGGCTATTTGAAAAAGTGTTTCTGAAATGGTGTACTGAAAGTAAACACAAATAGACTAGACATTTGTGCATTCTGATCTTGTATACCAGATCTGTTTCAGCATTAAAAATTTAATGTGGGCTGTCTTTATTGTTTTACCCCAGTCAAAACTATGTTAATTCTTTTGAAAATAATAAAATTCAATTCCTCTGTGAAAGGATGTGAAATGTTCTGCAGGGAAAACACAGGTCCAAGTATTAGATGCACACTCTTTACTTTTTGTTGTAACATTTAAAATTGTTTCTATTCTGAATAATGAATCTGAAGCTAATTTTATAACAACGATGCATAAAAACCAAATGTCATATCCTCAAATGTCTTTTGATACTAATAAAAACAATATGTTGGCAGAAATATTTTTAGACATTGCTGAGAGCATAAGGGACAGAAAAAGATCTCAGAAGAGATTATATTTCCCACTCCTATTTGTATTATTATTGTCAGTCCTCTTTTAGGGCAGCTTACTTTTTTGATATGCATTCCAGAAGGTCCGTGTAGCCTGATACTACTTTTTGATACACTCTTAAGACTTCTAATCCAGATCAGCAGGTGGATGGCAAACCTGGGTTCACCTTTCATAACACACCAGAATGATTCTTAGCAGGTCAATTGCAGAGCTCTTTCTGTAGGCAGTGGAGAAACTCTCTCACGTTCCTTACTCTGAAGGTTGGAGGGAGAGAGCTTCACTGAGATCCTCTCTTCTGCTTCTCGATGTGTGATGAGCAGCTTTCACCAGACCACTGAAGTACTTTGACTTCTGAAATAAAGAGCTGAGCTACAGATGGTTATGCTTGCTTTGTGGGTGAGCATTGAAAACTGGTGAAGCAGGAGAGTGATTTAGTATTTTGATACTATGATGCCATAAATCAGCTTCTGCTGATATTTTAATTTCAAAATCTAAAGTGATTTTCCAAATAAAATATAGTGCTTAATCTCTCTTCTTGAAATACTTAACCTCATAATGGTGTAAGTGTGCAGTACAGTTTTCCTATATCCCAAGTAGATTATTGTAGGAGTCACATAAACGTATAATTCTATTTTCAACATTTCAAAGCAAGTTCATTATCATTCCATGAATTCAGAAAAATGAAGCATTTTGACCTTTTTTTGATAGTAAGGCCCTCTATGAGAAACTCTAGTCTTTGAAGCCTATGTTCAGATCAAACCCATGAAGTTTCCTACTTGCACATACCTTTACGTCAGTTTTCCACATTGAATCTTTGATAATTGCTTCAGAACGAGAACAAAGACAGCACTATGTTCATGTTAGTCACATGTTTGTAAATGATGAGCTGCCAGTGCTGGTGATGGCTTTGTTGCATGTTGATTAGGCCATGTCTCCGTGCTGTGCAGCTTGTCCTGAATGTGCTTCACTGCTTCTGAGCAAGGCTGTGTCAAGGGTAGGCTCCTGCTCACACAGCAAACTTTGTGCACGGGGGCTGCTGCGGCTTGCTCTGCAGAGAGCTCTGCAGGAAAATGCACCTTCGGATCTTTAAGCTTGAGCGTGCTAAATGTTTGATTTCTGGCCTGCTTTGCATGGTGTTTCCAATCACCTTGCTGTGCTGTTTCAGGACTATTCACCGGCTCAGTTTGGGAAATCCAGGTGTTGGGAGTCTGGAATGTTCTTCCACCATGATCTGCAGCCTCACTGCTGTCCATCTCTTCTCACTGCCTTTCCTTTGTTTTTCTGACTGAAGATTTCACTTAATGCAAAAGGACATATGACTAGTGGTGTTAGCAGTAAGAAGTACTTCAGCTCTACCAATCTTTGCTGGCTGGCTTTCTTTTACATTGTGTGGTTATTGAGGTTTAAAATGTGATTCGACTAAGAAAGATGATCAGAATTTTTTCTGTGTGACCTGGTAAAACATTTCCTTACTGCTTTTCTGTGTGTATAAAAGGCTGCTGTATGTGTACTGAAGTTACTATTTTGGATGTACTCCATATTTTTTTTTAATTTCAAGTTTAAGGGGAACAGAGATCACCTGCATGATAAATTCTTTTAGTAATTTTTCATGTCGACAGAAGTTTTCATGTGAGAGTTCTGAACTATTCATTTGTGGAATGCTTTGAAATTGTACTGAGAATGCAGTAATGTAAGTACATAAGCAGGCTTACATATTACAAAAAATACTGTGTGCATAAAAATACTGCTTTATTAGAAATACTTTGTCAGCAAATTAACTGGCATTTTAGAGGAAAAATTAAGAAGAAGTATCTATGAAACATTGAGTCTTTTCAGAGCTCTTGCAGTCTGCTTTTTATCCGGGTGTTTTTATGTGATTTCATTAGCATGTAAATTATAGTCTTACCACATTGATGATCCAGAGTTTCAGGACAATGAAGAACTACTTTTAAAATAAACTCAGTTAATTCACAGAATTTAAATTTCTTTGAAATTTCAACTGAATTTTGATTGATATAGAGTAGTTTTTTGTTATAAAAAAGTTAAAATGTTGTTTTTGTGAAAGTATTTTCTATTTTTTTTTTCTTTACATGCTTTTAGGACTTTTCCTCTTGAAATCTGAAATAAAATAAGTTAAATAGCAATGGTTGAGGGTTTATTTGGCTTAGAAAATAAATATTGTGTGCTATCTGTTAAAATTGTTCAAGAGCAGGAGTTTAAAAAAATTTAATGTGCAATGCTCTAAAGAGTTGCTTATAACAGAGTAATACACTTTTCCTCATCAGTAATTTCTTGTGTAGAGTGAACAAAAGACTCCCATTTTACCAAGATAAGTGTCAGTTACCTCAGAATAAATATTATGTACAAAAGTACATAATAAACACATAAAAACCTGTTAGCATTTCTCTTTACTAACAGAAGATAAAACACTGTGCTAACAATTACAGCATCTGGTTTTACTCTTTTTGCTCATGAGCTGCTATGATCTACTTTTACTCATATAATAAAATTAATGGTAAAATAATCATCTTTCTGATATGTGTTGTCTTTGCTCAAAGAATGTATTAGGTAGCTTTAATTCAGTTTGTGCTCCAAAGTGATAATGTCATTACTTTATATTCAGTAAGGCTGTTGTGTTTTACATAGAACTAATTATTGTCTAAAACCAGCCTAGTATAATTTTAAAATATGGCATCACCAAGTATGAAGTCAAAATAAATTGAAAAATAAATGGTTTAAAAAAATATTAACCCTGGTTATATTTAGTATGTGCTGGTAAGGGGTATGAAAAGGATGCAAACTTTCCCATACTGCAATCACTGTCTTCTTGAGTGGCATGCGCAATATGTACATTATTAGAAAAAGTAATTCATATTTATATCTTTCTAGAAGTGCTAAAACTTACCATTTAACTAATTAAACTTCCAGCTGGTGGTTAGGGAAACACACTCCATTGCTATTTTTAAAGTATAACAGTTGCTGCAGAGATTGGTGTACTCAATCACATTGAAACATCCTTGTAATAAATCAACTGCTGTGAAAATTAGTCAATTTTTTAAACGGATGATCAATTGAATGAATTTTCAATATTACTAAATTAAGCAAACAAATTACTATTTTTTTAGTGGTACAAGGGCTTGATACAATGATTTTTTCTCCCCAGCAAATAGATTATGTACAACACACTTGCCCACTCATATGGTGGCATGAAAAATAGCCTAGTCTGTGAATTTAAGGAAACCATTAAGGGAAGCTTCAGAATGAAACTGGGAAAATTAAATTCACTAGTGGGAATAAAAGGTAACATCTTCTCTGTGGGATGATCAACCCTGCATGTATGATTGCTTGCTAAGACAGGAGATGAGTCTGATGAGTCTGCTGCATGGGCATTCCTGGTTACCCCTTGGCACCCTGGAGTAGGGTGAATATAGTCTTTAATTGTTGATGCAGAAAGCTAACAAATCCTGTTATGGATTTGAATAGATAAACTCAGGCACTAACAATGGAACATGGCATGGGGTTTATAAGGGCAGGGCTGACACATGACTTTTTTGGTCACTGGAGTTAAGATCCTTAGTTGTGTTTCTGTATGAATGGAAGTGAGAATGTGGAGAGGAAACTACACTTCTGAGAAGAGGGGAAGTTGTTTTCTTTGGTCATTCACCTGGGAAGCTTTTGAATCAAATGGAGATAAAAAAGGCAGATTTATGTACAGTAGCTGAGAAGCTGGAAGTTTGTGCCATGGGCAACATACATGCTTGTTTCATTGAGCTTTCTCATCAGACTGAGGAAACTACCCTGTGTTTGTTGTTTCCTGTCGCTTGCTAAGGGGTCAGAATACTGAGACTAGAATATCTTTTTTGGATCTTCCTTGAACAGAGAGCAATTCCTTAAAGAAGTTGTCTTGCTGTCCAGTGTATTGTGTAGAATACCATTCCCCCACTGGTACTTCTTCTGTAGGCACTCAGTACTTTAAAATGTGAATTAGATGTAACTGATGCCATTATGCTTGCTGAGCATGTGAAGCTATATCTGCAAAGCTGCCTCGACAGCTGTTCTGCAATATTGACTCCATTGCTGGTTTTGTAATTCTTTTTGTTTTCCTGCTTTTCAAAGTGTTTATTGTGCAGATCCAGCAAAGTGTTCATTATCTGTTCCCTCATTTTATTCCTTGGAGTGGGTGGACTTTGGAGGGACCTATGTTCCCTAAATTTTAAATACTGTCAATGGAGTCTGCTTGAACTGAAGTGTTCAGAGGGATCAGCTACATCTACCTACAGCTGGCATCTTGTTTTGGCAATGGCCATTGTTGGAGATGAATTTGTTGCAGAGCTTAGAGTACTCTTGTTCTGACTGTGTCTTTCTGTGCCTGTATTTCCAGGCGGTCCTGCTGGCCCCTGTGGGTTGTGCCAGGGTCATGCTCCACTGCTGGTGCTCTGGTCTGCTGTGAGTTTACTAGGTGCAGTCAGAAGGTCCTTGCTTTATGCGTTGTCCTCTGTCTTCCTGGGACTAAGTTTATTTGGTTTTGGCTGGAAATTGTTCTGGGATTTGTCACACAAGCTTCTTTTTCTGAGACAAGTTGATAGCTGAATACTGTGTCCCCCAGCTGAGGAGCTGCTCTGTGGGGTCTGGCTGTCTAGCTGAGCTACATGTATGTCTGGATCAGTTTTTATTTTCCAGGTCAAGCACCACCTACCAGCTGGTGTCTAGAGTACTGTGCTTTTACAACTGGCTAACTGCTTCTCCCAAAAAATAGAGATGTAGGTGTTTTACTGCCTTGAAGAAATTGCAGTTGTATAGCTCCTTCATGGCATTGCTTGACCTGCTGCCAGCTTCCCCTGCCACCTCTTCTTTCTTCACCCTCCAAGAGGTGTCAACACTTAGGACGCTGGTAGAAGCCCTGTCTCAGAGCAGGAACAGAGATTGCACTTCCAGCTGTTTAACACATATGTGAGATGTTGCCACTTCTTGTTCAGCTGCACATTGTGAATAATCTTACTGTTGCTACCTTTCTTATCTGTTGGGCTACTGTTAGTCCTGTGCCAGTCATTGTTTGGACCACTAGTTATAACTTGTGTTGTTATTCACAATCATTTCAGATTTTGTGATTTCCTTAACTTACAATTAAATATTTAAAATCACACATTTATTTCTGAAACTAGAGAGACAACGTTGCAGAATTTTGTTATACCTGTTATAGCTGATAGACTAACAGTATAAGGCTGTATTTTCACCAGGACAATTTCTTCAGTGACCCAAACTCCTTTCCATTCTTCAGTGTCATTTTAGTCCATTCACCTGCTTAAAGCTCCAAGATGTAGCTTCCCATATCTGATAGTGCTGATCCCTGTATCTGATATTGATGCTTTTTAAAACTGTCAGGGTTGTTTCCTAGAGCTGTAAAGCTGAGATAATTATCTTTTGTCTGTGGAATAGTGATAAAGTGTATAATTATTTATAGATCACGGATCACAATCAATTAAAATCATGGGATTTAGTTGAATATAATTTTGGCATCAAATATTACTTTGTAATATTAGTTAATTAGCTAAAAATAAAGATCAGAAAAGTTAATAGTAAGGAATCACTACGAAGCAGAATTTTGTACTTATAAGTAAAAACTACTATTCAGTGAATTCTCTGCTTGTGCTGGCAGAAAGAATTTCTGCTCCAAAAACGCCAAGAAAATAATGGCATTCTTTGTACTCTGAGAAGCAATTTTCCTTAGTCTTCTATAAATTTGCTCTGCCATCAATAGAAAAGGTTTGGCATCCTCCTTGGTTTGAGCTGGATCTTCTTGTCCTCTGGCTTATATTGGTGTTAGTACTTGGAAGCCCTCACAATGATTTGGATCATTGAACTGTTGTAGTTAAAAAGAAAAGTGGTTTAGAAAAAGCCAATGGTGCTGGTGGTGACCAGTGATTCATCTAGACATTTAAATAAATCTTAGTAATTGGAAGGTGTGTGTCCAGTTAAACTACTGTTCTGTGCTTTCTCTGTAGTCAGCAGTGAGAAGGAGGCTCCCTCAAAGGAGGACCCTTCCGCAGATGTTCACCAGTGCAGATGACTAACTTGGATGATGAAGCAGACATCTTTTTTAGCTCTTTTAGGCAGCAGCATTTAGATGAGTGCCTTGCTTTGTACTCAGACTGTCAGCCCTGAACTTTGCATGGTTTTAATATTTTGCTTTCTTGAGTAATTCTCATTTTGACATTACAAATCTGTAACTTGCTCAACTGATCAGCAAGTGACAGAAGAAGGAAATTTGTCAACAATTCGTGAGAAACAGTTTAGAGGTGAAGTTCTGCATATTAAGCTATCATTCTCTTATACAGTTTTGTAATAGCAGTGCCATTTTCTTTCACTGACACAACTGTCTACTAACTGAGCTAATTAAAATTAATATTTTATTACTGACTACGTATTTTATTAGTGACTTCATTATTAGATAATTACATATCATATTTTGAGAAAAAATTTATGAGGTGAAGTAGGCATTCTGCTGCTTCAGTCCCCAAGTACACAATCAGGGTAATTCATGAACTGGGTATTAATAGTATTAATAATTCATACATTGTATTAATATTACAAATAATAATTAATAATACAAAGTATTTATAATTCATACATTGGTACGATTCCTGCATTCCTGCTCTGGAATCTTTTTATGGGTCATCTTTTGTCAGCATTGCATATACTGTCCAGCATAGAGAAAATTATTATTTTATAGCTGAATAAGAACATACTTTGTCCAGATTTGATACATAATAATTTGTCAAAAGAAATTTGACAAGTTCAGGGAAGATGCAGGTAGCCAGAAAACAATTATTTTATTATTTGAATTCCTACCTGATTCATTGTTAAAGTTTTACTGTTTTTTGCACTTATACTCTGAAATACAGTAATTTTACTCTAATGACTTTTGACCATAAGTTATTCATCCATTTTGTACCTGTCATTATTCATAACTCCTAAAGACAATTTAAATGAGTGGTTGCATTTTGCAGCTATTTTTGTGCAACAATAAATATTAATTTAGCAGTAAAGAGATGGCATAGGCAGAATAAGATGTTTCAGTGTTGATAGTTGCCCTCAGAACTTTAAAGGCTTAGCACACTGTTATGAATTGAGTCAAGCACAGAGTACTTACTGCATCTGTATCTGCAAATCCAGGTAGTAAACTGGTTAATTCTAATGTTACTTTATTTCTTAATCTTTTAATTTGCTTTAGGAAATAGGCAAAAGAACAGATCTAAATGAGAGCTCTGCCTAATGGTCTGGGTGCCCAAATCCCAACCTCCACTTTAATAGGAACTTTCTAATACAGTGGGTATCTGACTGATCATTCTCCAGGTTCCTACACTGATTTTGTTCCATCTTCAAACATCCCTATTTGCAGCCAATGCATATCTAACGCATGAATCACAATCTGAAAGTGCCTGTCTCTCTCATTTCATAACGAGCCTACACGGCATGATGGCTTTTGTAACTTGGACCTCTCTGTGATGTGCTGTAATGAGATAGGATGTATCTTAATTTAAGTATTGCTTTACCTAAATCCTCTGAAGAGGTCAGTGTTCTGCATGTGTTCAAAGAAAGAACATCTCATGCTTTCATGTCAGAGCAGACCTATGGCAAAATGCAGTATGGTCTCAGCTGTTGGGGTTTTTTTTGAAAGAAATAACCTTTTGCAGTCAGAGGATGGGTTAGCTGTCTTTTTCTGGAGAGCACTAACCAAAACTGTAAGACCTGACTTTCAGCCCAAAGCAGTTGAGGCTTTTCTGCCTCAGATGAGCTCCTTACATGCTAAGCTAAATTGTGGGAATGTGCATATGGGGTGACTCCCAGTTTTGAAGACATGTTACTATGTCAAAAATAGTCCTTTTAAAGGAATATGTAAGGTTCCGCTCCATCTTCTCCAATGATGAACGTATGCATTTCTTGTCTGGGAATGTGAAATGTGCATCTATTGATGCTTTGACAGTTGTCCATGAATAATGTAAAAAGAGCATTTAGTAAATACCAAAGCCCTTGGTTCAATACCTCTTCAGACCATTTAGGCAAGATGGAGCTAATATAAGGCTGATGTAAAGCTATGAAGACAAAAAATGGCCTGAGCAAGGTAGTGCTTTTACCTTTTCCTGCTTATAACTGTAATGGAAGAAAACATAATAGGAAACTAAAAATTATACTAAACTCAACGTGATGATTAAATTTACCACCTTTGAAGTTAATGCACAGTAAACTGATGGAATCAAGTGATACAAATACCACTGAGGGAAAAAATAACGAGAGATAAATAATGACAAGTAAAGCTGCTGTGACATTTATGATCATCAGGCCGAAGATGGGGAGAATGGATTTCTTGAAGAACTCTGCCATGAGTTAGCTAATAATAATCTTGGATTGGAAAGTAGTTCCTGGGAATCAGGAAACAGTTGTCCACTTAAAGGGGTTTTAAAGGCTTTTATGAACTGGTAATTGTAAAACAGAATGTTAACTTGAACCACAGTCCATTCACATATGGTTGTCGTTTTGTAGAATGACCGAGCATCAGAATAGTTTGGAGAAACACCTTCTAGAAATGTACAGGAGCAGACCTGTACCACATGACATGGCAGGATGCCTCAAGGTAGGGAATCTATCCTGGGAAACCACAAATGAAGCATTATGTTGTCTCTCTCTGTCAGAGGAGCATTTTGGGGGACAGTTAACAGCTGTTGCTGGATGAATTGTTTCAGTATTTTTCTAATACCCATGGCAGCACTAAGAGTTACCCTGACCAAAGGACGCAAAGTACAACTGTGATACGGAATTCACCACCTGTACCTGGCTGTTAGAGGGATTGACAAATTCCTGAACAGTATTATACACCTTATTTCTGAGACTTTAGGAACTGTGTATATTTTGGGGTTTTATTTAATACATTTAAAAATAATGTGAACTATGCAAGTTTTCCAAGTTCTTTGCCATAGGTAGTAAGACTTCATTATATATTTTTTTTAACTGCTGTGTCTACAATATAGTTCTGCCCTTGAAATATGTCTTATATGAGGCTGGCAACTGTGGTTTTTTTCTTGTCAGATATTTAAATTACTTCAGCAATTTTAGATATTAAAAACTTGTGCTTTCTAATAAAATTGTCACAGTAGTGTCCTGTTTTAAGATTCAGTTCTCAGGAGGCCTAGGCACTTACTGTTAGTTTAAAATTCATTAAGAATACTGCTCAGGAAAAACAAGTTAGTACTGATGAGTTAGGTGCATTCATGGTAGTATAAGCTATATACTGTACATTGACGCTGTTCATCACACACACACAGACACACACACACACACTTTGATCAGAGGGTATGAGCTATGAACTGATTTATTTGAAAAGATTTGACTCCATTTTATAGTATTTTTACAAAGGCCAGGGATTGGGGGAGAAGGTTGACACCCTTCCCCATCCCATTGGTCAAGACAACTGTCCATCAGCCGTCCATATCTCTAAGAACAGGAATGTAAACTACCTTGAAATTACGAAAACATTGGCTGTGTTTACATCACCCAAGCATGAAAAAAAACCCACACCATGAAAACTGTGAACAGAAGAGAAGCTGAAAACATCAGGGCGACAGTACATCACTCTGGTTTTCTGAAGGTAGAAGTTTAGAAATCTCATGTCCTTTCTCCATTTGTACATTTTGTCACCTTAAGAAGTTTTCATTACTCTTAGTATTTAGATTAATTTGCTGGCTTTGATTCATTCAGGCATCTTTGATAGATCGGGGCTGAGCCTCATTTTTTCATTTGAGTTGTCTTCATGCTTTTGGGTGTTTGATACTTGAATTCTATAAACAACTCCACCTGGTTGACAAGGACAGTAAGTTCACAGCTTCAGTGTATGTAGTTTTTGTATGCAAAACTGTAGTTTATATCTCTTTTCCAGGTTTCTTAGGCATCTGCTAGATCTCAGTAACAGGTAATTTTTTAAAAGACATCGGGTTCCTATTGCTTATTTTTTGCATCTTTTGCCTTATGTAGATAAATTATGCTGATTTAATAATTTAAAAATCTACAGTAAAAACCCTGTCAATGAAAGTTACTGAATAAGCAGTAAATAAAGTCACTTCGCTCATTGCTAATAGTAAACATTAAGGGTAAGACTGACTGCTTTTTTTAGTTCACCTTTTTGTTAAAGCAGAAAAAGGTTATTTTCATCTCTAGCATTTGCTGGCTGGTCACTGTGTTCCATGTCAGAGGGAGCCTTGAATAATCTCTTTGAAGGCAGTATTGAGGCAGAGAATTAGCATTCTCTCCAGCCAGACTCCACTGCACACAGGTTGATTTCTCATTTGTCATGGCAGTGTTTTCATTAGGTCAGCTGAAAAACTGCCCTTCTCTCCTTCAGAATGCAAAATGAGCAGGGAATACAGCAAAATGAAATTACAGAAATAAACGTTAGATAATGTATGTCAATTAACCATGAAAGCATTGACATTTAATCTTACACAAATTTTAATAATTTGCTTGAGCGTACAAAAAACAAACCCACAGGTGTTTTGCTCTGGAGTTAGAGTTTGCCTTATTTTTGTGAGCTGCAGAAGGCTGAGTTCTCTATATGCAGTGAGATTACGCAGCAAACTAGTTGAGGAAGTGATTTATTACCTCTCTTGACTCTCTCCATCCCTCCAAAGTTGCTGCTAACACTCAGATTTGGAAATGAGGAGGTTTGACAGAAATTTAATAGGATCATGCAGAAAACTAAATAATAAAGCTGTAATAATTTGTGGCGCAACAGTAGTTTAAACTTTTATTGCAAAAAACTAACTTCACTCTTACATTTTCTATAAAACAGCAATAGTACAATTCTGTGGGATTTTTGCAATAAAAAAAACCCCACTAAAGCATGGAGAATGTTGCAAAAATATGTCCCTTTTCTAATATCCTTATTTAGCCAATCTACACTTAAAGAGTTCAGTTAAAATATGCTGTTTCATTAATTTTGTAAAGAGTATTCTGGTTTTAAAATAAACACAGTACATGCAGGAAAAAATTACACAGAAACATAATAAGAATAACAGATGACCAAGGAAGATCAGATAAAATAAGAAATTAGCAGTGTGTTTCAATTCACATAGGAAGAATTCTCTTAAATTTAATTTGTCTTATTATAGAACTAGTCCTTCAATACTAACTGAGTTGTTATTTTAAGTAAACAACTCCTAGCTAGAAGTTCAGTAAAGTAACATTTTTCCATTTCTGTCAGAAAAAAAAATCATCTTAAACCTGTTCTTTTGTCTTGGACCTGTTCAAACAATACCAGATCTCTCCCACGTGCTGGTTTTTAATAATAGAAATACTTCAGACTTCCAAATTACATAAATAGAGCAGGCAGTTGTCAGCCTTGAAAATAACTCTTACGTTCAGCTGGTGGATAGGAAGATGTTTATTTTGGGTTGTACAATTCCCATAATGGAGATGAAATTACTGTTTTGCTGTCCTATTTTTGTATTGCTGATCAATTCTCTTTGCACAGTAAAGATACAGTTCTGATTCAGATTTACAATAGGATTTTATCAGTCTCTTCAAAACCAAAGAGAAATTTCTTCTACGTTACTATTTCATTCTTGGGAGTCATATGCATGGTTTAATATCCTTGTCCTTTATTTAGCCACAGATTTTGGTTTGTTATCAAAACCAAACAAGTGCCCCAGAAGTGTAAGAGTCAATGTTTGAGACTAGTAGTAGACCTGGCTGCACAACACCTGACCATGGCTGCCAGCTACATCTGCCCCAGCTGTGATAGCAGCACTGGAAATGGGGGTCTAGAGCTGCCAAGGGAAATTTCAAACCCTACCTTCTTCTCTGCTTCATAAGAGAAACAACACTGACAGAGATAGTCAGCTTTTATTTAGAAAAAGCTACCTCAGGGAGCTGTAGAATCTGCTGGTGTGGTGCTGCCCTGGAGTAAAACTCAAGCATGCCCTGCTCTCCTTGGCAAGGCTCTGTGTGTGCTTAAGTATTTGTTTGCCTTATTTCTGCTCTCTGGGGAAGAAATCTGCCCCCTGTGTACAAAAGTGTGAAAAATTCTTAATTTTACAATAATAAAATATGTCTGATCCTATGTTTTAAATACAGTGCTTCTAAGATACCAGAGGCTTTGCATTTAAGAACAGTATATTTTAAAGCCCGCTGGCCTCCCCAGGTCATTTCTCAGGCAAGAAGTGCCAGCCCTAGCTGTGAGGGAAGCAGACCCCAAGGTCTGCCATCAGCAGCCGTTTCTGACACTGTTAAATCAAGCCTGGCAATTCCAGCCAGTTGCATGAGACTCAGTTGTCACCAAAGAAATGATTGCATCAGTTACAGGGGAAAACCTCCTGAATGAAAGGCTCTTGCTCTCTGGAAAAACAAAAATTTCTGGTCATTGTACCTTTTAATTAGAAATTACTAATTACACCTCCCTGAGGTCACCAATGGAGAGGTTATTGTGAAGAACTTGTGCACCATATTGATCCTGAAGAGGATCTTTTTTTTCCAAGCCAGGTCATTGAGCTTTATGTTTACAGGTGTTGTCAAAAGAGTATGTTTGGACGCAGGTCATGTTCCAGACTCTGGCAATTGTGACTGCTAAGACCAGTAAACAATCAAATACTCCAGCCACATAGAGAAGATTGAAACAAGACTGAAAAAAAGGTGCGAGATAGGAATTCCTAAGGAGCATAAGGTTTTCTTTTGGCAGCCAATAACCAAATACTATTTTTAAAGCCTCATATAAAAAATATCATCTTCTGTTTGTTCTGTAGACTATAGAATGCTCACGTGAATGCTATGTGAAATTCAAATACTACAGTGCTGCATTCACAAGATTCATACAGCTGTCTGGCCTGCTAAGTATAATTTGACTAATTTTTCTTCTGATTTCTCATATTTATCTTTTAATTTTTGTTTCATATGTTAAAGCCATGTGAGATAGCATGGTGTCATTTATATTTTCAGTCTGCATAGTCCATTTTTTTCTTGCCTGTTTTGAATCTTCGTGTGTGTATGTGCATGTGTGTGTGTTAGCCTTGTTCAAGGACCTAACATCTACTTGCTTTCAAAGGAAGACAGTAGTTTACAGAAATGCACACCAACATGTTTGTGTGCCCTGTTCTTGGTTGCTCATGCTTCCCACACATTCTCCAGTGAACTCAGGAAGAGTGAAATGCCAAATATAGGCCAAAGTTTCTGTATGGAAAATGTAGCTTGTGTTACCATCAAAGTCCAGTGGATTTCATTTTTATTTATGCATTTATTTGCAGTGACAACAAGGAGTTGAGCATTATTTTCATCATATCTTTTCAAACTATTTTATATCAATGGAGGAAAAATCAATCTTGTTCACATTTTCATTTCTGTTGGCTCTGGTGTAGTTGTGCTGTAATAGAACTGTCACACAACTGCCAGAACCAGCCCTGCAATTCAGCCAATTGGTGCGTATAATGTATATTTTGTCAGGGCTAATTTGAGCAATGTTGTCAATAGCATGCTATAAAAAAGCTTGTGATAGCTGAAGCTTAGGATAAACTGTAGGAGGGCTGGAGTAGCACTTGCTGCTCTAAAGAGCAATCAGAAACCAAAGAATTTGACCTCACTTAGATGTGAAAAGGGAGTGGAGAAAGAGGGACTTTAATCCCTCAAGTGTGATTCAGTATCCCTGTCTACATTTAGCATAATTTGGGATTTGGCACCCTGTGTGTGTCTCTCTGAGTTGCAGAACTGGCTGGTTGCCAATGTCAGCAAAAGTCAGTGTAATCCTTCCTCTGAGGAGTCACCTGCACTCTGGGGTAGAGGGTCCTGTACAGCTTCTGCTGCACACCTTCTGGTGTCATCAGCCCTTCTTCCTCTCCACGTGCTAGGAAGGATTTAGAAAAGTGATAACTGCCCGGGGGCTTTATAAGCCGTTCTTGCCATGTCGTAAGTTCATCTGTATTAGTTCATTTACTGCATAGTTAAGTTTTTATTGCATTATTGAGCTTCTGTGTAAATAAAAGTCTCTGTGTGAGGGGAGATACTGTGCTGTCAATGTCTGCTGAAAACTGGGATTTGTGATGTATGCCAGAGTCTTGGGAGTTCTTCCACTGGGGATGGTTTGGAGAAACAGCTGTTGAACAAAAAACTGTATGAAAATTCAGTGTCTGTCAGAATTCAGAGATGGATAGTGCATTGCTATTTAGAACAGCAAGAGTTCATTTTAACAATTAATATTGTTCTGTGCTGACTGTATTCTTGTAACTATTTATTCCCTGCCTTCATGGTGTTTTTTTGCAAGGTAGTGTGTGGCCTAAAATAGAAAACTTTTCTTCAGCAATCTGCAAACTGATGAAGTAGTCAAAGATGTAGAGCAATTGTTTTCGTAGAAAATGATGAAGGAAAGTTGCATTTTCAGTCTCTAGTGACAAGTAAGTGTCTCTTTTTTCCTTTGCATTAAAAGACGTTACAAGGTGACAGGAAACATTACTGCTCCTTTAATAAAAATGCCGTTGAAAAGTACTGGTGAGTTTCCTCCTAGGATCTGCCTTCTCCACTTGGCATTCAGGGATACTACACCAACCAGTTAATTTCAAAGGCCTGCACAACACAAAACATACAGGCAAACATACCACAAATTGATATGGAAGTGAGGATCTGTAGAGTAGAAGTGAAAGTTACAGGCAATTTCTACTGATTCTATATTGGCATTATTTCTACTTTAACTCAGGAGAGAAATAGCTTCTCATAATTTCTGGAAAATATTTAGGGAAAGGTGCAGGGTTAGTAACTGAGAAAAATATAATAGTTTCCTGTCCTTCAGTTGGAAGATACAGTAAAAGATTTTTGTTGCCCATAGTGGAAAATTTTTCTTGCAAAGTAAATAGCAGCAGAAGTAAAACAAAACAAAATAAAACATGGAAAGGGATGGTTTTTTTCCAGTAAGTTTTTGGGGTGAAAAATGGAAATAAATACTGAATTATTTGTAACCAAGACTTATCTTCCTTAGCTTCTGATTCTCTTTTCACTGAGGAAAAGTAGGTTTTCTTTTTATTTCATTCAAATTCTGAGGATTCAGATTAAAATTGTTAAAGCAGAAACAGTGCTACTTGTATATATTTAAACTGTGGGAGGAGTTAAAATGCAGACTGTTAGGCATCTCTGGGATGGCTAAGAAATTGTAATTAATAGGGATGAGGAATAATTTAGCATGTCTAAAGTCTATAAAAACAGTTTTTAGAAATTCCTATAAAACACAGGAGACTTTATAAGCAATTTTATGAAGGTTCAAACTGGCAGCTAAACTAGTTAAATACTGCATTTAGAGCATCCAAAAAGACACTGCTGCAAAGCTTTATATTATTCCTCAGTGTTCATGGATGCTTTCAATTGTTTAGTTGGATCTGTCAAAAGTGCAGTACAGTTCAGCTCCCATCTATAGTTATCATCTCAAAGGAGATTTTCAATTCAGTCCTTGATATAAGCAGTGAGATGAAGGAATAAAAAAAAATATTTTTGAGAGTAAAGCAACTTCAGAAGAATCTTCAGATATTTTTCTTTATCAATTCCAAATCACTCATGACAAACATAAAAAATTCTCATTTGGGGTAGAAAGAGTTCTGGGTCAAGAAGCAGAAGGTGATGGCTTTAGTCAATAGTTGAGTTGAACTATACAAAAGTTGCTCTGTTTTACAGTTTTAGGCAGTAGACTGCTTGGAATATCATTTCTGTTGCTTGAGCTCACCTAGTATCAAACCAAAACTACCTAAGTTTGGGGTATCGGTTTCCTACCCAGGCAACAGGCTACTTAGTGGATTTCCTTATCTGAAAGTAAAACCATAATTTTGAAATATCTGGTTTTGAAAGATGAAATTTAGGGATGCTGAAGTTGCAGGGACAATGACAACAGGATTCTAACTGTAAGAGAGTGTGAGTTCATGAAATCTTGGTACTTCTCTTGAATGACATTGCATATACAAAACCAAGCTCCAGATTTTGTGATGTATGTGAAACTGAATGTAGTATTTTAGTCCCTTGCCATATTTTTTGCTGGTTCCCAGTTGTCCTAGAACCTTATTTACTTGAATAGGTTTAACTGCGAAAAAAATGAATTTAATAAAAGCCATCCCAGTTGGATTATGCCATACTTTTAGCACTGAATCAGTCACCGTATCCAGCTGAATTGTGGCAATATTTTTTTCCTATTTGTTTTCTGCTAGACGTAGCTTTCTCGGCAGTTATTTATGCGAATTTCAGAAATGTAGTTTGCTTGCTAGGGAACACCGTGGCATAGCAAAGTGATTTTCCGGTCAGGATTCTCCTAAAACCATACTGGGTAGACATAGGAGTTAGGCAGTTATTTCCCTCATTCTCCAAGCTATGAAAAAGAAAAAGCACAGCAGAAATTAGATTTGAGATAAACATGGTCTGCTCAGTTTGATTGTTAAAAATTCCTTAATAAAATTTTAAAAAGCAATAAAAGAATAAGCAGACTGAACCACTCAGGCAAATGGAAACAAGCTTTTTTGGGGGAGTTTTTAATCAAAAATATATAATTATGGGAGTTGACTAGGAAAGAAAACTAAAAGCATTTTTTAAATGACTAGTCCTAAAAATAAGTAAGCAAAGAACATTAACCATCTGTGCAGATCTTGCAGTGTTTTTCCTGTAGCAGATACTTCCTTAATATTTTGTAAACCATTTTGATCTTCTGGAAATTCCCATCAACATAGAATCCTCATTATCTTCATTTTTTGGTTTATCCTCCTCTACCTCTCCTCCACTTTCCTCCTAGTGAATGTATAACATACAGGATAAATTCCCTTCAAAAAGCTTTTGGTTATTGACTCAAATAGTTGTTACATATCAAAACTCATTCTCCAACTGGAAAACATTTCAGAATTTTTAACTTTTTTTCCTATCATGTGCATTATTTTTAAGAATTATAATGTAAACAAACCATGAGAAAATAATTTCTAACCTAATAATGTGAGATCTGAAATAGATTGGAGGAACCAGTTCCCGCTTGGAATAAAAATACTATCTTGGCTGTGGAGAAGATTTCTTCCCAGCATATCAGTTGTGTAAAGCAGTCCCAGTGTGAATAATGTTTTGTAACACATTGACAAAATTCATTTAGCTTTGGGGGGAAAAAAGCATGTTTCAAAGCCCCTTAATCTCTGGAACATGGGTCATTCCATTAATCTCTGGAACATCAGTAGGATCTGATCTCCCCAGAGGTAGGAGGGAGTTGGTGCAGTGAAAGGAATTGCCTTAACGGCCTCTTCTGCAGAAGAGGAGATGTATTTATTTACTCAGTCTGATGTTCTCCTAAGGTGGAGGTGAAGGATAGGGAGAGCTCCTTTCTTGGCAGATGCTGCAGGAGCCATTCAGTCCATGGTGGCAGTGAGTAGCATGACTTTCAGGGTGGGCCAGAGCAGCAAACATGTCCTCTCTTAAATGGGGGCCACAGTCCACTGTTGACTTTTCTGTTCCCTCTCCTTCTGACATAAGGGTAAGTTTTTTGCGGGGATGTGGGTCCTTTTTGATCAGAAATTAATACTCAGTAGTGATTTGTTGCTTGTTCCTTGTATTATTTACTCCCTTATCCTTACTAAGAGCAGAAGGGATGGAAAGCAAAACAAAGGTAAATATTATTCCCTTAACCTGGGTGTTCTCTGGAGTTCAAAGAGGCTTTCTTGCCTCAGGAGGGTACTCATGATGCCGTGGGCAAAGCAATGGCTGTCAATTGCTGTCAACAAAGTAAAACAGATGAGACAGAGGACAAAACAAGACTGGTAAGTAATTGTGGTTAATTGCTATCATTCATTAGCTTGTTTCTGGAAGCCGTCACAGAATATCTCCCTTGTGAAGGATGAAAGCAAACTAGAAGCTAAATATTCTTTCATTACAATTCTTTGTAAAAATTTTCTTAATGTTTCATGATACGTGGACTAGAAAATATCCACTTCTTATCAGAATAGTAGACATTTTATGTGTACACACACAAACAAGTTAACCGCACTACTCTGTACCTTCTTTCCTTCTGACCTGTCATTTGCCTGTTTTGGTTTCTTCTGATTATGGAATCTGGGGGAAATGAGCACTGCACTTTGAAATGGCTCAGGCAGTGCTGGATCCAAGTTTCACGACTCACTGGCAGCTGCAGCAATCGAGTTTTAGCAGTCCATGAGTGGATGGGAGGAGACATCTCACTTCTGTCATGCACTGGCAGAGCGCACAGCAGCCACGCAGTGTGAGCCCATTTGCAGGCACAGGAGGAGCATGGCTGTTGGAGCTGTGTTTACTCTTCAAACAACTGATCTGCCTTTTCTGAATTAGGTAAAAAAGAACCCACAGGCTAGGTAGAAGCATCCCACAGGCAGAGCTGTGTTGTGCTGTGTGACGTGATACAGATAATAGAGCCCCAGTCTCTCTGGACTCTGTGATCTGACATAATATACATAATGTTAATCAGGAGAGCTCTCATAGTGCTTTCCTAGCAATCCTAATCTCATTTTTCATTACATGGGCCCATTTATATTCCTGAGAGCTTATCTTAGTTTTCTTTCCTGTCAGTGATATCATCCAAAATCCTAAAATTCAGTGCTTTATTTATTTTTGCCAGTGGAGAAATCTGTTTTCTATGAATAGCAGAAATGGAAAGCAGATGATGAGAACTTCAGCACAGTTATTTTCCCACATTAACTGTCCTGTATTTAAGAAAATAGTGCTTACATTGTTATCCTTCTCACTGTCCTCCAGTTTGGGAAATCATAACTGTGTCCATAAGCTCTGCAGAAAAAAGATAATGTGTGTTCCATCCACTTTTCCTTTCCATTTATACTCACTTAGACATTGCCTTCCTTTGATGTAGATGGGTATCAAAGCGTGTAGTCCTGTCTAGTTTGTCTTGAGGCACAGGTCAATCTCTTCAGCAGATCCTTATTCAGGATCTTGCATTTTTATTATGAAGCTAATCATAAGTCCAAATCTATGTACCATAACAGTAAGATGCATACTTTGATGTTTTTACTGTATTGGATCAGAAGGGAGATGACTACCTGGTAGTACAGTGCATTCTCCAGTGGGTTCAAGAAGTCCTGTAAGGCTCTGATCTGGCTGCATGCCTAATAGATACGTATCTTTCTAACTTTCAGCTTTTAAGCCCAGCAAGCTGGCTTAATAGAAAAATGAGGAGATGGACTTTCAGGCATGTTGTAAACAGTATTAGTATTTTCTGGGTCTAGAATGCTAATTCTGCCAAACTATGAAATTATACATACTGATTTTACAGCAGAGACTTTGATTGATTGGGCACTAAAATAAAATCATTAAATCATTCATAGCAGAATATGAGCTGGCATTTCAGAAACTGAGCAGTAAGGAAAGAAAAGAGATGTTACTACTAATGACATTTTTAGGCTTAAAGGAAACATTTTTTTTAATGTTTATTTTTAACATCAAAAATTGCCTCTATGGAAAGGTAGTTTGATCAAGGAGCACATGATAGAAAAGAAACTATTTAAATTTTAATTCAGATTGAATCCAATCCAAGTGATTGGATCAGTATATGACTAGAATGAATATCTGACATTTAGAGATGATAGTTCATGTGACAGGAAATGATGATATAGTTCATTTTTCAATGAAATAATTTTGCATAAAGTAATACTTTCATTAATTGATTAATTTCAGAGAAGTTATAAAAAGTGAAAAATGTTTACTTATTAGCCCAAGAGAAGCTAATTTTCCCTGGCTATATATAAATGTGAGGTTTACATTAGTAGAATGGCAGAAAAGCCCATGACATGCTAAGGGTTTCATAAGTATCTAGTTCTCCAGAAAAACATTTAACAAGAAACAAAGGCCTGCATATTGTTTAGCCTCTTTTTAAAGAAATGAGATATAGATGATTGTACTGTGCACTCACTGGTGTTTCTCTGGTAACTTTTGTGCCTGTTGTGCGATTTCTAATTCAAGGTTGAGGAAGAATGCAATTTCCCAAAATAACTGCAACTGACCCCAGTAAGGAGAAGTATTATCTCACAGTTTGGTGCTGGAAGCACACACACCTGCAGAACTGGCCTCACCTTGCTGAGTTCTTGAGTGAAATATACGGCAGGTTGTGGGGACAGCCAGGAGGCAGTTTACAGTGTGGACATCAGTCAGAGGTGCTGTGGGATAGTGGAAATCCTGCAGGGCAAGAGAAGGAGCTGGAATTCTTACTGAGGCAAGGCAGACAGGACAAGCTGCAGGATTCATGTATCTAAGGCTTCTTCAGTCATCTACTCGTGCAGCAACTTCCATTGCTGTATGAGTATTTAACTAAATGCAAATAAAATTTGCTAAGTATTTTCTGTTTAGTACACATAGGTGAATTGTTAAGCAAGATGGAAGCACGAGTCAGATATAAAAGAGAATTTTTGTTTGTAGTAGACCTAGAAGTATATATTCTTGTGTCTTGTAAACAGGTACCTTAATTAAAATCTCAAAAGCATTTCACAAATAGAAATGAAGTGCTTTTAATGTATCATGCTTTTAGCAGCTCTGTTCAGTGCTATGTGCAAAAAAATAAAAACCATGGCCCAAATACTTAATTTCCTTTTTTAGGTTATTTTATTGCATACCATTTAAGCATTGGTATTTTTATTCCTGAGGCTTGATACTTGTGGTAGTAGTAATTTGAATATCACATCTGATTTTGTCAGAAAAATGTATTAGTACCTTAAGGATTGCAGAATTATTAGTGCTTTTGTTTACTTGGAGTTCTTAGATTAAGTTATTTAGTATCCTGCTACCTGACAGAAATTTTAAGGCAATCCTTCTCTAACTCCTACTAAAATTTTTTGGTGGTTTCCAAGGAGCTGATAGAACATCCTTTCTCTTTACATCAGTAGAGCTAAATCCAGAGCTCCTTTTAGTTCTTGGGCATGCACTCACCAGCTGAAAAGCCGGTAATGAAGAATTGGATCATTTGCTTAATGGGTGTTCTGCATGATAGAAACAAGGGCAGATGCAGCTCCCAGTAAATCCAGGCCTGTGGAACATACTTTGAAGTGGCAACAGTTTTATGTTCTTTGGAGTAGAAATTAATTACTCTTTCTAAACCAGATGAATTAGGGTTTAGAAGGTAATGGAGGCTACCTCTGAATCCCTGAAGTCAGGAATCAGAAAACTTAAATGATGTAGAACATGTAATTTTCTGCAATATTTCTTTCTTTTGATTTCAGTGATAATTAAATGTGAACCTTTTGGCAGTTCCCGGAACATTTTTATCAAATTTTACGGTGATGGATTGAAGGTCTCCATGTCCAGAGGCAAACAGAGTTGTTAGTATAACTCAGCCTGAGCTGGTTGAATGCACTTCGCTAACATTATTCTCGAGGGTAAAATGATTTTCCTTTTGTGTACTAGGGGAAATATGTTTCAGGTCTTTGACAACCCTAAATTTGGAGGCCCTTGATAAATTGTTTGAGCTTGGTTCACTCTGGCAAACCTTTTTGATTTGATGCTTTTGGTTTCAGTAAATGCTTCTATTGCAGCTGTTTTTTTCAAACTGCCCCATTATCTTTCAGAGCAAATACAGTAGTGATACAATGAATGAAAATGAGGGAGTCAGTAAACATGTGATTATTTTCCACTTCCTGATACATTTTATATGAAATAGGAAAGCACTTTTCAAATCTAGCCTTAACTGGGCTGGTAATTGCTCTGGTCAATGGTGAAGAACATCCCTGGTATTAAATACTGGATATACCACCCTAAGCTGAAATACCGGTACCTCATTGAAATTCTTTATAGATGTACCCTTAAAATGACCTAGTGCACAGAGTGATCTCACTTGTCTGGCTGTTACTGCTTCCTGTGTGAATGAAACTTGTTCAGAGGAGGGAGTCTGAGTCATTTGTTGTTGTGACCAAACCCAGGTAAGAGCTATGTTGTGGTTTAACCCCTGCAGGCTACTAAGCACCAGCAGCCTGGTAGGGTGGGGGGTAGAACCAGAGGAATAAAAGTGAGAAAACTAGTGGGCTGAGATCAAGGCAGTTAATGGATAAAGCAGAAGCTGTGCATGAAAGCAAAGCAGCACAAGGGATTCATTCACCACTTCCCATGGGCAGGCAGGTGTTCAGCTATCCCCAGGAAAGCAGAGCTCCATCACAGGTAACGGATCAGACAAGCACCATCCTTCCAAACATCCCTCTCTTCCTTCTCCTTCCCTTGGCTCCGTATGCTGAGCACAACGCCACATGGCCTGGGCTATCCCTGTGGTCGTTTGGGGTCAGCTGTCCTGGCTGTGTCCCCTCACAACTCCTTGGCACCCCCAGTCTCCTCACTGGTGGGATGAGGTGAGAGGCAGAAAAGGCCTTGACTCTGGGTAAGCTCTGCTCAGCAACAGCTGGAACATCCATCCCTGTGTTATCAACACTGTTTTTCTCACAAATCCAAAACACAGCTCCATACCAGCTACTGTGAAGAAAACTGACTTTCCCAGCCATAATCAGCACATGCTAGAACAGGGACAGCTCACAAAATCTTATGCATCTAATGCTCAAAGTATAATGTATAAGCAAAATCTATGGCTGTCCAAACATGCTCATTGGATCACTGAAATCCAATAAATAAGTTTTGTCCTTCAATGAACTGACAGTTTAAAGGTACATGAATGTCACCAAAGTCAGAACTTGAAAATAATACTTAATAATAAATAGCCCAAAGTGAATCTCTTTTTGCTGAGTATAGAATAAAATTTGCTAATTCCAGCAACATACTGGTTACCATTTAAACGTTCCCATATTTTTAGAAAAAAATTATTTAATTGTCCAATTGTCAGTAAATGGTATATAGGTGGTGAGGGTAGCTATGAAATAGAGGACTTTCTTGGTTTTCTGGTGTTTCTTCAGCATTAAAATAGTATAGAAATGAGGAGGCTTGCACTTTAGAGTGATTCTAACTTGTTCCCTGCTAAGGCATTTGGAATACTACATCTCACACCCAGAGGATGTTGCAAAGAGACTTTTAATGTTTTTTGTAGTGCTGTAGTGTGTGGTATGATGGTAACTTACATAACTGAAGTTTATGTTATCTCCTGGTTTTTGGAACAATAGTAACAAAACAAGCTTGAAGATTCTCTAGAACAAAGAGTCGTTTAATCAAAAAGAAGAAACCTAGCGTGTTTGTCAGAAAGCAAGCGCCTTTGGTTTTTAGTTTGGTTTGGGGTTTTTTGTTGTTGTTTTGTTGGGGTTTTGTTTTGTTTTGTTTGTTTGTTGTTTTTTTTCTTAACCTCTTTTTGTATTTATAGCAACAGAAATTCATACGTACACTTAGCTTGCCACAGGGGGATCTTTCTGGCTTTGCCAGAAGCCATTTCTGTCTTGCATAAAGAGTGGTTTATGAAAGAGATTTTGAGCAGAATTTCATATTCTCCAATGGGTAACATCATTTCCCTAAAGTGATTAGTTAGAGATTTCTTAATACATGGAGGTGATCTCCTGCAGTATTGTTTGGAATAGACAATATACTCTTCAAATGCAAATAGTTTATATTATTGCAATAATACTTTAATATGTTGGAAATCCTCTTAGCAACACTACAGCGAAATTAGTGGTAGAATGATAATGTAAAATGAATGACTTGCTATTGAAAGTGGAGGCAGCATCCTTGTGCTGTTCATATAGGCTCAGTTTCTGAAGAAAGCTTAAATAAGGTCCTGGTCCTGCCTGATTACTTACGTTTTATAAAGTTCCTGATATGTAAATTTTTTCAGGATAAGAGCCTTTGTAATTTCCCATGCAGGAGCCATATCTGTCACTTTGCTTTGTGATACACTTCCAGTATGAATGAACTTATAATACCCAATTCTAATTCCTTGTGAAAGCAGTGACTTAAGCTTCAGACCTGAGTTAAAATCAGAATAAACAGAGAGCAAGTACTGCAGAGGCTCTTGGCATGCTGACAACTGTTCTCTTTTGCACTGTTGAGTTGACTTGTTTATAGCCTGTGCTTACTATGAGCTCATCTGTAGAAGGGTGAGACCTTGGCTCTCCACTGCTCATGGATCTAGTTGCCCCTGTTTGCAGACCTCAGTAGCTAATGGAACAGCCTGCAGCCTGTAGGAGATGATGAGATGTTGCTGTGATTAACCAAAGCAAGTTTAAAAATTGCTTAATCTCATTGTAACTTGATGGTGGCAGCTGGAAGTATGTTTTTTTGATGTCTTTGGCAGCAGCTCTGTTGAAGGCAGGGCAGGGCTCTTGTGCTCAGCTTGGGACTGCAGGGGCTGTGCCTCTGTTGCCGGGACAGAGGAATGCTGAGTGATGTGATGAGCTACGGTTTATCTTTAGCTATAGTCTTAACTTTCTAATCAAAATAGAGCTGTTATTTCAGTCCAGCTCCTTCCAATACAGTTAATACACAGAATTCCTAGTATGTGTTCCATTCTCTAGTGTACATTCACCCTTTCAGCATCCTTTGAGTCTGCAGCCTAGTGGTGTCAATACTTCTCAAGGACAACTGGAGGGGCAGATAAGTGAGGTTACTATGAGCCAGTAGCACCTTGGTGCAAGGACAAATGGCATGCTAATGGTGGGGGTCCCTTACAGCCTTCTCATAAATCCACTAAGAGACATTTTTACATGTTTACTAGCACAGTTGGCTTACTTGCAGTTTCTTGATTCCCAGTTCCACATTGTACTTTTTCTTCTGTTTACTGCTGCTAAAACTGATTTTGCCTGACTCACTCCTTTACAATGTGACTTAATGTTTTCTGGCTCATGCCTTTGGTAGTTTCCTGTGTCAGTCTTGCACTACACTTGGAGGTTTTTCTAGGGTTGTAGATAATTCTGTGATTTTTTTTCCATGACACTACAGTTAATGGTATAGTACTATAGTTTATGAAGGAGCTTTCTCAATATTTGGCTTCTAATGATTGGAACATTTTTACATCCTGTGAGTGTGCCTGTTTTTCAGCTGAATCTAAGCCTAGCCTTCAGCATATGAGGTGAGTTAACATCTGAACTTCAGGAACACTGGTGTGACTTCTACACAATAGTCCCAGAAAGAGCTAAGCTATGTAATCTTTTTACCCAGTTTTCAAGCTTTTTTTTTTTTTTTTTTTGTATGTGAAGGATGTGTAGGAAAGGCCCTATGTGTGGGAAGAAGAAAAAAAAAATACTTAAAAGGATTAGGTGGGAATGCAGAGGAGAGCTTTATGGAAGGGTGGGAAATTATTGCTAACAGTTTGACTAAAGCTACTAGAACAACATCAGAAGTCTTTCCTGTTCCAAGTCAGTACTGAAATTTAAATGCAATTTTTACCTTCAGAAATGATTCGTCTAATGGTTCGTACCAAGATCTTTCTTTTAATGTGACAAAGTAGCATGTTGATTTTTCAGCTGAACCTTAGTATCTCCAGGTAGGCAACAGCTTTGTGTATGTTTGAAACTTGGAATATCTAAGCTCCTGGCATGCACAAAAAACCATGCATGACTTTATTTGTGCAGGATTCTGCATACTATCTTCTCAGCCAGAAACCATTCCTAAGTAGATCATGGAGATACAAGTATCATTCTGATAAAAACCATGTAATTGTCTTTGAGCTTGGTAAAGTTCTTACTTTGCCTGTGTTTCTTGTCCATGGGTGATGTTTTGCATGATATACTCCTCTTACGGTGTCACCAACAATGTATTCATATATGTGGCAAGTACTACAAAAGGGCTTTTCTCTCAGTTGACGTTAATATATAATAGCCTTTTTTTACAATTGCTGTGCACAGGCAGTGCCTGGTGCTGAACTGATGGGCTCTTCTGATTAGCAAAGTCTGAAAGTGGTGTTTTCAAGGTCACCTTATGATTGCTTTGGTATTACTGAGTTCAGCAGTAATCTTTATCCATCACAGCTCTCCTTCTTGCTTCACAGTGTGATTAAGGCTGAAGAAATGAAGATGTTCTAAAATTCTGTGTGTCTTTCTCTAAATTTTCATGTACAGAGATTCATGCACATCCTTATCTTTTACAGCCCAATGTGAATGCGAAAAGAGGGGTAAAACTGAAAAACATATTCTACCTGTTTTCGTTATGAGCTAAAATTATTAAATCATATTTTCATGACACCTGATGCAATATTGTGAATCCTTGTAAAACGAATACGATTGCTTACCCAGCTAACTCAGTGGCTCGATTCAGGTACCAGTAGAAAGAAATACTTTGACTTCAGTGCTGTTCCTCAAATATAAAAAGGGAGTATGGTTTGATGTCTCCCAGAGTTGTCTGTGGAAGATGCTTATTTAGTCACCAGGAGTGAATCTTGCTGGAGCATCTGCTTCCCTTGCTGTGCCCTGGTATGTGGGCAGGGGAGCTGCTGAGCTGTGAGGACTACATTTGCTGGTGATTTCTTTAACTGTTTTTTTTTTTTCTTCTTACACTGCACAGCAGTCATAAGCTTTAGTTGAAGTAAATGATTGTAAATCTTTTAACATCAAGTGTGAAGTTTGGTGTAACGTAAAGGGATAATAGAAAATAATATAGAGAAAGTTACAGAAAGACTATTATTTAGTAGTGTTAGGGAGTTTAACTGAATATGCTAGTAAATAGTTCTCATGCCTTTGCTTTAGAAAAATACATAATTAGCTGAGAGAACTCTAATAAGAAATTGACATTCTTAAAATGCTTGCCATTTCAGAAAAGTATTCAGAACCTTGATGCTGGATTTTTTTTCTCTCTTTTAATTTATTTTCCAACCCAGCTACTCAATTTTGAAGCAAGCATGTAAACCTTTCTACTTAGAGCTGAAAGAGTGACAGAATATATTGCATTATTCTGATGGTGTATTTAATAACTTGTTACTCCAAGAACTTCATAGTCAAGATAAATGTCTGTCTTGAAAACCGTTTTTAGCATTACTAAGACTTCTGACCATGCAAATATGTACTCAGCAAGGAAGTGAATGGAGAATAAAACTTAGGTATGGCAAAGTGAGTCTTTTTCTGTCTGTGTCTCTGTAAGAATAGTTAAAATTACTAAAGTAGTACAGTACGAGTACAAGAGAAACAGCGTAACGAGCACACCTTGACTAAGCTACCTACGGAGTAATACTTTGGAGCCTCAGTGTCTCGATTTTTTACGGCACTCTTAGAATTAGCAATTGGACTTTGTATATCTAAAATAATTCCATATCTCACATACTTAAATCATAACCTTTTGGCTCTTAACACAAATTAAAAATCCTATTTATAAAATCAATAAACTACAGTTACAAAAGGAAATACAGAGATAGGAGTGAGCTGAAAATCTGTTCCTTTCATGTGGTAAACTTCTGAGTGACTGAAGTGAATTCTCTGTATTATACAATGGTTAGGGTTGCTGTAGATCTGTGAAGCATTTGAAAATTGCAAGTAGTGCCACTGTAGCGTACTTCCTACCTTTAATCCACTGATCAAGATGTATAGTGGATGTTACTCCCAAACTGCTAAGAGAGGCAATTGAGATTTGGAGGTAGTTTGACACCATCTACAGCTGTGAATCAGAAAAGAGTGGGACGAAGAAGTCATACTCGAAGTTGTGTAAATTTTTTTTTCCTGGAAGTGCATGCCAAAATTTGATGAATGGACACAAATATAAGGAGGGATCAGAAAAGATACCACAGAGAGAAGAATTATATCCTAGAGAAAACAGGAGTTTGGTGATAGTATGTTTCTGAGCAGGCATCTCAGTGTAATTACTTCAGGAGAGAGCTCTAGGATCAAGTGTGTCTGATAAGATATTAATAACTTGGAAAAGTAGCTTAATCTTCACCCAAGCCACTTTGTAAAGGTAGCCTGTAACAGCTTGTTGTGAAGTAATCAGGAAAAATAAAACCACACAAGTTTACTGCGCTTTTAAAGTTTAATTTTAGTAGAATTTTAAGGGTATGTCCTATCTTTATACAAAAAAGTGACTAACTGGACACCCACGTATTTATGAATGCTGGAAACATCTGAGAAAAGCTATTTGTATGAGAACGTTATGAAAATATGCAAAACAAGTTGTAACAATTGGTAACTGAAAAACTGAGGATTAAGCAAACAACTGAACCCTGTTTTTATTCAATTCTAGATACTGCCTCTGGATCTGCAGTGAAACAGAGTCTACCTTATTAGAGGTTGGTGCCTTTTATTTTTTCAGCTCTTACATACAATTTTAAAGTAATCTTTCTAAGAGGCTGAACCTTGGTGTCTTTGACTGATATATTGACAAGCTGTTTTGTTGAATGTTTCTGTAGGACTGGACCCAAGGGATCTGTGTTACACAAGCAAATGACAGTAATTCTTCATATTCATTGTGGTTTGGGTTTTTTTTGGGAAATGCCTCCTTGCCTTTGTGTTTCACATAGTGCTTCAGTATGACAAATCTGTCTGACAAATCCCCAATCCCCAGTTTTTTATAGAGTCAAATATTTATCTGGATCTTTTGTCCATTTCCAAATTACTATGGCATTACTTTTTGTATATATGACAGTATGTAGATTATATGCTGGTTCATTAATATGTATGTATTGTATAGTATGATGTGACTTTTCAAAGCTAATGAAATGGCATACATTTTAGGAATGATTTCAGTCTTTGGCCATTGATTTATCATATATTTTCTGGGGAGAGCTAACTCATCTGTTAAGCTGGTTTTATTTACAGTCTATCAAACTGGTTTCTTCACTAACAAAGATGTAAGTGCAGCTTATTAATAGTTATTTGTGATTCCAGTCATCTGATCAGAGTTCTGGAAGTTCAGCAATGCTTTTCTATTTGGATTATGAGTATGATATCATACCTCGCTGTATTAGTTCCAGTCCTAACACAGCTGTGCTTAGGCTCTTAGTATGATTCACATACAAGTGAAGTTTCTTACCAGCCAAATCTGTTTGGAGCCATTAGCATTTCTTAAGCTTGCAGCAAATGCACACTTGTGCAAGCAGATGTTCATAGGGCTTCTGCCCTCTGTGCTTACAAAGGCATCTTTTTTTCTATGAAACAAGTATTTATGAGACAGATCTTTCACTCCTGAGACCTGTTCTCTCTCTGAGATGAGATCTGTGATATTCTTCACACACTGCTTTTCTGGTTGAGAAAGAGTTTATCCACCCTTGTTGCATTGTTTCTCACACTCAATTTTCCAAGTACGTTATACTTTCCTTACCAATAAACTCATAATTGTCATGGCACATGCTGTTGCTCCCTTATTAAAGGACCGCTTCTTTTTCTGTATGAATGAGCTCGTGATCCCAGGAGCAGCTGGATATACCTGATGCTTTTTGTCTTCATTCAAAATGGCCATAATCTCCTGCTGTTTCTGATTTATTTCTGTCATCAGTAAAGATGAATATTACTTTTATTCTTTGCCTGGGAAAAAAGGAAAGAGAAGAACAAAGATCCTTACAGAGGTGTGGAAGGTGTAACTACAGGAGCGTGCACTTCCCTGCAGTGGCAGATAGCATTGCTTAATCTCTGCTGGGAGAGGGAACCTGCCTGCAAGCTCATCAGGTAGTGCTGTGGTCTGTGCAGCTGCGCTGAGCCGCAGGTCAGGTGTAATGTAATTCAGTACTTTTCCCCAGGGAAGGAAGCAGCTGGGAGTAAGCCACTTGTCTCCTGCACAGCCTCTCCCGAGCTCCTGGGATGCAGAGAGGGAGCAGGTCACATGCAAAGCATATAGCTCTGAGCACCATCTTTAGACAGGGCCTGTCATGTAAAATGACAGAGAGGCTGGGGGCCGAGCAGCACAGCTGGAATGCAACCCTGCAGCCTCCCTATTACTCTCTGACCATATGGGATTAACCAGTGTTTGTAGGATCTGCCAGTTGTTCGTGTTTTGTTCAGGTCTGGGAGAGATGCTGAGCCATGCTGAGCTGGCACAGAGGAGCACTCGCTGGCAGAACTCAGCACTGAGGCCAAGGCTGCAGTAAAGTGGCACTAAGTGCCTGTTGTGTGCCTCTCTCAGTGTCTGACTGGGACATGATTCTGTGATAAGAACAAGCACCATGGCTCTCAGGTATTTGAAGAGAAGATTGAGATGCAAGTATATCATTCTTCAGGTATTCAGTAGAAGTAATGGTGGTGTGTTAATTATTGCATAAGCTGTAGACTCGCATCTAGAAATCTCTTTGAGGCATGCTATGAGCTAATTAAATATCCAGACATTCAAAGTTAGTGCTTTTCATATCTAGTTGTATTTCTGTGAAGCAGTGCAGTCTCTTTTTCATTGCAGTGATTCTAAGCATGAAACATTAGATCTGTCTGGTTATAAAAGTTACTTCAGACTAAATACTTGCTAACAGTCTTGCCTTTTGGATATTTTCAAATGACCAGAAACAGGTCCAATAAGCATTTCTCTGGAAAGGCCTTCATAGGATAGATTTTGCTTACTATACTTTAATTTCTATAACTATGCATCTGCCTTTTATATTGGAGGCATTATTTTCAAATTGCTGAAGTGTTTTGAGATGTTCTTCGTAAAGGCCTAAGCAAAGTATACAGGCCAATCTGTTTTCCACATAGTAGATTGTTGTTCAAGAATTTGTGCCAGCCAGTACGGAGTGCAATCATGTCTTATTCCTCTTAAGAGAGATGAATTACTCAACTGCCTCAGCTTCTGCTGCTCCACATTCTTATCTTTGTACTGTTGGAGTGGTCTGCTCCTCTTGTGGAGCAAATTGGCAGAAATGTAAATGCGTAAATGTGTGTTGTAGTCTTGATAAAAGATCTTCACCTGTGAGCTGTTTCAGATATGCACCAGTTTTCCCAACAGTGCAGTTAATTGTGCTTTTGAGATTTTTGTGTTTAAAAGAAAACCAACAGATTTTTTTTCAATAGCCCTGCACACAGCAGTATCTTACAAAACTGCTGCAAATTTGCAGAAATGGAGTTACTGCTTGATACACTGATGCATTGCAACAGGCCAGGTAATTTATCTTTCCCCTTTCGTGTTGAGAAAATTTTGTTTAGGATTATAATTTACTCGGGTATTTGACACAGTAGGGACTGTGAAAAGATGAAGTATGTCCAGCTAAGATTGCCTGAATCAATCGTATTTGTGTCTTTTACTAATTTTCTTGTGAAATAGGCAGGACCATGTGCCTTCAACATTTAATTTTTTAAAGGTTTGTGTTTACTACATGCATACTTCACTGTAGTTACTGCTGTGGTTTCTTAACATGCCTGAGCACTTTTACACCCTGCGTGGGGTTAAAATGTGACTGGCATGTTACTGAAAGGCACCTCCCAAGTACTACTGCCACTGGTGACAAAATCCATTGACTTTGGTAGGACAGTATGGAAGCACATATGTAGCTTCACACAATATTTGTACTCACACAAAAGCAGTGAGTACAAACGTTATCAAACCAGCAGCAAATACTGAGTGTCAGGCCTAGATATTTATGAACTGGGGGCGTCCGGAAGAGTCTTTGCTAGAGTGGACCACAGAAGCCAGTAGTCTTGGAGGAAACACAGTAACTGAAGTAATGGAGATGGTGTATACAAGTTCCCAAAATAACCCACAAGGCCTTCATTTGCAAAAGAAAATTAAACTATATTTTGCTCAGAAGCACTGTTTGCATAAACAACATAATTTATTGTAGATTAGGAGTAGAATACTTGCAGATGCTCAGAACATTTCCTTTGTTCATGTGTCAACCCTCTGCACTCCTTAGGCAGAGCTGATGGGAGGAAGATTATCCAGATTTGTCTAGCCAACCACTGGAATTGATGCTGGGGTCAAACACGACCTCCTTTTCTTGAGGAAGGAAGCCTCTGTGTCAGACACTTAGATCATGGGTGTGGTGAAATCTATTTGAATCAAGGCAAGTCATTAATGCACTTTTATGTGTTGCCAGTTTTCCCAAGTAAATAAAAAGTGATTCATATGGATTTAAAATAGAGTGTGCCAAATGGCCTTGGAGGACTCTGACATCTTTGATATGTGACTTTTTACTTTGCATCAAGAACATAGTGTGGTTTTCATTATAAAGAGACTAACTCTGCAAAACACTGCTTACTGGACCTTCCAATCATTATGCAAAGCAGTTGTTACTTGTAGATTTTAAGACCCAAAAGCAGTTACTAGATAGTTGTAGGCCACAGAACCTTTCCTCAATACAGACATTAATTTGAAATATATAGGGTTTTTATTAAAGATGTCTCAATAAGATGCTCCATTTATTGATACTTGCATTATTAAAAATGCTTATTCACTAAAAAGCAACTCAAGAGACCACAGATTAATGTTTATACTACAGACTTTCTAAACAATAGGCTGTGTGAATCCCACCCAGAACCACAACAGATAGTATGAAATCTGTTATTGTCTGCTGGTATTTGTGGAGTATGCAATTTCATCTTGCCTTTCTTTTCAACAACTAGGTAGGTTAAAGTTCTTTAGGTCCTGTCTGAGGCAAATTTGTCACTGTGACTAAATAGAAACTTTTCGTTTGGTCTTAAATATTTTTAAGGTGTTTTAAGGACTGAATGCAGAATATTAGTAATGACTTCACTAATATAATGTACTGTCCTAATTATACCAAATACAAAAGCATAAATTACTTATTGATTCTAAGAATATTTATGTATTAGTTTATAATTCTCCTGTTTATCACTTCAAGGATGACTAAAACTGTATACTAGAAGTGCTCCTTCAGCTGGTTTCCTGGTCCTTGCTGAGTTTGCTTGAGAGCCTTTTGGGATATAGCTCTCCATTTTAAAGATAAGATTTCATGCTGATTCTTCAAAATAATACCATTTGAAAATTGAAAAAGAATAGCAGAAGCATAGTACTTTGTAACTGAGAGCTGGACAACAATCTGATCCAAACATGAATTATAAATGACTGAACAGTGCATACCTGATTTTGCAGATGAGGTATAACAAATTGCTGAGTTACATGTGCTCTGCTAATCCTGAATCACGGTCATTTAAACAGCAGTGCTGCTAACAGTTTCTGATCTCTTTTAAATGTCATCTGCATACACCTACATGTCTATACACACATAAATTAATGCATTAACACAAACAAGAGAGGTTCTATTTGGAATTGTTCTCTCCTGGATAATACCTGGTTTAGTCACTCCCGTGGGTGCAGTAGGATGGGATATTTGATTGCTCTCTCAGGATAAGCTTCAGACAATCTCAATAATCTCCTCTGAAGTATTTGGTTAACACAGAGTGTATCCTGGCTAATGTTACAACCTTTGAAAGTTTCTCCAAAACTTACCAGCATCTCCCTTGGAATGCAGAGCATTGAAAAGGCCAGAACAACATCGAGATTTAAGCAATTGCTTCTGCAAATTAGATTATTACTCACTGTGATACTGCTGAAGTAACAGAAAAAACCTCATATTAGTTGAAATAATGTTGTGGAAGAGTTCAGCTTCTGGGTGTGCGTTACATGTGGACAGGAGAGGGACTGTCTGCTGTCTACTCTGTGATGTTCTGGTGAGAAGATATGTGTGGGGAACTGATGGGAAAGCAGTGAGTCTGTTTTGGCAGCAGCCAGGTGAGCTGTTCTCCCAGGAGATAAGCTATGGGATAGATAATGGATCAGAAAAGTGGCTTCCACAGCTGGAGGTGATATGGTGTTGGCTGGATTGGCCAATGTTCTTGGTAGACTTGAGTGTGCCATCGCCAGAGTCTGTGACTGCAGAGAGGTGGTCACATTTTTCATCTGAGTAGTGGCAAAGGAAATCTGCTTTGCCAGGAAAATATTGCTAGAGATGATCATCTCTGCAGAAGCAAGAGGGGTGGTGGGCTGCAGGGACCTCTTTTTTTTTTTTTACTAGGGATAACTTCATTTTGAACTTGAGTTTTTTTCTAGAACTCTGTCAAAAATAGGTAATCAAAGTATGAAATTCTGCAAGGTTATATGTGTATACTGCTGAGGTATACAAACTGATTAGATGGCCCAAGTGTTTCCTGTCTCTTTTTTTCTGTTGATATTTTTTGTTCCATTCTCTTCCTTTCCATTTTACTCCATTTTTCTTAGCTCAGTTTTCGCTTTCTGTCACTGTTTCAATCCTTCTGGAGTAATTGCTTCCAATGAAATCCAGTCAATTATCTGACATTAGAAAAAAGAATTTTAGGCCACTAAACTCCCACCAGTTATTACTCTCTTCACTTGGGCTTGCCTAAAGAAGGCAAAGAAGACTGAAAGTATGGGCTCTTAAACCACATCTATCCCTTACAGATCTTACAGATTTCTACCAGCTTGTTCATAACCATAGCAAAAAAAATACCTAATGCAGTAATGTTATAAGCAGTAATTGTCTTCCATAAAAAAATCACAGGTGTGGAGTGCTGAGGATGAAAAACTCACCAACTACCATCTCTCTACCAGGTCTGCGCAGGGAAAAGCAAAAACGGCCAGCATGTTGCTTTATGGCCACAGACTTGATTGCATCTTGAAAATGTTCCTTCTTCTGTTTCACAACAGAGTTTGAAGATGAAAACATTCTTCTAAATTAAAATGTTCTTCTATAGCCACAACATGCATTGGAGTTAATAAAGGATTTAAATTAAACAGTAATAGAAACTGAGAACAATGTTACATGTTTCATTTCATGGTAGTTAAGGAAAGTCAGCCTTATTTCTATTTCATTTATATTTTGAAGTTCAAACTCAGGTGAAAGCTGTGGCTTATGATTGAAGTCTCTGTCTTGCTTAGGCTGTCGAGCCCTGCTCACTATTGGGGCTGCATGCATGTCTTAGGTATGTTCCAATTGTGTGTGTGCAGGCACTTTTTTTCTGTCCACAACATCACTTTACAAAATTCCCATTACTGGATTTTGCAGTGAAATTCAGTTGAGCGCTATTGAATCAAATGGTCACATTCATGTGTGGAGAAGTCCTGGAAGAGTGAAATTTATGGTATTGGTATTTCAGGCCTATTGTTTAGGAAGCTCAAGTATTAAATTAGGTGTTTCAGTAGACCACACATGAGTTATTAGAGTACATTCCTGAGCTGCATTAACTTGCTGTCAGTTACTTGCCTCCTGATAACCAATTCTTAAAGAAATAGTCTTGAAGATCATACTTCAGGTGGGAGATGCCATCTGTGTATTTCTGATCTCTCTTCCCCTCGTTTTGTAGAAAATGAAGAACAGTACTTTCTCAACGTGAGTGATGTTTTTGCAGGCTGGGAATATGTCTATGTGAATTCGATGTTGGCTCTGCGAGCAGCATCTTTATCACAATCTCTGTTTTGACAGGAGGCTTTCATTTAGCTTTGTACAGTCATTTCATAAGAGGCATTTGCATGTAATAGCCAAACTGCATCTGGGAAATTGTGACAGGAGCAATCAGACTGTGGATGCTTTTATAGGTGAAACAAGCAGCTGGTTGCTAGCAACACTGCTCAGCCTCACAGAGTAGGGCTGGGAAACCTGGAACCTGGAAATTCCTCAGGGTAAGTGCAGAAACCAGGAACTGTCTGAGGGTTTTTTCAGGGGCTTTCCCCGAATGGAAACCACCTGAAGCAAACAAGAAGCATTATCTGTCTGAAGTGCTCAAACCAAACCTGGTCTAGTTGTTTCTCAAGGGTGTTACTAAGAAGGGAATGAGCAGTCATGTAGGTTGTAGGAAGGAAATACTTAAGCAACTCTGGGTCTTAAAGAGCAGAATTTCAGAGACTTGAGATTCTGGTGAAAGCCAGTTCACCCTTGGGGAAGGCATAGAAAAGACAGCAGTATGGTGGGCAAGACATGAATCCTGTTTGACCTTCACTTTCAATACAGAATAAAACTAAAGCTTCTTTATGTTCATCATAAAATTTAAACAAGAAGTAGAAGCTGTGAAGACACATGAGTGAGTAGCTAACAGAACAGCTCTTGGAGCTGCCTTGTGAACTGCTCCAGCTCCTTGCTCTGCCTGGTTTAGGCACAGCTCTGGGGCTGTGTTCAGATGCACCTGTGGTACCAGCCACTGTCAGTTTGTACTCCAGCTGCTCAGCCTTGGAGGTGTGTGAGGATCAGAGTATCTCATCACCCTTTTAGATTGGTTTCTATTTTGATGAGAACCTACAGCTGAAAAAAAAAACCCAATCATGAATACAATTCAAATTCTTTTGGGGACTTATTTCACACAAAGACACATCATATATAAAA
The DNA here is from genome assembly GCA_013397315.1 of Donacobius atricapilla. NCBI lineage: Eukaryota > Metazoa > Chordata > Aves > Passeriformes > Mimidae > Donacobius > Donacobius atricapilla. The sequence goes on from WBMY01017043.1 coordinate 457,937, forward strand.
ATTATGGTGTGCAAGGTACATAGAAAATTCAAAATGAACATTTTAGGATATTATTTTAGTTTATATTTAACTGCAATATAGCAGTCCTATGTTACATAACTCAATAAATTTAATAAGCTGATGAAATTTTCATAGAGCTTGTGCTGCCAGCGCTGCTAATGTAATGGAACTTTAATTTGGTATAACATTTCACTGTTTCCTAAGGAAACAAGGATTGTGCAACTGCTCTCTGCCTGTCAGTCCTCTACATCAAGTTTTGAACTGCTGTACTAGCTCCCGCTAATAGGAGGGAGGTTTTCTGGGAGCCTTGAGGAAAATTAGGTTCTTACAAGTTTCACAGTGTTTGGGATTCAGTAAAGAGGAAAAACCCAAATCAGTGCCCTCTTGAGTGGGAAGCTGTTATGCATTTTCCTGGGCAGCAATCAACATCAACATTCCTTCGGTCTAAGCACAGCAGGTGGGGTCTCCTGCCCAGAAGAGATGTCAGGAAGTACATGTGCTGGAAATTATTTTTGTTTAAGAAGCATGAGAAAAGTAGGACTTCAATCTGTAGGAAAATTTGTTTCATTACATCTGTTGACCACAGAATAAATGATTACTTTTTTTTTATTCCACCATTCATGTTTCGGTTTTCAAGTAATGTAATTACTGAATTCACCAACCATGCAGTTTTAGACATAAGATGCCTCAGAGATGAGAATGAGTAGAAAACTGAGTCTCTGTACATCTATGGTTAATACAGCCAGAGCTATTTTGCTTCATATTATATCTTTAGAATTATTAGCTGTAAACCATTTTTTGTTTTTGTTATCTGACAGTAGTGTGAGATACAGCTCAGCTGCCCAATGTACAGCTTCAGAAATACTTTTGTCTGGTCTTTCAATGGATTAACATTAGTCCTCATTAGATGCCACTCCAGAAGACCATTTAAAAAAAACACACTTCTTTATGGCGTCACGGTGAATTTAAATACGTCACCATAGGTGTTATTTTGAGAGCTAGCAGTTTATGTTCTTATTTTTGCTAGTATCAATATATTTACTTTTACTGTAATGTGACAAAAGGATTTGAGTCCTATGAATAATTTCTAAAAGCTAAGCATAATATTAGTTCAGAGGTTTTGCCTTTATAAAAGCTGGAATGGCCTTTGGCATCAAGCCAGAATAAAGAACAGGAAATCAAATAATCCACCTTATCTGGGCTGGGTGAAGAAAAAAGCCTTTATGAGTGCTGTAAAGTTTGTTAAATTTGACATCTGACTGACAGTCAGAGATGTAGATTCCCAGGGTAGGGGGATGTGACTACCACTGACCTGCCCTTGTCCTCCTCGAGTCACCAGTGTACCAGACAGCTCATCAGAGATCCTGGGGTAAGGTAACAGACACAGAAAAACTGGTATTGCACCTAGAGGAGATCAGTTTTAATAAGAATAGGAATACTTTGAATGAAATGTGAAGAAATTGTGCAAAGAACAGGGCCTAGGATCAAAACCAAAGATAAATTATCTGTTAGCATAAAGACATAAAAGCATCTGGAACAGATTAGACAATACCTTCAAAAATATGAATAGGTAGACATTTTAGAGAAATGTTTTGTTGCACAGGTGAACTATTTTGCAAAGTAATTGTTAAGGACAGTTCATTTTGCAGATGAAATATTTGCAGTGAAGGTATAATTAGAAAACTACAATTAGATCAATAGAAGTTGACCATCTGTATATAAAGTTCCACCTAATTCTTTCAAATAATCATAAAGAAGTGGCATAATAATACAATTATTTCAAAAGTATTTTAAAATTAATAAAAGGAAACATATTTTGCAAAAATTTTTATTGACATTATCACCACGGTGTATTTTATCTAAAGAAGTTAACAAAACTCTAAAGGACAGCCAAAGATTGTTGCTAGGCCTGATAGACGGTAAGAGAAATACATTTCTTTGTGTTTAAGGTCATAAGGTTAGAAAAGATTAAGGACAAAGGTGTTAATTGAGGAAATCCAAGCACTTTTCTCTTTAGGCTCCTAGTTGCTACTTTTAGGATGTTGGAGTAGATTAAGCTAAGCTTTAGATACCTGCAGCATTTATGCCATTCTGTGGTATACTCCAAAATCCTGATCTTGGGACATATGCACACTCCTCACCTGTCAGACTTTTAATTAAGAGGATCTCCTTAAATACAACATGGCTTCTTTCCAGTCTTGATATATTAGGAAAGTGATGCACCTCGAGAGAAGAGGGGGAGAAGAAAAGGCAGTAAAGAGGAGTTATCATTCAGGTATCATTTTAAATTAGGACATAGCTGGAGCATGGCATATAATGTCAACACAGTCATAAAACAGGGAATATAGTTTGTTTTGTATGAACGAGCCTATACAATGCCATGGCGTGTTCAAGATGTTTAATCTGTTTGTGCCTCCAGTGCTGATGTGGGAAGGACTGTTAGGTAAACTTGTAGTGCAACAACCACATCAGGTCCTGGGCTCTCCCAGCAGGCTGGGGACAGGTGACCTGCTGCTGCTTCCAGAGCTGGCTGAGCATATGGCATACAGGTAAACTTCATAGCCTAGACTGTCCCCCTGTTTTTCTTCATAAAGCATTTGCATCAAGTTTGGGAGCTGCATAGAAGTGCATGTAATTAGTGAAATGTTCTTCAGTGGTGGTGTGGGGGTTCTTTGCTTTTATTCCATTTAGTTTCTGAAACCTCTAGGATTAACCTTCAGCCAGAATGAGTCAGGCAATCCACTTATGTTCCACTAGCAGTGCACTATATTTTCAGCAACTCAAATATAATTTGTTCTAGTACAGTTAATGATATATGTAATCGTATTTTCTGGTACTGAGCTATTTTTAATAGAGTTGAAACATCGTGCAAAATGTGAACCTTAAATTGGCCTTTACATCTTCTCCTGGTTTCCTGCCTCCTCAATATGTCTTTTTGTTCTGGTTGTTTTTTATGCTCCGGGTAGGCAAAGGGAGGTAGTATGATTTGAAATTAAAGGTTTTAAGTATGTAATGTTCGAAACCCCATCAACATTACCTTAGGAACATCAATAATCTCAGCGTAAATGTAGGTGTGAGGGCTAATCGAAGATGTGTGTTATATAAATGGGAAGTGGATAGAGAGATGGGAAATGGATGTCTTCAAATGCTGTGTACAGTGGAATAGAACCTAGTGGTCACTAGCTACTCAGGGAGAAGACAAGTAGGAAGTCAGACTTAAAATTTGGTAGGTTACATTATAAAAGTGTCTGGAATGTGGACAGAGCATTTGAAATGTGATTTTATGTGAAACTTCTCATTGTGTTTCATTCCTAATTACGCTGAGTTTATTTAGAAGGAGAAATGTCTGTCTAGCATAGGGCAAGAGCCAGGAGGAGTAGGCAGAGGTTTAATTATCAGATACTGGTGATGAATTCACTGGACTCTATACATAAAATCAAACGTTTAAATATATAACCAGAGAATATAATTGGTCTGAAATAAGAGCAAAAGAAAAATGTAAAAGGAGAGCATGATCAAATGCTGTAGAATAAAAAGGCAGCAAGTTGTTCATGTTGTTCTCAAAAACTGCTGACACTTTATTTGGGTTCTTCAGAATTCATTCTGCTGCAGCTAAATGCAGATTAAATTTTATTACAAAAGTTCAGAGACAGTCTTCCTTCTCTTCCTTGACCACTACTGTTTTCCTGGTTGGTTGGGAAAAAAAAAAAAAAAAAAAAAAAAAAAAAAAGAGGAAGGTCTGGGCTTCCAAAAAGCCTTGTTTGAATTTAAGGCTGAGCACTATGACTGGTGATGTTTTGTAAACTTCTATTGTACTGAAAAAAGTCATTGGTCAAAAGAGAACATACTTCCATAGGGGATTCTGAAGAGGTGTACTGTTTCTTTCAAGTAGATGTGCAGGTAGCTTTTTGGGAGTCTTGACATGCTTTGACAAGCTCACAGACTTACAGGCAGGCACTCTGCATCAGGTAAGATAAAAGGGATTGGATCCCTTCATAGAATCACAAAATGGTTTGTGGGGGGATTTTAAAGATCCAACTCCCCTTCCTTCATCAGGCACCTACTAGAGCAAGTTACTCAGAGCCTCATACAATCTGACAGTGGACACTTCCAGGGATGGGAAGTGTTTTCTCTGCCCTGTTTCTCTGAGCAACCTTTGCCAGTGCCTCACACCCTCGCAGTAAAGAATTTCTTTCTAATATCTAATCTAAACCTACCCTCCTTCAATTTAAGGCCACTTTCCTTTGTTTTGTCACTACACGCCCTAGTGAAAAGTCCCTTTCTTGCTTTCTTGTAAGTACTTTTAGGTACATGAAGGCACTATAAGGTCTTCCCAGTGTTTTTACTTTTCCAGGCTGAACAGCCCCAACTGTCTCAGCCTGTCTTCATAGGAGAGGTGCTCCAGCTCTGTGATAAGAGAGCTTTGTGTCCCTCTGGGTTCCTTCCAACAGGTCCGTGTCTTTCTTGTGTTGGGGACCCCAGAGCTGGACAGAGTGCTCCAGGTGGGGTCTTAGCAGAGCAGAGGAGCAGAATCACCTCACGTGGCCTGCTTATCATGCCTTTTCTTGATGCAGCCCATGGTATGTTTCACTTTCTGGGCTGTACATACACATTGCTGGTTTTTGTCCAAAAACATTCCTTTCACCCCAGGGCTAGTTTTGATCTATTCTCTAGAAAGATTGCAGAGGCTTGGCAGTTTGTCCATAACTACTGTGATCAGCTCCTACCCAGTCCAAAGGCAAATGTCACCAAGATGCTAAATAAAATGTGTTCATATGTTTCTTCCTTCTCTTCCATAAATTGCAACTGAACACCTAGTTACCTGCCCCAAGTCTTTGTTTCTCAAGGAATTTTTGCAACTGCTTACGGGAAAATGAGTGTGAAGAAAAAAAACCCACATTTCAAAATCAAATGTCGACGATCTGATTCAGGGTTTGCCTTCATGTCAGATGCTGAAATCTTGGCCTTAGGTACAGATATGGATCTTGTTATCATCTGGCTTTTTGCTGCATGTTTGTTTTAAGAGTCCTTGGCTCCATAATGGATCTATTTCTTCTAAATTAATTCATATAAAAGTTCTTCATTCTACTTAGTGGTCTCCTAGCAGAAAGCAACTCCTTGGGTAATGTATGGTAATGGTGTAATATTGAGGCAAAGTTCTGGCAGGATTTCATGGACTACTTTTATAATGTTTCTACTTGATTTTTCCATTATAGGCTTAACAAAGCCACGATTATCTTAAGCATGTCAGTCCTGTTCAAATCCAGTTGGTTATTTTTATGATGAAAATTAACATTTTAAAGTGCTTTGCTGGATTGGGGCCCAGATGATTGTTACATCTTCCAAATTAAAGCCTCCTTGATCATCATAATAAGGGAATTATAGCAATAATTATTAATGAAAAGTATTACTGTGCAAATTCCCCTCTGAATCTAACTGCATATAGGAATTAGAGCATTGGCTCCAATAGTTTATAAATGTGCCTTAGCAATCTTAATGCAATTTATTTACTTTCTTGCTTACTGATAATTATTACTAGTTATGGTAAAAATAAATCCTTTTTAACTTGGAGGTGAACTATTTGGATCACGTGGGAGTAGATAATATAACTTCAAATTTTTTGCTGTTGAAGAAAGCAAGAAAGTCTGAGCAGTCTGAGTTGACCTTTAAAAGGTAAAAATCTTTCTTTTCAAATCTAGGAAGAAAAGCAGCTCAGACCGAGAAGCTAGGAACCTTCAAATTTGTCTTGGATCGAGGTCTTTGTGTCAGTGAAAAGGAGAACTTGAGAATAAAAATGACTTTACATAGTGGCAAAACCAAGGCTGGGTCATTTTGACAAGCTGTTCCTACTTTTCAGTGAGCATTTCTACAGCTTATTGAGGTGAACATTGAAGAGAAGTGGTAACACTAACACACTTGATCTTTAATGGTGGTTTATGCATCATCAATTCTTGACTCTCCACTGTGATAAACATGCAAGAAAGAGTCTTTACTGCAAGTGTCCGTTGCTGTCAGCGGCAATTTTGAATGCTGAAGCAGTTCAGGGCAGGTCTCATTTTGCTTGGCTGGAATGATATTTTTGAGTATTTTTAAACTTATTGGACTTATTAATTCTTATTTTAATAAGCCTAGGATAATTGCAAGAAAACTTCTGAATGTCTGTAGCCAGGAGAATTCATATATTTTCCTCATCCAGTTGGGTGATGGGGAGCTGACGCTCATTCTCCTAGCAGCAGATTCTGATAAAGTCCAAGGCTTGGGTGCCTGCCTTGGGTGACAAAGCTACGATCCCAAGAACTATACCTCAGCTTCCCATGCTAGCAGTGCTCCCAGTCTGGGGATGATTGGTGTCCAAGAGAAGCTTAATGCTGTGGTAGAAGGAAAGCTGGAAAGGGCATAGAGAATGTGACTAGCTGGAGTCACATGAGAAGGAAATGTCATGTGTTGTAGTACCACCCATAGACAGAAGTGGGCAAGAAATCGAGAACAACAAAAACTGGAGATGCAGCCAGGTTTTAGTTGGGTTTTTGTTTGGTGTGCATTGTGTTGTTTTGTTGGTTTAGGCTTTTTTTCCTTAAAAATGGTCAGTCTGAATCTTAAAAAGAAAACCCAGAAAAGTGACCTGGTTTGATAAGAAGGGCAAAGGCTGTCACAGGGCAAGGTTACAACTGCTTGTATTGCCCTATGTCTAGACATGTTTTTGAGGAGTTATTTTATAATAAACACTGTAGGTACTTGTGGGAAATGGATTTGTAGAGAATTCTCAAACCAATATTAGTGACAGTGCCTTGTGTACTTCACTGTGCACAGCAAACAACAAACAAGGCCATGAAAGAAGTTTGGTCCGTTCAATTTCAACGTGGGAAATGGATTTGTAGAGAATTCTCAAAGCCTGACAGAAGGCTCATGCATCTGGATGCAAACTCTGAGATAAGAAATGCTGACCTAGAAAAGCTGTGGGACAGGACAGACCTTGAGGGAGAAATGGACCTAGAAACAAGTTTCCAATGATGGTCTTGCAAATAGACTAGATACTTTGGACAAATAGAACTATGAAAGATGTATTATAGTAGACAAGGACCCATGAGGGGTAATTTTAGATGATTGGCTTTAAGGCATTAAAAGCATTGTGTGGCAAAAGCTAATAGGCCAAGAAACGCTTATAATGTATTGTAATTAGGGAATAGTTTGGTTTCTGATTGTGACGGTTTGAATTGTAACATCTGATCTGTCTCACTCTTCATATGAGACTGAAAATGGAATAAAAGTTTTTAAAATGCCTCTCAGTTGCCCCATCTCTAGGTCAGAAAAACTTATAGGTACTCTCCAGACGCATTGCAGAACTACAGAGAAAGTTGTATGAGACACATTTTCTGTAGTTTATCTCTGATGGGTTTGTTCTCTGGTCTTAATGTCATGACAAAGTCTTGTTTGTGCTATCTTTCTTACGGGTCTCACACCTCCAAGCATTTGATACTGGTTATTGGTTTCCTCTAATAGCATTGCATGCTTCTTTTTTTGGATGAGACCATATACCAAACTGAATAAGGTATCAAGCATACTTACATTTTGAGAGGTGTTTCTTGATAACAGAAAGGTAGACTTAGACATCAGAGGATTTTTTTTTTCAATCCATTTATATGACAAGTTTGTGTTTGTTTGGAGTACAGAGGTAAGTAACAGAGATTTACCTTCTTCCTATCTGATGACTTACTCAAGTAGACCAAACGGGACTTAAAAGGTAGTTTCATTGCAACACAAATTGATAAACTATAATTAAATAAGAAAGGCTGTAGGTAAACACATGAAAATAAAAGGCTTTGAATATCCATCACTCCCGCTGTACCCTTGCAGAGCAGGCTTTTTCCTCTGGTATGGTGAAACAAGTATGCAGTTCCTTCTGTTTCCCCTGATTTTGTAACCAGATCTGGTCCTTCCTTACCTCAAGGAAGTTTCTGATCCAGTCTGGGATTTCCTACTTGCTTTGGGTAGCACAACCCCAGCTTGGTACACCCCTGTTACTGCAGCAGCTAACCTCACACTGCATGGCAGGCAGCTTCTGGGTGGGTGACATCCTGGGACAGAGGCTCTCCAGGGAGGCAGAGAGCATCTTGTGAGTTTGTTGAGCTTAGGGAGCAAAGCCTGTGAAAAAGTCATGCTCTTTCCCTCCCTCCCTTCCTAAGGCCCCAGATTCCTCTGTGCAACATGTGCAACAAAACTACGGGCAGCTGACTCAGTTACCTCAGCCCTCTACAGAACATATTATGCACAGTATTTTTACTCTAAACATCATTTAAGATATACATACATCACTGATGAACTACAGGAGGAGGTAGCAGAGCCAGTGAAAGCTCTGTCATTGTTGAGTTTCATAGGGTTTGGTTTTGATAGACTGTGTTGTCCTCCGTGCAGGGTGTTCCTTACACAGATCTTTGTCAGAGCAGTGTAGTCACTGCACATGATGCCGGACAGTGCTTACTGCTTGCTGGTGCAAACCCACCTCCTCCATCCAGCCTTAGACAGGTGTAAGCGAAAATCATGCGACGTAACCCTCCCATCCATAGCCCCAGTTAGTTATGTTTCCTTTTAAAGCAACAGTGGTGTTCATTGATGTATCAGCTTGTTTTTACGGAGATAGCAGATAAACATAACTAACTACTACAAAACAAACATTGCCCACACTGCAACAACCTAGCCGTCCTGCTGAAGTTTATAGAAGCTACCAGTAGCTCTACGGCAAAATTGGAGCCTGTAGGTTAGAAAAATGATTTTTCAAACCTTGGCCACTGTTTTAAGTTTGTATAGTCATTTAAATGTCACTGATTTGTGCTCCATGTTTTGTGCAGGACAGCAGTAATTTTGCTTTATATTAGGAAATAAGAGGAAGATTCTGGTAAGAGACATCTATCAAATTCAGTTCTCCTATTGCAAAAGATTATTAGCTTTTTAAGATATGGTAACATATCAGTACCCTGGAAATACACTGGTAAGATCAAAATTGAATTGATTAGAGGATTCCTGTCCTTCATTGTCAAATTATCTTAGAATATTACTCAACCTGATAGGAATAAAACCTTTTACGTGCTTTTTGGCAGAAAGTGCACTGAAAACAAGGGGAAGAGGTGGAATATGGCCAGTATCACTTTCAAGTTCAAGACTAACTTAATTTGATCTTTAGAGGTCACTAAATATATTTATATTTATTTCTCCACTGGATAAATTCTGTTATTTACTTTAAAATTTGTATGCCTGCAGTTATTTTATTTTAGACCATCCTTATGCTTGAAAGAAATGAATAAATTCTATGAGAAATTGGGTGAAACTTTACTATAATGAAACTTCTCAGAACAGGTGGGCTGTATCAGTGACATTTAGTTAAATCTTAAGTGCCAGATGGTATATTTGCAATTTATTTCAGGATTTGGCCATAGTTTCATTGTTTGTCAGTACCCATAGCTTCTACTGCTGTTATAAATAAAAGCTTTATATACAGAATGGAGTCCATCACTTTCTGTAAACCCTAAAAATTATAGCCCCCAAACACGTAATTAAGCTAACAAAAAAGGATAGTATCTTCTGACATTCTTCAGAAGTTAGAGTTGTCATGTGCGGTATCTAGAAGACTTGTGTGTCGTGGTCTGGTCTGGTGGTAAAGGTGCTGTGACCTTCCTCGCTACAAGTGTCTAAAAAGACATCTAGATTGATGGAGGCACAGGCACTCTCAGGCAGAAATTGATTCAGCTCTTGTGCCCTCTCAGGTGTTGCGTGATCAGCTCTTCATTGCACTCTCAAGTGCAGAGCGATTTGCTCTTTGTGAGGCTGCCTGAGCAGCAGAGCCACATTTGTCACCTGTGCTCCCGGTGAGCTGGGTTATATAGGGTAGCCAGGGGCGGGGTTTCACAACTTGGCCAATGGGAAAGGAATTGGGAAAGGGACCAGTCAGGGGAAGGATCCAAAAAGAACCAATCCGGAGGGGTAAAAGCCAGGAACAAGGGGAATAACCAATGGGGTATGAAACATTAACACAGAACTGTAAAGGCTCATGGGTTAAAGTATTCTTTCCTACCTTGAGCCACAAGGAAAACTCTCAAAGGGATTTCCCAAAGGAGGGTCCCTGCAAACTCAGACAGCCTAGGGGCTGCACGTGGGTTGAAGCACTTTAGCTCACCCTGAGCTCAGGAGGTCTCCCAAGGGGATTTCCCAAAGGGGGATCTCCATGAACTGAGGTAGCCTAGGGGCTGCGCACTCTGCAAAGGAGTGAATTGTCCTCTGTGAATGGTCCAGGGACCAACACACTTGCATATTTGTACTTTTTATTTATGTTGCTTCTTTCCTTTATGGACACTTATGGTTACAGTACATGTCCATTAAGCTGCTCACTGCAGTTTCCTGTCCTTTGAGACATGCTGTGCATTTTTCTTTGAAAAATATAGGCTCTGCATGCCTGTTAATATCTCAAGTGAAAAATAACTAAAAAGTTAACAGGCAACTTATGTCAACTCAAAGGCCTAAATAGTTAACTTTCAATTATTCATCTCACTAGTTAGATGGAGAGCTAAAAAAATGCAGTAATTCAACTGTTTTGAGGGCGAGGGGGGGTTGACAGTTTTTTAACTTCTGCATCCCATAAGGCACAGTATTTGGTTTTATATGGTGATTTAACTCCTGTGGAACATTTCCTGTATTTGTCAAAGACCTGCTGTTAATTTTTGCAGACCTCAGTAACTGAAATAACTTTTAGAAAATGTTCTTTATCTTCATAGAACCATACACACTTCAGTGCAGATGTGTGAGTATCTCTGCAAACAACAGGAGAATGTTGCAGTCCTTCAGCCATCCCATCATTGGCCATATAAATAAAAATGTTTGGTCTTGGAACTATGTCAGAAAAAAACACTGGCCAATGACTAGAAAATACTTTGCATTAGATTGCTTAAGTTTGTTGGATTTTTTAAAAATCTCTGAAATGTTTAGCCTAATTTGTATGTATTAAAAAAAATTGGTGAATGTTTAAATGTGTACAAAAGATGTATTTCTGATGCTGTGTCATCATTTTTTGTTTTGATTTTTGTGCTGCTAAAATCAAGTAAACTGCAACTAGGAATTTGGTTTTAGTAGTATTGCTTTAGCTTCTTCTAAAACAAGCAAAAGAACTTGCATACCCTAGGTAGTGGTTGCAACCCCTTATGTTTTGTAGTTCATATCGTATATTGTGCGTCTCACAAAGTGCTGTCTACTCTTTGTCTGTTCAGACAAGGTTTTAGACATTAGTCTGTTCATTCAGATTTCAGCATCACCCCATGGAAATAGCCTATTCTGTATGTGCTGGTGAAATCTGCTTTTTGTTTGTTTGTTTTGTGAATCTGCTTTTTGGAAAAAAAAAATCACATAAGACCCCAGAAAGTTTATGCAGGATTACAGTTTGGGGAGGAGGAAGTAAAAAGTCATGTAAACCAATTGCATTGATATAGATTAGAAAATAAAGCTTGAAGGAAGGAAGGTTTCTCATTCACATTTTTTATAGAACTTACAATCCTGGTCTGGCTTAGTGTTTTCTCCCAAAGGCGAAAAATTACATATTTAATTGATTTTTCACTACATTCTCACTGATAAGAGTTTTCTGCTTCTATTGATTGCTAGGCTCTTCCCCCTGCAATCTATGATTCATACTTAGAACTCATTTCATATTGTCTCTTCATTTGCAGTTAGCAATTTCTCACAGTGCATTTCTAAGTTTGAAGATTAAAAACACGTTTGTTCCTGGATTTGGGAATGCATATTATTGCAGGAGAAGATCCTTCCTAGGAGAACCCAAATGTCTGAGCTGTTTTTTATTTGGAGGAACACAGTTTCCCAAGCTAAAAAGAGTTTCTTTCCTCTATTTGTATTTTTATGTTCATTTTCTCTCTGGTCAGACAGGGCTAATGCTGTGTGTTGTGTGATGGAGCTGTTGATTCAGAGAACTGTGAACAAATACAGATGAAAAAGTCAAAAGCCATGCTCTGGCACAGAGGAGAAAGAGCTGGTGGTGAATATCAGAGCCTGATTGTCACTGACAATGCAGGCTGTTGGTGGCACAGAAGTAGGAGGCTTTCTGTCTATTTTGTGTCGCTTTTTGCTTCTTTACTGGCAAGCTACTGATCTAGGTTGACCTGCATTTGAAAACACTTGGTGGTACTGACTAGGAAGTATGTTTGAAATGAAGATGAAGATTAAATACTGGCTTCCCACTTCAGTTTTCCTGTGATTTTCATGCAGCCAAATGCTATCTCATGCTGCTTATTAGGAATCACACTGACATTTTCTTCATTCAAAAGTGTAGTATGACATGCAGAATTAGTGGGGAATGGAATAAAATTAAGCAAATCATGTATTTCTTCTAGCCTTCTAGTGGCTCGTTGAGGGAAACGGCATGCTTATTTCCTCCATCTGTGCAATGGCAAGGACAGCAGTCCACTCTGAAAAGCAGCTATGCTTTTCTAAAGCTATATGCTACATGCTTTCTCAGAGTTTGCAGGCTGAGTAGAAAACAGATAAAAATCCAAATGTGCAGATTACAAAGTGAGCAGGAGAAAACGCATTCTGACTGTCATGTACTTTGTCATGAGTATTAATTTGCAGAGAGAATATAAGTCAGTATTTCTGTGGTTTGGTGTCTGAAACACTTTTTCAGGGCACCAGATTCCTATGGCCACAAGATCTCTGAATCGGGACCATGCTGTTCCCCAGATTTCTGGAACTGGCAGAGAGCTCTGCTACAGCAGAGAGAAGCAGAGTGGGCACAATGGGCACTGTCATGATTTCACTCCGTCTCACCCTTCTGACACGTGCTGTGCCCTGGGGAGGACCTCAGGCCTACCCCGTTGCAATGGTCTTATCCAGTGATCCAGATCCGTGGCTGCCCTGGCTGCCATCAGCCCAGCCCCAAACTGCTTGTTTCGGGGCCATGGACTTGTGCCTACAAGGCGAGGGCTGCCTGTGGCCCCTGGCTACCCATGTCCCTGCCCTCACTCAGTGGCCCCCTCCCACACAACCCCAGCAAGATGTTTGGATGCACCAGTTTGTCTCTTGTTGGTATGGTAAAGGCTTGTCATTAAAGCATTTCAGTCAGCTGGAAACATTTTTTGGCTTGAGCTTCATGCTTAAAAAGTGTTGGCAGCCCTGAACTTGTTGCTATGCTCTGCACAGGCAGTGGCCCTGAATTTCTGCTTGCAGTAATGGATGCTTGCCTTTTTCTTTACTTTTCAGCAAAACACGTAACTCAGTTGATTCCTTTGGTGTACCCTGAATTTTTGTAGGTCTTTGAATGAGGATATGGGAAGAGTCTGGCTTTAATGCAGGCAGCTCACAACAGCAAATTGCTGTTGGGTCAAGCATAGGCTTGCTTTGTCTATCCAGTGATGTAAGCTGTTACTGTGATGACCAATAAAGCAAATGAAGGGAGTTCTTAACTAATAGCAGCTAGAACAATCAATCCAGAGGTCAGGAACATCACAGAGGAAGCATGCATAGTAGAGTGCAAAACCAGCAGTATCAAAGATACAGGAAAAAACATATCAAACAGATTTTTTCTTAAGCTCAAAATGTTTGAAGAGGTTCAGTTGATCTAAGTGTTGGCCAGTTGGCCTGAGGACAAGGATGTGACCAAAAGAAGACCTGAAGAAGAGAATTTTCCCATCAGTATTACAGACAGTCTGTGGAGGAATACACTGCAGCAAGTCTTGCTGCACTTGATGCTAGTTTTGGATCAGCAATGATTTGAAGTAAATCACTCTGTAAACGTTGTAAATCATCTGGAGGGAAGATTTGTGTGTTATCTTGTATATAGCCTTTGTTGCTGTTTGAGTGCAAAGGCCTAGGAGAACATGAAAGTAGTGCTCTCTACAGCTCTGTATCTGTAACTGGCTCTTGGAGCTCTTGGGACATTTGGAGTGGCATTTTTCTCAGTATACATAGAATCTCTTTTATGCTTTAAATATGGTTGATATGTATAGTAGTAGAACCAATAACTATGGTTACTATTTTACTTTATTTTATTCTTCTTTTATTTTATAATAAATAGTATGATATTTTAAGCCTATGCTATATTACAGAATACAGTATAGTATATGTGGTAGGGATAATCACATTGGCATGCAATTTATATAATTGTATTAAATGTCATGATTTTTTCTGGATAATGATTAAAGAAAGCATTTTCAAATAATTAGTATCTTTGCCATCTTGGAACACGGACTTAAACAGTAAAGCAGAACAAGCAGTGGTTTTGTTGTGGTGAATATTAAGGTATTGGTAGCAAAGTGGTCCAAGAAGATCAAAGTCACGTTTACAGCTGAAATGACTGAACTGGCAGTCTTGATTTTGTTCAGCCTCATATGAGTTCTTGGTAGGAACTGGGGCCCAGCTCAAACTCTATGTCTGACTCCATAGTTTCTACGAGACAGTCCTGGTTAAATTTCTATTGTTCTGTGCCCTCTGGTACTTTTATTATTGTACTGCTGAAAAGCCCGAGTCATCAAATGGAGATCCCTTTGAACAAACAAGAAGTCTGTCCTTCTCCTAGTGAGAATTACTCATAGTAGTTATGAGTGGAAGTATAACATAAAAGGCAAAGACAGATGGGGAATTGCAAAGAAACAGTGAAAGAAAATCAGCCATGGAGGATAGTGGTCTCAGCTTTCCAGAGCAGCCTACATGCTGTCAATTTAATTTGCAATTATCATAGCAAACATGATTTAAGAAAGAATTTGAGGGAGGGCAATGCAGTAACTTTGCAGGTGTTGCAGAGTTCTTCCGAAGTGTGAAGTGTAATGGGAGGAAGCATAGAAGTGGTTCACTGAGAATTTAACAAGGGCATAATGAAAAATAACTTGCAGACTAATTGTAAGTTGGCTGTTCAGTACCAAGTGGGAATAATAATGAGAGTGGTCCATGGAACCAGTGCGAACTTGCTTTTGTTTGACATACCAAAGAAAGAAGAGGGGGCAAGGAGAGAAATCAAACACTCAGAACAGCAGCGCTCTGATAAGGTGCTGTTTGTGCAGGGCAGAAGACAAGATTTTGGATTAATTTGTTTCTGAGATTATGAGAATCTGGACAAGGGTATTCATTAAGTGCATATTAAAAGGTTTTATATGAGCAGTATTATGCAGAAAGATTTTACAACTCTGTATTTAATGATTTAAGGATGATTTGGGTTAGAGATAACATTCAGACTGTACACAGTGATTCAGAAAGGATCTGGCAGAATGAGTTTCTGGGGGTGGATAATGAAAACCCTAATTTGTCTATGTGGAGCCTAAGCTGATGCCTGAATTTACAGTATCAGAAATACTGTCTGAGATACCAATTTGAAAAGGATGAGGTAGTATTGAAGTCGAGGTGCAGCATCTAAAGAGGAGATAGTAGTTGACACTGTGTCTATAGATGAGATTGTACTAAAGTTTTAGGAGGAAAAAAGGCCAAAAAATTCTCCTGAAAGCATAGAATGAACCATGAAGTTGTTCCTTTGAATGACATCGAGAGCAACAGTTAGGAACATCAGGATAAGACTGTGCTAAGGCAACCCAAACACTAGAAGTAAAAACTCCTAAACATGAAAAACTATTGGCATGTCAGGAAGAATGAAAAATGAGCCAACCTCATGAGGCCTGGATAACTGCAAATGATAGAGATTTAGAGTTCCGTTTGCACATTTTGAGTGCAAAAGGTAAAAGCCATGAGGAAAGGAAGAGAACAAAGCAGTAGTTGAAAGCTATTAAAGAGCAATGGGAAAGCAGGAAGATGTACTGGTGGCTAAGTGAAACACTAGGGTATTTTTTCCTCTGTGAAAGGAAAAAGTTGTGAGAACGGGAAGAGTGAAACAGCAGTGGGGAAATGAGTTTCTGAAGGACTGGAAAACTCTGAAATGGCTATGGCTCTAAGGAGAGTGGAACAAATAGACAGACTGAGCACAACCATTTTCTGTGCTTCAAGGATGAAGTAGAGAAAGAAAGGGAAAGCAAAGGAAGAAGAAAAAAATCAAATTGCTATTATGTCTGTCTATTATGCCATTATGTCTGTTGGAGAAATAGGCATATGGAAAGAGGAAAAAAATGAGGATTTGAGCACTGGAGTTGAATGACAGTCATGGATGTTACAAATAAATGACAGAATAAAAGATTTATACCTAGAAAATGTGAAGGAGAACAGAATTAATTTGTTGTGAAACATGGACTTTGCTCAGTGTAAGAAGAGGAAGATGGTGGTGAGAGGTAGTTCTTAGGGACATGGTTTAGTAGTGGTCTTGGAGCTGCTAGGTTAATGGTTGGACTTGATCTCAAGGATCTTTTCACCTAGGTGATTGCATGATTCTGTAAATCAAGGCTGAGGTTAGAGTATAGTATGAGAATAGAGACTGAAAAAGAGAGGTGCATGAAACAGCAGAATTTGAAAAAACTAATTACTGAAAAAAAAATGAAGAGTTGTAAGATGTTTATAAGAAATGGCTGCATTAAATGGTTTTGTGGTCTCAGAATATACTCTGCTAAAAATGGGATCCTGTGATTGAGAGTACCTGACAGTCTGCTGCATAGCATGTCTTAAAACCTTACATGCCATGAGTACTTTCCCATTCCAAATTGAAAAGAAAGTTCCCAATTCTGGAGTTTCTAGTTTGAAAGGGTAATTTGCCAGGAGGGCTGGGAGGCTGTGTATTGTACTGGAACTGGTTTTCACTATGAATGATAAATCTTTGTTTTTTTTCGTGTGGGTTTCTAACATCTATCTATGTATAGTAAAAATGAGAATGTCTCATTTACATGAGAAGTGTGCAATAGGAGGAGTAAAACAAGGCGAGCAGGGCATTTTCATTATCTCCTTTTTGTCATTAGCAAATTGGGGAATGCTAAAAATACAATTAAATACACAGAGAAGGCAATCAGCATGGATTGTCATATTGTTACAGCTTCTGTCAGCATGGATTATCAGATCTTTTTTGGGATGGCTGTCGAGCACAGTGAAATACCTAGGCGGTACCTCAGTGTAACTATACCTATAACACTCCTGTTTGTGTTTGCTGATGGCAGTAACTTCAGGAAAACACATGTACAGGACAAACAGGTTTGTCCAGTTTCTAGCTCTTACCCTTCTAAATTGTAAAATTCTTATCTTTGTTATTTTCCAAAGAAAGTGCACCACTTTCTATTTGTATTATTTGTGCTTCTGATGAAATTCTCTGATAGATGTAAGATTTACTTTATTCTCCTGAGTGTCTAAGCCTTCTTTGAGGGACCCACCATATTACATACAAGTTCTAAAATACCAGGCAAGTATTGCAGACATTTTAACAATGTCTTTTCCCACACAAATAGTTATTTAACTGATGTATTACAGTACCAATGACAGTCACATGGAGACATTTTCCATTTCAAACTTCTGAATTCAATGAGTAATTTAACTTTATCTCATAATAAAATGCAGAAAGTTAGTTTCTTTCTGAGTCAATGATCAAAATTCATATTCTGGACAGAACTGTCCAATATGGCACTTGTGTTGTGGGATTTACATTTGAAATCAGGTTTAAGGAATTGCTCATTTATTTAAGGAATCTCAAACATAGCTTCAATAGGGTGAGTGATTCTGTTCTCAAAATTACTCCTACCCTGTGTCCAGGAAATAATCTTGTTAAACCACATGAAGGGGGGACACAGTGACAAAATGAAATATGTAAATTGAGTGGTCTACATGTTAGTACCTACATGTGACTGGCATGCTCTCAGTCTGATCCTACTGGGCAGAAATCCAATCAACAGCGTCTACAAACATGAGAATGATTCAGCTCGCCCTTAAATGGACCACAAGAGCTGAACAGGTTCTGACAGATTTCCGATGGAGAATGGACATCTTACTCTTTTGTGTGCTGCTATCTGTCCAAATTTAGACATCTATGTGGAGCACACTCCCAACATAGCAAGAAGTAGAAGATGTCCACTGTAATGGTGTGTGTAGGATGAACTAGTCTGCAGTGCCGACATGAGCATTCTTTTCCCAGTAAACTTCCCACTTAGAACTGATTAGAGTAAGACCAGAGTGAACTCATGGGAATTGCATGACCCAGGGCATGAATCTCATCTCTCTGAAGTTTATTCCCATTCTAACCTGATTATTTAAGCACTCAGGTGCACAACTTCACATTTTCTGATATGACTTTTACCCTTCTAGCTTAATGCTTGTCAGAGATTATTGTGACCCAGCACTTGGTAGGATAATGGGTGAAGAATTTGACAAACTAAACTTCTGATTTTGATGTAGTAGTGATTAACTGCTGTTATATTATAGCTTTGGTAGCTGTTGGGAAAGGATGTACCAGATAAACATGTGGGAGCTTCTTGGAGATACATTTTCCAGCCCACTGAAATGTATGGGCATGCCTTAGCATAAGGGAAAGCAGTAGACGCTGGATGTACTGAAAGGTGATTGCTTTGGTGAGAGACAAACAAAGAAAAACTGCTTCCCGAATTTCTGCTGAAAAAGCCTCTATTCATTCAAGTTTCCAGACTGTATGCCAAATCCTGCTCGCTCCAGACAATTTTCCATTAACTTACTTGGGAGGACTCTGAATGTGTGCAATTGCAGGAGAGTTGATGCTTTAGCCCAGATTCAGGTTTTCATCAATATGTGAGTGTCTCTGTGCGGCAGTTTCATCAAGATTTTTTGTTTTGCCAGGAATAAATAATTATTGTCTTACTACCCTCTTGAATATATTTTAACAAACCTGAGTAACAGTTCTCTATTTTAATGAGAATTATGTATTTTAGTGATTAAGGAGCAGACCCAAGCTGTCAAGGGTAAGGAATAATTCCATGGGCTTCAGGAAACTACAAGTCTGTGTGGCTCACACACCAGTGACTACGCTGCTTGGCAACACCAGGGTAATCAAAGATCCTTGTTATTTTTAAATACTGCTTTGGAGTTTCACCTCAGTCATGATTTTGTGTTTTCCTTTTGTCCATCTTTTTCTTATGAAACACTGGAAGTTGTGGTTTTCCTGTGTATGGGAGGAGAAGCACGTGGCAGTCAGAGATGGGGAATGCCCAGAGGGGGTTTTAGACAGAGGCTGAAGACAGGGTTGATACACTGTCGATGAAGCTTGTTTAAAGGACAGGGGTGCAGGAAAACGTGGTATACTGAAAAGGCTGGAAGATGTTCAGATCTGTGGGAAGAAGTAGAAACTTTGGGATGTGTTTTAATTGATCTAGCAGATACAAATTATGTGAGTTGTGCTAGACAAAAATGATGTATCTTTGTGTATAATATATGCACTCTAAAAAAGGATTCAAGTGAGAATGGACTTGTTTCCTGGTACAAAGGTGTGTATGGGGCAAAGAATATGACATGGGGTAGAGAGTTTTTACATCTGCGCCATGCTCTCAGAGGTTCACTGTACTTTGAACATGGGGTTAGGAAAACATACTTGCTTCTCGTGCTGCACAGAGTTAAAGGAGAAACAGTCTGCAGAGAATACAGACTTCAAATAAAAGGCTTAGATAATGCAACATTTTTTGGAGGTCAAAGAGATACAGAGTCCAGATTAAACACTTTGTAATATGTAAATACCATGCCATGTATGTTGGAGTTACACTTGAGTGCTGCAGGGGAAAGCCTGTGTCTGCATCCTGTTTTGGATGGAAAATTGTTTGTTGCAGCAAAGCAATTGTTTTAGCGATGAGCTGATCGATACCCCATTACTGGATGTAACAGTTGCTGCAGGAAGTGCACAGAAAATTTTAATGCATGAATTATGCATGCTGTCCTTATTCTTTAGTCTCAGAGCATAGTGACAGAGATTGTAAAGATGACTAGGGTAGTTTCTTGCATAAAGTGACTGCAGTGAAATGCTTCATATTTTCATGCACACAAGCAGCATTGAGTGGGACGGCCTATTTAAGAAGATATAAATCCCTGAGCTTACAGCACAGAATGCTTGATTTGAAAGCATTGCAGCCATGTACAGAGCTGGTTTTTGTGCTGCCTAAACCTGCTTTCTGCTGAAGGTTGGCTGAGGGATGCTAACGGCCGTGCTCTGCTCTGAGGTCACAGTTTGAAGTTTTTTTTTGGTGTGTTTTTTTGGGTTTTTTTTTGGTTTTTTTTTTTTTAATTTGCTTTCTGCCGCAAGACAGGATCTGCGAACTTCATTGGTTTTACCATCCTAATATTTTTTCAAAGATGCAAACTTGCATGGAATAGTTACTATGAGCAAAAGGACAAGACGGAATTCACCATCTAAGGTAAAAAGGGATATTTTTTATTTGTGGATTTGAGTGCAGTGGAGGGAATATGCTGAGATAGGATTATGATGATGCAGTGTGGTTACATTGACTCAGATACCTGGGCTGGAATGCAGAGTCTAGATTCTCAGGTGGATATAGCTGCAGAGATCCTACTAGTCTGATTATTTTTAAATGTTGCTGAGCCTAAATACTGTGTTTGAATCCTGCAGTTTGTTCAAGAGTGTACATTTCTGATCAATTTTTGCCTGCTATAGATGACTGTGTTGTGGGGAGGGGCAGGACAGTCACTGAGGTGATCAATATAATAACATGATCTATTTCATTAGAGGTCCTAACTGAATAATGACAATGAAATTTGATTGACTTTTTTCCTCTTTCTGTGCATTTTATGTAACATTTGCTAGCTATGGTAAAATGTGTGCCAGGAAAATGCATTCCAGAATCTATTGCTTGTCTGTCCTGTAAATAATGAAGATGATCATTCTGTTATATTTTGGATAAAAATCTGGGCTTTCATTCAGTGAATAGACAAGCCTGTCCTTGCTGTCCTTCAGAAAACTATGTACTCTTGGAAATTTTACATAAAAGTACAGCTATTTCTAGTTATGGAATTTGCTGGAAATTAAAAAAAAAATCTACTTCTTTTTATTTGATAATTGGGGATTTATTCAAGAAAATTGCCTAACTAATATAGATGTACAGTAAAGACACTGCCTTTAAAAAAAGATATGTTAAAGTGCATTTTTAAAATTAAATTATTTACCATAGTATATGCTGCAAAATTCTATATCATTAATACTTTGCACACGTGTAGATTTTAGTATTTTGGAAAAAGGAGTAGAAATGCTTTTGCTTTTGTGTTCAGTAGCTTGAAGTCATAGCCATACTTTCAGAGATATATTGTCAGAGAGTATTGAGAAATAGCTAGTTTAATAAATCTGAAAGCTGTTTCTTGTGTGATCTCAAAGAACAAGGTATTGCCAGTAAATATTACAGGCATTCACAGCAGGCTTCTACCCTTCCTTGGGTAAATGCCTTTTTATTTTGAGTTTACATTGTAAATTTACATTTGCATCTAATAACGCCTGATGGGCCAGTTTTGGATCCCTGAGTCCTTATGCCACATTGCACAGAAACACATACGGAGCACTGTCTCAGAGAACAGTGTGTGTTCGCTTGTTAATTACGAAGTAATCATCTGGAAGAAGGCTGTACCAGAGATCAGGCACTGTTAGTGTTTCCCGGCTGAAACCGAGCGGTCGCGGGGCTGAAGCGGCAGCTCGGGCCCCGCCGTTCCGTGGGGAAGGNCCCTGCCGCGGCTGGCCGGGCCCCCGGAGCGGCCGCGGCAGCGGCACCCGGCCCGGGCAAGCATAGCACACCCAGAGGGAGCAGGAGCGTCTAGAGGGGAGCGAGAGGGGGTTGAGAACCCTTCCTGGCAAAGCCCGGCTCTCGCGTGCGCTGAATGCGAACACATCCCGGGCGTGTGAGCTCCGGGCCGGGAACGCGGCGGGCGCGGCAGCGAGGAGCTCCCAGGATGCGAGCGAGGGGGACGCGCATGAGATCGCTGGGCGCTCGCAAAGATGCTAGTCAGTCTTCATTTGCCGTGCCGGATTTACTCTGTTTCCTGTGCTTCTGCCATGAAATACTAGCTGAAATGCGTAATTTCCAGATTAAGCAGGCTTTCGACTGTGGAAACAGATGTAAAAATGAGAATAACTGACAGTAGGAAAAAACTTCCTAGATGCCTTATATTCAGTTAATTAGGGAGTACCTAACTTCAACTTTTATGGAAACTAAGTAAATTAATGGAAATATATTTCTGTGAGAGAGAATTTCACATGTGTGCATTTAAGGATTGAATATCCAAAACCTGAGTTCAGAACATATGTGATTTACTGAAGTATGGCTCAGCTGTTGCT
Organism: Donacobius atricapilla; assembly: GCA_013397315.1. Lineage (NCBI taxonomy): Eukaryota > Metazoa > Chordata > Aves > Passeriformes > Mimidae > Donacobius > Donacobius atricapilla. The sequence goes on from WBMY01017043.1 coordinate 480,126, forward strand.
GTGCTTTGCTACTACATCCAGATGTATCAGTGAATGAACATTGCTTGCGTTCTTTGAGTGTCATAAATAAAAGCATCACAGCCATAATCACAGTGGCATGGATCTTGCAACAACATTCTCATTTTTTTTCCCCATTGAATATGAGGTACTTAAATTACCTGTTTAATGAGGAAACAGATATATTAATTAAAGGTGAAGAATTGGAAATACAAATATTTTCTAAAAAATAATGGCTGGTTTTCCAACATGTGTGAGAGGGGTATCCAGGGCCCACTGAAATTCCCTAGGGACCATGATTGTTAGCCGCTTTGGCTGAGATTTTCAGAGGAGCATACATAAATATTTTAGTCACTACAGAACAAACAGCCTGAATAAAAAGAGAGGAAAGCAAAGGCAGCCCAGCAACTATTTGCTGTTAATATAGGTAATTTGAGGAAGAACAGTTTTTTGTTGTTGTTGATGATGATGTTGTTGTTGTTCTGGTCCAAAATCTCCTCAGAAAACTGGGTAATTATATAATTTAAAAGATCAATAAGTAATCCATGAGAAAAGGGTCAAGAAGGGACAATCTTGCAAGCATCTTATTAGTAAGGGATATTGTTAGGAGAAAAAAAAGCAGCTTAATGTGGATAGAAGTGTCCATTAATAACGTGTTGAAATATTGTCTTCCTTGTTCTCATTATAAAGCCAAAGATTCAATTACAGTACTTGGTTTTCTCAAATTGCAACTCTGCAAATTTTAACGGACTTGGACTTAATTCCCGAAAATTGTCTTTTGATAAATAAATTTACAATCAGAGAATTGATGCATGCTACCACATCTTACTGATTTTGTTCTTGCTCTGGGCTGTAGAGCAGATCTGTTCAGTTCATTTAGTAACTGAGGGGGTGACTAGGAGAAAAGTCAGGAGCTTTAAGAGCTGATGCTCAGGCATCATGTGAACTCGAATGAACACAGATCAGTTCTCACTCCCTGTTGCAGTGAAGTAGCATTGGCGTACTTCTGAGTTACGGCCTTGTGATAAGTAAAAGAGAAGTTTTTTCCTTCTGCTTAATATTGGTTTTCATTTGTTTCTATAAAGAGAAAGCAGAATTAATGCATATTAGTAAGAGGAATTAATAACAGAAATTAATGCATGTTAAATTATCAGGCAGTTGGTATTGTCCCAAAAGTAGCAAAATACTAGATTAGCTGTAAAGAAATATTTCAGCATGTATCTTTGCATGCAGGAGCATGCTTCTAAATTATTCATAACACAATAAAAAGATGGGGTTTTTTTCCTGTAATTCAGTGAATTATGCACTGTTATTAGTAACTTTTTTTTTTTTTTTTACATTTCATCCCATAGTTGAGAAGTAATCACCAAGAGTAATGAGATTGCTTTTGAATGATTAAATAGGTCTTCAGACACTTAACAATTAGCAATTGCATAAAAAAATTTAAACTGAATAATGTAGAGATACTTTACCAGTGCTTATCAACAGAAGAATATATCTGTCTATAATACCTGCTTGCTCAACAAATCTGTTCCCTAGGTACTAATTTTTCAGCAGTAACTGAGTATAGGCACGTTTTCCTTCTGCTAGCATTTTCCTGTGGATAAAATCAAAGGGATGACAGAGTTGAGTTAAACTTCACTCACTGGTAGTGCCAAAACCTCATCTGACTTCACTGAGCAGAAAGAGAACTGAAACTTCTCTTTCTCATTTGCTTAAGACATTGTTCACAGTACAGTGATATTTCAGTATATTAGAAATGAGGTCTTTAGTCTCTTGGGAGAAATTGGTAAGAGACGCCTGTGTCATAGGATTTCTACTGGTAGCATTTTTACTAAAAAAAAAAAAGGCTGACACAATAAAGATTACTTTATAAAAAATAATTACTCACCTGCCTGTTGGGCTGGAGGCTATAAAGTCATTGATTAATGTAGGTCAGTGAAATTACTTAGAATTTTTCAGCTGAGATTCTTGAGCTACATCGCATTCTTTATTTTAAAGATGCGTTTAGTATCTGAAAACTTGGTCTGTTATGGGTACAATACAGCACAAAGGACTGGAGGAACAGTATAGCAGAAAATAAAATAGTCGTATACAGCAAAATCTATTCCTCAAGGATTTGGAAGCATGTATACTACATAACATAATGGCACTGAAATTTGCAGACCTTTCAGCATAGGGAGTTCAAACACAGGCCATTATTCTGGGTGCTGGAATATAAGTTAACCACAATGTTTGTTCCTGTTCAGTCCAGCAGCCAGTCTCCCATCCTGAACCCTTCTTCAAAGGCATGGGAATGATGATCTTATTCATTAGATGCAAGGCTGTTCCCACTGCACCCTGTTACAAGATGAAATAGATTTCCCTTGGGCTGTGTGTTTGCTTCTGTGTGGAGAAACCCAGAAGACTGTAAAAGTGTTATTGCTGCTCTTGACATCAGATGAATGCCACCAGTTTGACATTTTTTTGTCACGAGACTTTATGCTTGATGTTACTGGCCAGAAAATAGTGTTAGAAATAAGATACAAAATTTCATTGGATTAACTAATGGAAATTAAAAACTGTGTTACTAATCATACACATCTAGTTCTGGAAATGATGTTCCATGTTGATATCCCAGCAGACACTTGGCGAAAATTTAGGCCATATTTCCTCATAGGAAAACACTGACATCTGAAAAATTGAGTCTTTTAACTCATTAGACGGGCAAAATAATGAGTTTACATGTTAGACACCATCATCAGAAAGTGCTTAGGAATTTTGGGACCTTGTATCCAGCCTGTGACAGATGCTGGTTTATGCTCTGCAGGGAAGGTTGAATTGTTCTTATGGACCAAAATACGTAGCCTTTCATGGTAGGACTGGAAGCAGACTCTGCCTAAATTTGCTCTTGATTTAAGTTTCCAGGTGTGGAAGACTGTACCCCTTTGAAAATGCCCTTAGTGGGGGATGAGTGGGATTTCATAGCTGCAGGGAATGACTGCAGAGTGGTCACAAATTTGGCTAGTCTTCATCTTCCTCCTGGGGCAGAGCATGCTGTTCCCTTGTGCTCTTTGATGAGAATATTTCAGGGACAGCCTTAGGGAGAAGTCTCAGCCAGGAAACAGCCAAGGGCTGTGAGCTGGAAACTGGCAGACAGCTTTCTCTTGCCAAATAGGACAGAAGTATCAGAAGGATTTCTGTTTTACCTTTATTTTTTTTTACTTCTTTTGGAAAACTTGTTTCTTAGAGTAACTTAAATTGAGTCCTTTCTGCTATATTCACATGCAGTTTGATGGGAATGAAACCAGTAGAAGGTTCCATTGCTGCTGCTTTTGCAATCTTTCAGTGTGATGGAGAAGGAAGAGGTTTTAAAATGGAAAGGGGGAAGCCATGCAAAGAAAAGCAAGACCTCCAGATTCCCTCACGTCTTACCAGGGTGGTCTGTTTGGAGTGATTGGAAGATTATTTAGGTTGACATAGGGTTTGAAGCTCTCATAACAAGCAGTTTTGTTATATGAATGCAGTGACATCTGTTTAGTCACAGCTTTGCCAACCTGTCCTAATAATTTAGGATAGAGTGTTCTCCAACCTAAATGATTCTATGAATCTAATATCACAAATGAGGAGTACATGAATAACTGAAAACATTGTTTGGTATTGATCAGGTATTTTGTTATGTAGAAGTACATTTCTACAAATTTTGATTTGTCCAGGCAACACAATCATCTTTTCTATGATTATTACATCTTGCGTGAATCAGGCACTTCAAAACAAAGCTCAGTATGAATAGAAGTAATAGCATAGAAATGTAATCTCGTCTGCTTCCTTTCACTGGGATTCATGGGGCTCAATATCAACTGACAATGGCAGCCTCAACACAACACAGTGCTGGTTTCCTACCACAGCTAAGGTTTCAGACAACCACATTGTCCATGGGGGCCGTAAGCTAAGCCTAGGAGCCATACCTGAGCTGCTTATGAATTACATGTAGCTCAGGATCTTCACATTGGCTACTACTGCCAACACTGATCTTTTGATCAGTAGCTTCTGATCTCATGCCTGCAGCAACATCATACTTTGGGAGTTATGCACAGGTTTTTTTCATGGAAAGGAAGAAAATGTGGGATGTTAACTCGCATAAATAAGTGCTTTTTTGTCTTAAGACAGAAAGAAATCCCAAACTGGCTTTTTAAGGCATTGCTACATTTGTGATGGTAACGTAGCATTGTATTGATTATGGCTGCATTTATAGAATTAGTTCAGCACTTTGTTTCATTACTGGTTTTATACTCCACTTGAAACAGTGGAAACTACTGGGAAATAGTTAAATAGTTCTACTACTATTCCATTAAAAAATAATAATTTTGCTGGTTACTGGGTTCAAATGCTTTGTTCTTTACCAGAATTCAACATTGCAGTGGAAATAGGAGTGTTCTTTTAGAACTCAAGACCTGATTTTTCCTTTTTTCCCCTGATTTGAAGCATCTGTTTGAAAAGCACGTGGAGATGGAAAAGGGGACATTGGCGCTGCTAGAGTTAGAGAAATACTTGTTAGTTACAAGTCTACTTAAAGGCTAAAGAATAAGATGCTATACAAGCCAAAGATGTGTGAGTTCCAGTGTAGCAGGTGGGTTTTTTTTCCCCTTTTCCACCACCCTAACTAGAGGAGCACTTGATGCTTCCCAGCACGTTATGTGTGCATGGAGTCCATTTAATCTGCTGAGACAGCATGCTGTAGGCATTGAAACATGCTCAACAGAGCCAAGGTACCAGGAGAAAAATCAGTACATCATTTCCAGCTGAGTTTCTCTCCTTCCTTCCTTCTCCTCTCTCAACTCCTCATCCTAGAGCTAAGCTCTCTTTCTGCTCTGCCTCCTCTGCTCTCCTGTTTCAGGGATCATGTAGTGAGAACAACTCAGACCCCAAAGCACCACAAAGTATCAGTGCTGGGACCAGGGCACATTATCCTTCCTTTTGACCTTTGAGCACAAGCTCTTCATCCTCTTATTAGGCAGCTTCAACACATGGGGAAAGCGTGTTACCCCCTCCTTTCTTCCTGTCCTCATAGCCTTCACAGCAGCTCTGAAATCTACAGGCAGCTTTCCCATCGGAAAAGTTAGACTTTGCTAATTAATAATTTGACACCAATTGTTGGGGTAATGCACGTTGGTCACGTATACAGACGGATTTGAAGGACGAGATGACCTGGAAGAGAGGAACTAGCGAAAGATAAGGCTGAAATAAACAAGTCCAGGAATGTAAGAACAGGAAGAAAGACTACAGGTCAGGGACTTGGAGAAACCGCAGAAGATTGAAGCCAACCAATGAAATGCTTGCTTTAGCTGCGTGCTTGCCTCGTGCAAATAGCTGTTAACCTATTAAAAAGTGCATGATCGCGTGTGCGGATGTGGACTGGCTATAAATGTATGCTAAGTACTGATAATAAACAGGGCTTTTTCTACTCATCATATTGGTGTGTTGGCTCTCCCACCTTCGGCTGCTGCAACCAATGATGTATGATACTCTCCTGTGTATTTTTTTCTTCATGGTTTTAGTAGTAAGAAGCATGGAAAAATACAGAAAGAGAAATTCATCATTCGGTCTATTTTTAGCATCCCAAGGGTTTTTTTACATGTACTGTATGAAATTGTAGTTTATTGATTAATTCACTAAATAGGCAAAAAGAGTTCTCATCCTGATGGCAGTGCACAAGCAGCTGCAACCCATAATACAGCTTCAGAATTGAGACAAGTTAATTTATAAGGAAAACCATAAATAAAAACGTAAATAAAAATGTAAATAAAGTTTTTCTGAGGAGGCTTTATGTCATCTCATGATCATAGTAAAGCAAGAAAATGCAACAATCTCCTGCACTTGAAATACTCCATTGCTGGGCATTTCTGCCTACCAAGGGAAGGATACTTTTCCATTCATGCCCAGGGCTTGCCCTAGTTCTGTAGGGCTTTAACCATACTGCAGAGATGGGGACAGGATCTGCCGCAGAAATAGCAGCTCACTACTGAATGCAAGGCACTGAGTTCAGCCTTTTTCAGCTGTACTTCAGTTAAGTCCTCCAGATTTGTTTGTTTTCAGAACTAGGACTAACAATGGTGGCAACAGATACACATGTGTACTTTACAAAAAATTTCTGAGTCTTGTACACTGGAGCACTTTACTGAATTTTACCCATATAGAGCAAATCTTTCTCATATTGGTTTTATTCTTCTCATTTTTTGTTTTATTGGTTTTATTATTCTCATATTTTAGTGGCCTTCAGTTTATATACAGGAAACACTTAACAGAAGTGCTTGATTCGTCATATATAATTTTCTGTATTCCAGTTGTTCATATCTAGTCTGATTAGTTCTTTGGTAGTACTGAGAGGAGGACATTGTTGTGACATTGCAAGAAATATGGAACTGGAAGAATTTTGTTGTGAAGTGTAATAACCAGACTCTTGAAAACAAATGAAATAGCATAGATGTAAAGTATGTGTCTTTAGCCTTGGAAGCAGATGTGTGAGTGGAGTGAGGGGAGCATGAAGAGTGTGCAGAAGGGAATGACTGTTGCTTTTTCTTGTAATTATTTCATTCAAATCTTGCTCTGTAGTGAGAAAAGCTTCAGAATAAGTGAAAGGTAGTATTTTTTATTTAAGGAACAGTTGAACTGTTTGTGTTATTGCTACAGGGTGTATAGGTGCAAAACGTTCTTACACAGGTTGAGAAAGTGATGAGACAAATTTGCAGAGGAGCAATCCATTAAAGACTATTAGGCAGAAAGGTGCTAACTCTGATGCAGAAAGTTCCAAAATCCCCGAGTTCTGTAAGGACAAGGTGTTCTGGGGAAATACAGGGCAGCATCCTGGCCAAATTCTGTGGGGCCCTGTTATGGGCAGGATAGACAGATTAGATACACCCTGATGTTACCTTGCATGTTCTCAGGTGTTAAGGTGTGGGTTCTGCCAGCGGTGTGGCTGGCGGCCAAACAAGCTGCTGTGTGTGGTGCTGTGGAGATTCTGGGTGACAGAGCTGTCCATATGCAGATGATCGCAGGCACTGGAATGCAGCCAAAGTCCTCAGGACCTTCTGGGTTATGCCGCGAGCCAAAACTACAGGCCAAAATCAGGACGTTACTATTCCTGGTATTGGTGGTAGTTTCTTCAGAGGATGTGTGTGTACTTTCTGTCACTTACTAGTGCATTTACAAAACAATATCATCTTTGTTATTTTGAGGTTATTATTTTGGATTTTTTTTTGCTTGTTTGGTTTTTTAAATGCTTTGTTTGCTATCATCTTATAAAGTAATGAAAAATCCTAGATATTGCATGTTCTATAAAATAGTGATGTTCACACATGGAGTCTGATAAAGTAAACCAGTCCAAATTTTACACTTGAGTGTGAAAGTACTGCTTATATATACTGTGGGAGCTCTAGTGAAGCTACATCTGGGATCACATACTAAGAAGACAGAAACACTCTTCTCCTCTTCCCCCCAAGATCTTCTCTTTTGAATCTCTGTTTGGGACACATTTGAATTTCTATTTGGAACACAGAAATAAAACAGACTACCTTAATTTTCACCTGGAATCTAGTCATTAATGAGATAACACTTTAAAGAAGGAGACACCAAACAGTTGAGTACCATCAGGCATAAAATGCAGATCCCTTCTACCTGTTACTTCTGTTAGAAAGATCTGCCTGGGCTACAGCAACCAGAAGTCCATTGGTAGCCTGGTAACAATTCAGACCATGAAGACTTTTTTTTAAATGGGCATTTGTTGAGAAAAAAGAGAACCATTGTTTTCCAGAGTCTGGTAAAGAACCTTTGCCAAGGACTTCATCCAAGTAAGCATTTAGTAGTATTCAGAAAACTGGTAGTGTTGGTTATTTTGTTGCCATCATTCCTACAGAGCATCTATACCTATCTGAGATACCTAGGACTAGCTTGTCACACAGGCTATTTCAGGTGGAAGTGGATACAGTTCAGATTTTTTTGGGGGAGCATAATGCAAGGCCATGAGGAGGGCTGTACTGTACCAGACCTAGTCCATCATCCTAGCTTGAACAACAAATGCTTCCCCTGCTTTACCTTCCAGCTGCCAGGCTTCAGCTACTCAGAGGATCCCTGATCCAGAGCCAGCTGGTAGGTGTTCAGTAGTCTCTGATTAACCCGTCCACCAGGAATTTGTTTAATCTCTTTTTGAAGTGTTTTTTCTCTTGAAATGCTCAGAGAAGCATTCTCATGACACTTCTCTCTGCCGTTGTAATATGTTCTTGTTTTCAATCCAATGGGAGTTTAGAAAATTCTGTCAAAACTGCCTCAAACAGGGGAAGTATGAAGATAAAAGTTTTTAAAACCAGAAATATGTGCTTTATCAGAGAAAATTCATTCTCTTTACTACCACAGTGTGTCTTGGATGCTATAATGTGCATCCTCTTTGTTCCGCATAGTGGAAATGAGTGCTGTGCCTTAGTACTTTTCAAGGTGACTCTTTAGGAGTTTTTCTCTTTTACTGTATCTCTGCTGGGCCTGCAGACACTGCACAGATGACTTTGTTTTCCTAGCTCTGGCATGCATCTTACCATGAATTACAGAATTCCTTATACTGACAGCTACTTTTAAAGGAGACTGGAGGAAAACAAAACAAGAAGCAAATGTATGCTGCTCATTTCTATACTTTCCATGTGTGTTTTCTCTCTTAGCCTGAAGGAAGTATGGACAACTGAGCCCTATATAAATGTTACTATTTTGCACTAATAATTTGTTTATGAAATTCTGTTAAGAAGTGAAAGTTATGATAAGACTAAGAAAAAAAAAACTTTAGACATCTTTTTTCAGGTGAAAGGAAACATTTAATGCTATAGTTTCCATTTGTAGCAGCCTTCTATGCTTAGCCTGATTTTTGAGCACATCCAAACCCTTTCCCTTATATTAAATGAAATTTCAGCCACAACTTCTGATGAAAGAGGTACTTCAAGTGATTGGCAGCAGTGATTCTCAGACCAAATGAGCAAATAGCAAAATGAGACGGGTCACTAGAGGTAGCCAGTTGTGAAACAAGACCCATTGCCTGCCTGGTGGCCTGATGCTGTTAATTGAGTCATTAGATGTTGCCATGTAGCACTGCCATTGCAGTGCAATCCTCCCTTCTTCCTGAGTGAGGATTTGTCGTAGGGAATAAATACAAGGAGTGGGCTCTGCTCTTGGTTGCAATGAAGGACAAATCAAAAATGCTAGACTCCTGTTTGTATTGGTTTGGCATGAATGGTAGAAAAACCAATTGGTGATCTGCTTTGGAACTGACAGCCAAGTTGGCCAATCAGGTAAAAAAGTGTACACCCCTGGGACACACCGCTTAAATACAGGAATCTTGGGAGATTTCTCCCCTTTTTCATTGGACCCAGCCAGGGTGGCCTGGGGAGGAGAGCGAGAGAACGCCACTGAGGGAGATGGCCCTGGCCCCCTCCCTCCAGCCCCCGGGTTCCCGGAGAGCAGCACCGAGCCCAGGCTGGGCTAAAAACACACCCCATAAGACCGAGGGGTGGAAAAGGACAGAAGACCCGGGCTGCCGTTTCTGAGCTTTTTCTACAGCTCATGGATCTGAGGCTTTCGGAGATGCCGCGGCTGCGCCTGAGACCACGTGGGGTGTGCATGCCTGGGCAAGTTCCTGAACATTAACTCTTTCTTAACACCGACTGAGACTGTTTCAAACTCTACCCCTCCTCAAAGAGAGAAGAAAGGCTAAATCCGAGGTATGCAAAGGGATAATATGAAGATATCAAAGTCAATAAAGAAAGGATGACTTCTTAAGTGGGAAAGATGACAAGTTGCCTTAGTTTTAGGCTTTAAATCTCCTTAATTCATGGTAACAGATTATAATTTTCCTTTAAGATTTGTGGATTAAAAACGGGGAGATGTTTTTTCCAGATTCAAGTAAAGGAGTCTGATTTTTACTGAGTGGACATTTGAATTAGAAACTATAATATTTGAATTTTTCTGAATGGATGTTGAATTAGAAATTGAGCAGTGATCCTATGAGATGTTTTGAAGCCTTGTCACCAGTGAAGAATAAGAAGTCCTTTATTGTGAAGCTGTGCATCTTTAATGAGTGAAACCCCACGTTTTAAGTCCACAACCCTTATGCGGCCATATGAAAGGCTGCATTTGGGAAACTCACAGATGCAGGTTGTCGAGCGGGCTGCGTTTGTGGGAACTGGAAGCCACAAACAGACTGTGTCTCTTGTGGGAAGTTACCAGAAGAATCAGGAGAGACTTGTCTCTCTCAAAAGACTGAATGAAAGACTATTTTATTAAGTGCTACTGACTTAAGAGTTCTAATATTTTGTCTCTTTGCATTGTTTCGTGGAAAAGTAGATTGTTGCTAAGGAGGAGGGGGAGGGAGGGATCTTTAAAAAGGTTTCGTGGTTGTTGTTTTTTTTTGTTTGCCCTTTAGTATGTTAATAAATCGAACTGTTTCTATTTTTAAGCTGAACCTGTTTTGCCTTTTCTTTTAATCCTATTCCACTAAAAGGAAAATTCGGCGAATGTGATAACCACTACACTGTTTTATTCAACTTCATCAGATTTAATGTGAGAATAACAATGCTTCATTTTTTCCATGTTTATTAAACTTATTTATTTGGAATAAAATGTTTGGGAAATTCTATTATAGTTTCTGTTCCATGCAGAACAGCAGCTTTTGAGCCTTCATTGGGAGTCTTATGACTTTACTGTAGCACAGATGATAGCTGTGTCCCTGATTTTTATGACTTTCTCCAGCACTGGAGGATGTCAGAACTCTTTCTGTGCATATTCTATACATCTTTGTTGGTATTTCTTTCTGTGTGGAGCTCAGCTTGGCAGTGAGTGGGCATATACCCACTCACTGTACCTAATTATTCAGAGACATTTCTGCAGTAATGTCTGTGCTTGAACGTACCAGAGAGAGTATATAAACCAATGGCCTAGGTGTGTATGCTCATGGAAGCCAAAGAACAGCAAATAAATAAATAATAAATAAATAAAATCTTCATTTATTCATAATAATTTATAAATAACGACTAAGTAAAATATAAGGGGAATAAGTGATATCTTTGGGGCAGCAGTCTGAGATGAGGGATTTCTAAAATGAATTGCAAATTTGAAAGTGATGGTTAAATTTCTGGGTGTGGTCATTTCACTGATTTGATGCAATTCCTGTCCTCTCGCTAATGAATACCAAGTAGCTGGATTTAAAAAAACTTCTGCTTAGTCACTTAATTTTTTTTCAGTCACAGGACAAATACCCAGTTTTGCAGGTTACAGACTCAGTTAGATGTGCTGTGAGGCCACCCCTGGCAGGCAGCTGTGGCCTGTGGTGTCCTTTGTCACTGGAGTGAGAAACTCTGGGAATGCACCAGGGCCTGGAATAGCCAGAGGACCTGAAAGATGGTAAGGTCAATGCCATCTTCCTTATCAAACCACATGTCATGCTTGTGTATGACTTTTAAGTGAATAAAACCAAAATTCATCTTCAAGTTGTATTTGTTTGATCTGACATCGAAAATGTAACCAGAAATTCTCAATAGCTGAGGTTGAGAGTGGTGTGGTGTAGAGTCACAGCCATTTTTTAAAGTTAATGTCCTCCAAGAAAACCGTCAGAAAGTGTGAAGCAAATTGCTTCATCTAAATCCTTTCCCTGTGTTCTAGTAAGATTTTCTTATTGGTTCAAATGTATTATAAAAGGTAAAAACAACCTAAAACCAGAAATGGATGATTTTTTTCTTTTGATAGTTCAGAAAAAGCTCAAATTAGATAACAATCGGTTAATTTTAAAATTGTTCATATTTTGATAGCTTGGGATAAATTAAGACTTTAAGAGTAGCTTTAAGGTTTTTCCTGGTAATTTGTGTAGATAATATTCTTAATATATACAGTATTCATGCAATGTAGATCAGTCTACTTAAAATGCACTCAGTTGATTTTTATAAGTTATTTATGATGAGGCTGAGAACTAAATGCTGAACATATTTAAGGCTTTGTACCATGAGAATCACAATTTTTGCTCTTTTAATTTCTTTTGATACATACTTAATAGAACTTGGGCTGATTTCATATTCATCAAGCAGTACTCTTCTTTCTCTCCCCAGAAAGAGTGCACTATGCATAGACATTATCTTCTCCAGTACTTTATTTTAAAATTATGTTTAGATTGTATATTATCTGGTTATAATTTGAAAAAAAGTTAAGGTGTTGAAATGAAAATTAAGTATTTTGTCTAAGGGCACCAGCAGAAAAACCACTGAAAAACGTCTTTTATTGTTTTGTCCAAGAAATGGTTAACTGCAAATATTGTTATTTTTTTTTTAGCCCAGAATTTGCTACTAATAGAAGAAGAATAGCTGTAATCAATTAATTAACAATTCCTTCTCACGAGCCATCACTAAACTGCTTTGCGGTGGCCTATTATATCATCTAGATAAATTTTTCAATGTTATGTTAGGTTTTTCTGCATGCTTGCTATAATTAAGATAAATTACTTCCATAGAAGATGTTTCACCAGATTGACTGTGTCCATACACTTACATTGCACAACTATATTGAGAAAGAAACCCAACATGTTCGGCTGAAAGTGAAGATGTTTATACCACTCTATTTTTAAAAATCAATAATTAATCTTGATTATTTTAAAAGCTGTAGGAATTTTTGTCTGAGATATTATCTCTCTCTGTCTGCCCTGTATCAACATATGCCAGAAGTGTGTCCTATGGCAGGCTGTGGACTGTGCATAATCTTCATAAATAACTGGGATGTGCAGGGTGGAGAAGCTGGAGGAAAGACTTAAAGCATAAGTCCATATCAATCCATAGCTCTGAAATGTAGAAGACCATTTCTGTACCCATTTAGTTTCTTCCTGGACTGATCCCCCACACCACAGTTCTCTACAAAAGGATCCAGAGGTGAAACTTGCAGATTTGCCTGAGTCCTCTTGTACCCCAGTTGCCAGTTTTACTGCAGGAAGGCTCAAGGTTAATCTTTCATTATGATTATTTGAATGGTGAAGAATGGTGGCATTACTTTTCACTGTGACACAAATAATTTCCTTAGGCCTCTCAAACCTTTGATGTGTGGCAAGCTGATCTTAAAGTGAAGCTGAACATCTCCATGTACTCACTCGAATAGGAGGTAAGGATGGAGCTTGACACAGTGATCTGGAAAACTGCAGGCGCCTAAGTAAGAGCTTATGGTAATCAAAGTCTGGAGACATAAAATGCTGCTGTATTCAAATTGTTCCTTGTTTACTTCTGAATTAATTTTTGTGGTGTTTTCTAGTGCTTTATTAATAATAATTTTATTTTAAAATACAGGATTGTAGAATAAGGAAAGCATTCTGTTCTTTAACTTCTTTCAAAAAGATCTCAATTTTTAAGAAGAGTTGTTGGTTCCTTCTTTGGAAGGTTGTTCCAAAATACCCCTCCTTTGGTGGGTATAGATTTCATTCTATGAAAAGGCAATTTATTTTTCTAAAACTAATCCCGGAATCAAATACTCTTCTGAAGAGTTATCTGTGAAGTCTGGTTTCTAGAAACCATCCCTGTTCTAATGTGTTTGTCCACATTAAGTTACCTGGTATCATATACCCAGGAGTGGAAATTTTGCTGCTTCTCTACTGGTTTTTTACCACTGCATTAAATCAGAGACATGGAAAGAAAGGGTGCCTAGGCACCAAACCAAGTCTTTCCTTCTGCCTTGTCTCTCAGATGTAGTATCACTGCCCTCCAGCTTTGCTGTACTGAGATGCAATACCCACAGTTTAAATGTGCTCTTACAGATGATTGGTTTTAGTGCAGTTTAGTGCAGCATGGCAAGTTTTGTGACTAAGACTTTTTTTAAAGTTCTTTTATTGTCCTTCTGTTCCAACTATTTTAGAGGTGCAGGGGAGCCTACAACAGAATTTGTTAGGGACAGCATATCTTCAAAGGTTTCAGTTAAGAGAAGTTGTAAGGAATCTTTCAGTCCCACTTTTTTTTTGTCCAGACCAAAAGTAACTCTGCTGAAGTCCTTAACATTTTATCATTATGAAACTAGCACCTCTTCTTGCCCTTACATTTCATTCTTACAGCTCTCAGGCCTTGTGAAGTCACTCATTCTAAAGCACAAGTAGAGACAAGTCCGTCTTTTGCTTGTTGCTGTCTTAGTACAAGGATGATGGGAGAGCATCTGGTTTTATGCAATATCCATGGTAATCAGAGATCAACAACATGTCTCCAAGACAGTGGTGTCAACTGGAATATTTTTCAGGTTTAATCTGAGTAGAAATCATTAAGCCACCTCATGGAACGCAGATAGTCCAGGTTGTTCTATCCAGGTTCACTGGTGACATCAGGCATGTACTGATAAAGAGGCATGTGTGAACCTACCTGATGGTATCAGGGCTCCGAAAGCTCATCAGGCACATTTAGTGATGAGCAGGCAAAAACCCTCTCTGATGGAGCTCACTCTGTGGTATTTTGCTTTGTCACAGCTCTGGAGTCCAGAGCACATGGTACCAGAAAGTGCCCTCTGTCCTCTGAGCAAAGGATTAAAAATTTGTGGGCTAAAATTTTCTCTGGAGGCTGAACTCTAAGACAGTCTTAAAGTAGCTTATTCATTCAGAACTGAGCAAGTTAGGCCATCTTGTTTGTATTGAAATGGCACAGTGCTGGCTTTTTTTTATTTTTTTTTTCAACCCCGTTTCAATTTGTGGGATCTTTTTCAAACTTTTGAAGATTTCTGTCCAACATGAATACAATGGTGTTCTTTCCTGGTGTCCAGCTTATTCAAACACTACTATAGTTCAGTCATTAAACTCAAGAAAGTCATCCTTTGATTGGACTGTTTGTTCAGCTAGGCTAAACAGTTTCTTATAAAAAATTATATTTTGCTGCTCAGCCTTTTTCAGCATAGCAATCAGATCCAGATTTATATAGAGTTGAATCAGGTATAGTGGCCTTCTCAGCTGGAGAGGCATAAAATGAGAGTGGGGCAGGAAACCACATAGCAGGAAACCTCTTGACTTTTTCTGTCAGGTTTCTGAATCTGCTGTTCATCGAAGTCCCTTGGCAGTGAAATGAGCCATCAAGATTTCTCTGGCTATCAGGACTGCTGGTGTAGCCAAACACAGCAGTCATGCACTGTGCCATGGCTGCAGTGGTGAACATCATATTTGGTACGAGCAGATGAAACCTGTAGAAGGCTAATAAAAAATAAATTGAATTCATTTTCAGCTTTGAGCTACTTGTTATTAACATTTACTTAGAATGAAAAGTTAAGCATATGAGGAGAAGGTCGGCCAACTTGATTTGTTGAATCAGAGAAAGTAATAGCTGGACTAGAGAGACTTGAAGGAGTTATACTGGACATTAGGAAGTAAGTCATAGTATACAGATGAATCTTAGTCTGGATTTCAGTTTAAAACAATACCACATGAAAAATATTGAAAATTTATTTCAGTACTTCAGTGGCCTGCAATTTTCTTTAAATAATTTCATTTTAATATTAGTTCTAGCAACCATAAATTGCAGTGGTCAGAAGGGCTTTTTCATGGTAACTTTTATGCCTTATTAAACATTAACAGAAATACTCATTTATAACACTGAATCAAACTAAGATTCTTATCAGATTTAAATAATAAATGGGTGATGAATCAGATCAGAGAATAGGCAAGTCAGTCTTTTTTATTTTACATCATCTAGATCTGTTGTACTTCAGCATGTGTGTATACACAAGTTCTCACATATATGTGTAGCACATGCTTGAGTCATTTAAAGACTTACCGTTAATTTTCTGTCTTTTTAATGAAATGTTTTATGATTTTAATGAAACGTGCTCAGATTGATTAGACTTTTTTTAAAGGAGCTCAAAGAGCTACACAATTCTCATGAGATGTCGGAACACTATTGGTAGGGGTTGAATTATTTTGTTACACAAACTGGAGCAGTTTGCAGAAGTGTTTTTAACTCCAGCTAAATTCAGAGGCCATATTAAAAGACAAACCTCTTTATTTGATTTTAAACCATGGTCAAAAAAAATTTAAAGACCTTTAAGAGGATTTCTGTAGCAAGCTGTAGTGTAGAATGAAGTAACAGATTAATCCAGCATTGAAAGTGCTGCTTAAAAAAATCTCCTTGGACCTACAGGTAAATATTGTGATAAGCCAAGCCCAGGTTGCCCTACCTAAGCAGATTCATAATTAAAACAGACACATGTGCAGAGAAGGTCACAAGCAGAGTATGAAGAATGAAATGGATAGGACAAGAGCAGAGGGAAGTTGAATTCAAAAGAAATGAAAACATTAGAGTACAACTTCCAGATGTTCCATGCAGGAGCAAGATGAGGCCAAAAAAGAGCTTCAGGCATTGGAATCTTCTCCAACCCATCTGTTTTCTATAAATAGTACTTAGTGCTTATACAGTCAGTATATAGGCCATTCTTACACCACACATCACAACCGGGCACAGTGGTATACCACAGGCAGCTGGCAGTGCAGTGATGCCAGACCCTGGGATGTCTGTGTGTGTTCTGAGTGCTTCAGACTTTTGCAGATCTGCCATGCTTTAGACTATGTCAGTTCCCTAGGCTGGAGTCCAGCTGGGGCTGCCTCCCCAGACTGCAGTCTCAAATGATTGTCTGCAAGCAGGTGTTTGGATGAGGGTGTTTTCCTCTCTGATCTCAAGTTATATAATCCATCAGTATATTTTTTCCAAAATTGCAGCCTGGATGGGTTAGAAATTGCTGTAAGAGTTATCTATGCAGATGCTTGATATTAAAACTTCGTGGAATTAAAAAAAAAAATTACAGAACTTAACAAAGTTGTCCAATTGTCCCTGCCCAGCTGACCAAGGGGAAGTTGATGTTGATGTAATCTTTTTGGATTTCAGTAAAGCCTTCGGTACTGTCTCTCACAGGATCCTTCTGGATAAAATGTCCAGCACTCTGCTGGGTAGACATATCATGTGATGGGTGAGCAATTGGCTCATGGTTTGGGCGCAAAGGGTTACAGTGAATGGGGTGACATCAGACTGGTGACTGATCATCAGTGGCATTCCACAGGGCTTCATTTTAGGGCCAGTGCTCTTCAAAATCTTCATAAATAACTTCGATTTGCAGAGGTATATTAAATAGGTTTGCCAATAACACTAAATTTTGAGGACCTGTTGATTCCCTCAGAGGCAGAGAGGCCTTGCAGAGAGACCTCAACAAATTAGAGGCCTGGACAATCACCAGCTGTATGAAGCTGAACAAAGACAAATGCCAGATTCTGCACCTGTGATGAGGCAACCCTGGATATACAGGCTGGGGAAGGAGGTGCTGAAGAGCAATGCCAGAGAAAGGGATCTGGGAGTCCTGGTCAAGGGAAAGTTGGACATGAGCCACCAGTGCCCTGGCAGCCAGGAGGGCCAGCCCTGTGCTGGGCTGCATCCGGCACAGCACCGTCAGCCGGGCGACGGAGGGATTGTCTCATTCTGCTCTGCACTGGGGCAACTGTGCCTCGAATATTTTGTGTAGTTTTGGGAGCCGCAATATAAGAAAAATACTAAGTGATTAAAAAGTATCCAGGGGAAAGCTAGAGTTGTGGTGAAGGGCCTTCAGGGGAAGCCATACGATAAGTGTCTGGGGTCACTTGGTCTGTTCAGCCTGGAGGAGACTGAGGGAAAATGTCATTGCAGTCTACAACTTCCTTGTGAGGGGAAGGCACTGGTGAGGGGAGGGGCAGGCACTGATCTCTTCTCTGGGGTGACCAGTGATAGGACTTGAGGGAATAGTCTGTAGCTGTGTCAGGGGAGGTTTAGGTTAAATATATAGAAAAAGATTCTTTACCCAGAGGGCTGTTGAACACTGGAACAGGCTCCCCAGGGAAGTGGTCCCAGCACCAATCCCTGCAAGAAGTGTTTGGACAGTGCTATCAAGCACATATTGTGACTCTTAGGGATGGTCCTGTGCTGGACCAGGAGTTGGATTTGATAATTTTTAGGAGATCCTTTCAAACCAGGTTATCCTATGTATTGGTTTAGCATAAATAGTAGGAAAAACCAATTGTTAATCCATTTTGGAACTAACAGCTAAGCTGGCCAATCAGGTAAAAGGTGTACACCCTCTGGGACACCGCTTAAAAAACAGGAATCTTGGGAGACCCGCCCTCTTTCCGCGGACCCCTGCCATGAGGTAATATCGCGGCCGGGCTGGGAGGGCCCCCGGGCCCAGGGGCCGGCTGGCCCCGGGAGGCCCCGGGAGC
>WBMY01017043.1:500651-610026 GCA_013397315.1 Donacobius atricapilla
TAGAGGTACCAAATTTTTTTTTTTTTTTTTTTTTTTTTTTTTTTTTTTTTTTTTTTTTTTACAAGAATCTGAGTGGTAAAATGACTGACTTCAGGTGGGATGATAGATATTGGGTTCATGTGGGCTTTTAACAGAAAAAATTAATTTCAGTGTCCTGAAAATCCATTTGATTTAGTTACTGGCTTTGAAATTACCTGATTGAACAGTGAGTCTTTTCCCCTCCTCCAAACCCCAAAATATGTGTCTTAGAAAATGGTTTTCCATAGACTGCTATTTTTTTTAGAAAATTGTTTTCCATGGAGGGCTAATTTTTTTTGTCATTGTGTATCAAAGACCTGTCCTGCATCATTGTATGGACTGTCGTACAAACCTCATGCGTCCAAACAGTAATTGCAGTAGTTTTACAGTACATGGCCCTATTTGAGACATTATATGCAGCCATCCTTATTCCTGTGGTAATGCCTGGAGTTCTGTAGTGAAGCTGTGACCCTGTTGTTCCCAGCTTGATTCTCCCCTTACCAAGGAGCTTGTGTAATCACAGGACAGAGTTCTTGAGAGGGGACAGTGTCCCACACAGCCAGCATTTGGTCACAATGCTAGAAGTTTAAGCTTTATGGTGAATACAAAACTGTGGATTGAGTTAAGTTTAATTTGTCATTTTAGTACAGAGGGAACAGGGGAGAGTACAAAAATATTCTGTCTTGAAAGGAAATTGTCTAAGTTAGGTAGTCCTTTGAGCTTGCAGGGAAGAGATGTGTTCCAGTGCGATTGTGGCTAAACTAAGAGGCCTGGTTATCCTGGCTTTTCTTGACACTGACATTTGAGTGTTTTACTGTGTATAATGAGGTTTTATATAAAGAAGGAAGAGTATCAAAAAAATGGAAAAGTTTGCGTAATGTACTCCTACAATATTCTGTCTATCCCCAGAAGTTTGTTACTTCAGGAATTCCCAAAATCACAGCTGCCACCTTTGGGCTTAATTTTGTTTTAGAGATTTCTGTATTGCTTGATTGTGTAATTGCTTTTGGATTAATTCAAAGAAACTTGACATCCTCACATAATCAGCAGTGAGATCCACATTACACATGCCTACCATGGAGTGAACTTTGATAGCAATCGCCAGATTTTCCAGTACACAAATGGATTTTTTTCTGAGGAAACTGATATGAAACTTGTGCTTTACATGCATCTTTATTTTAAATGAATACTCTCTTTGGGACACTTTGCATGAGTAACCTGTTCCTCAAAAGACTCTACAAGCAGGATATGTACAGCTTGGGAATTCAAATTTGTTAATTAATATATGCAATAGATAGAACTTAAAAGCTACGAAATACCACTCTCAAAAAGATGTTTCATGTGTCCTGATGTTCCACACTTGGCATCAGCCAAATGATTTACTGTCTTTGGTGTTCCTGAGTTGCCATCTTCCAAGTCCTGTTTTTTACTCTTGCGCTTTCAGACCTTGGGGGTTTTAACCTTAAAAACCTAACAGTTCTAAACCATTACATTTTTCTTATGAGCTGCTGTGCTGCAGTATTTTACCTTCTCAAAAATAACACCACTTTCTGTGCTTTTCTTACCTCTTATTAACTGTATGTCACATAGTGGTTTACACTTTCCTGTCACTCTTCATGAATAAACTGGAGCAGTGGCTGCACAGCTGGGCTGTGCTAGGCTGAGTCTGGTGCCACAGACAGCTGAGTCCTCAGCTGAGGCTACACAGCCAGGGTTCAGTTGTGGCACCACACTAGAGCTGGACAGAAGTGGAACACCAGAGGGGCAGGTGGCCTGAGGTGTGGGGTGAGGTCCCTGGTGCTGGTTCCTTCTCACTGCTTCTGGGGTCAGTGCAGGGTCCGTCACTGGTACCCTTCCAACTACAGTGTTTTGGAGTGGAGGAGAATGAAAATCCCAGAACTGTTTAAAGTGTTTATAGGATGGCATCATGACATTTTCTGGTGAGGTTTCTGTTTCTTTCCTGGTAACACTTAACCAGCTTTGAGGTTTCTTCACTGTTAATGAGAAAAAAGTTGATTATCTTGTTGGTTCCCTCAAAGCACTTCAGCAGAAATGGGAGGGATGGCTTCCTGCTAATGAACACAACTAATCTTCCCTGGTATATCACTCTTAACAACTGTGAGAATTTATATGCAGTTTTGAGTTACCATTCCGTTGAAGATTTAATTTTTAAAAGAATGATTGCTGCCTTCTCTCATAACATACATAAATACCTTAAAATCTTTGCTGTTTTTTTCCCACAAAAACCAATACCATTGCATACTGTGTTCAATTCCTAATTACTCTTACTAAACATGTAGCATCAATGACTGCAAAAGAATATAACATACATAAGGAATATACAAATGCTGTGGGTTTTAGTCTGTGCACAAAGAATTATTACAGAGGAATACCTCTTAGTAAGTAAATTTCAGTTGTGTCTTAACTACTAAACATATATGGTGCAAAATAGTATATTTTACTGCATTTTCATTAATTACAGTGGTAAATTTCTTAGTCATAATACATATATATGAAATGTGGCCTATCAAATCAATTAGGATGCTTAACCATGAGTCTCAAGTTATTTATTCTTAGCCCACAAGCAATGTAGTAGATTTTGAGAAGCTTTTGCAAAGCTGCAGTATTTTGTGGTCGAAGTTTAAAAAACGCGAGACAAAATTCTTTTAAAAAACAGTTTTAAATAATTAATTGTAACATTATGTGATTAAAAGCACAAAACTTAAGTGGAAAGCAATAAAAACAAATTATTGTGATTTATTTTTCTTCCCCTAATTCTTTCTGGGGACATCAGCGCAGCTGTAATTACTGTATGCAAGCTTTTATGCTTGCCAGGGAAAAGCTAAATACATGTAATTGATAGCAACAGCTCAGTTTCTCGAGTGAGGGGAATGAGTGCTTGTGCTTACATCCAGTAATTGCAGCCAGTTTTCTCTTCCCAGTTTGCAGCAAGTGACCTTGCCATGGCTTCAAGGAAAGACTTTTCTTCATGAGCTGGGGGGGGGTAGAAAGCAGATAAATCCAAAAGAACGTGAGGCTTATGGAAATTGGAGTGATCATTTCTAAATGAGGAAGCAGAAGCTAATGACTCACTGTAGTCCGAATAATAATATCTCTTTATCTGTGCATGCTGAATTTCACTTAGATTGTAGCCCATTGTCAATCTGAAAGATGGACCCCTAAAAGAATGTGAACTAGACATAAGTTCTAGAATGCCTGCATGTAATATGGCACATTCTCTTCAGTTCCTCAGAATAGCAAGGCCCTATAGTATGTGTTCTCCTTAAAATATTTTTTCCAGGTTGCAGATCAGCAAGAATGCTCATACTGGTTTAGCTCCACTGATTTGAAAAGGAAAATCATTTGTTCTTGTCAAAATGGTTGTTCAGTGTTAGCCACAGAGGCACCTGTGATAAGGGCATTTGGGGCATTGTATCAAATGTCTGGGCAGCCACGCAGATGAGGGTGCTTGGGTGGTTCTTGTCAGAGCAGCACTTTTGTTTGCAGGTTGTGCAGGTTGTCGCCAAGTCTTGCCTTTGCTGCCCCAGCGTGAGCTGGTTCCAGTGGCAGCAGCATAGGTTTGTGTGAGGAGAGGCTGCTCCTATTCAAGAGCTTAGCAGAGCTGAGGGATTGCTGGAGTAGTAGAAGCAGATGAAAAATACATGAGGTAGGATCATTTTTCCATGTGGCTTACTCTTCTTGAATGATTATTCTGTATGGTTTCTCCTGGAAGGCTGTGTGTGACATCTGTGGGTATATGACAGTGTGAGGCTTCTCTCCATCAAAGCAAGTTCATGCAGGGTGTTTGCGGAGCTCATTTAAAGCTGCCCATTAGAGTTAGCATACTTAACACCCTCTTTCTGCTCAGCATGGTGTAACTGCATGACATGGTTAGGTTGAACTCAAAATTATTGTTCTCAGCTTGTAGTAAGCTTGGAAGGCTGCTGCTAGTGCTAAGAGCCAGAGAAGAGTCAGAAAGTCTGAAGGCTTTTTAGTTTTTTCTACCCATATGAGATAACCTCTGGTTGTGAAACTACAACTGCCTTTATCTAGAACTGATCATAGCCACAAGTGGACCAGTAGCATTCCCAAGTCTTGTTCCTTTTGACTGCTGCTGAGAACTGGATTGGTATTTTTGGAGACTTTACTTGCGCTAAAATGTGGGGGAGATTGAGTGGTAATGGCTGATTTGGACCCTGTTTTTCTCTATATGCAGTTACTTTTCCCAATGTTCATCACTTGCTATAATCAGAACAGAATTTCCTCTGTTATTTTACCATTTTACCTTCTGTAACTTGGTATCATGATCTCCTGTAATTCTTAACAGATAGCTTAGATCTTACTGCCTTGAAGAGTGAGTGTTCTATCTTCATCACTCTTTATCATCTCAGTGTTGTGCACTCTTTATTTCTTTCTTATGCACCGTTATGGATCTGCTGCACAGCAAAATATCTCCCTCTGGTACCCTTGTTCCATTGTCAAACCTTATATCTACACTTCTTTTCCCCCCTAATTTTCTGCTTATTAATCTACAAAAAGAGATTCTTGAAGGAAACAGTATTTTCCAGGGAAGTGCCCTGTTAGCTGTGGGTAGAGGCTGCATGTAGGTCTCCAGTATCCTTGACTTCTTGATTTTCTGGATTTGCTTCCTTCACAGAGCCAATCAGCAGAGGAGGATGCTTTAATACAACACTTATATGATTAGGCTGTTTTTTTCCCTTTTTTCTAGATTTGCCTGTGGGCTACAATAAATAATCAGAAGAGCAAAAATACTGCTTTCATTATGACTATATAATTTTAAATGAAAGGAAGCTTATATTATGACTGAATTCCAAAGAAAGATAACAGTAGATGCATAAAATTTGGTGGTTTCTAGCTTTAGTTGTTGGGATCCATCTATTGCAAAAACCTGCTGTTTAGATTTGTGGTATGTATCCCATTTTACCTGGCCAATAAAATTTATGGTGTGGTAGAACATGAAGATGCTAGCGCATAATAAGGAAATTTTCAATCCTCTGATGAGTAGACAGAGGAGTAAGTACAACAGATGATATTCCAGAAGACCTGCTATACCTACTATAAAGGAAAACAAAACTTGATGTTAAGATTAGCATAATTGCAGGAGTAAGGTTGTTAGCTATAAAATTATTCTTTGTTCATTTCTTCAAGTATTATTGCAGCTTACTGAGTAACCTCAGCTTCTGGAGTAAATTGGAGAAATTATAAAAGTAAAAAGCAACTGAAAGAAAAGTATTAACATGACAGTATTTCAAACTCCCAGTACTGCCATTTCCAAGGTGTGCAGCCTGATAAATGTGTGTTCAGTGACTTGGTGTGGATGCACCAGTGACATCCGGTGGCGGCATCCAGTTAGCTCCCAGTCTGCTGACTTGTTTACGTTACCCAAAGTTCTTTAATACTCAGCCATTTGAAGGTGGCAGTTAGGGATTGTTTTACGTTCTGACCCAATTCATTTTATGAATTTCATGCTTTTCATTTTGGTAGAAGAGGATTTCTTTTACTGCTGCATTGACAATGGCATTCAATGACTGCCTCCAGCTGGTGTTGCCTTTTTTCTTGCTCTGCATGATATTTTAATTGACATAGAATTGTGGAATCTGCTTGAGATTAAGAACTGTATACTTTAGCAAAAGAGTCGAGGATCATTAAGATTGCATAGCTGACTTCCTGCAGTGCCTATTAGGGATGAATTCATGTTTATTTGTAGTGTTGACAACAGAAGCTGAAACCATATATCCTTCTACTTTATGTAGCAGAAATTGTAAATCTCAGCTGTCTACAAACCATTATTCCTATATTAAACTTCTTTTCAGGTTTTAACAGGTTGTGCTCCATTTGGTCTCTTGATACTCAGTGTTAGCATGAGACAAATGCAGTTAGGATGTTAATTGTCACACTAACTAGATGAAAATTTCATGGCAGTAACAACTGCCTGACATTCAGCTGCCCTCTAGATGTATTATATCAATTAGAAGGAGTGACTAGTTTTTAAATACATACATTTTCAAAAATAATTTCAGCAGTTTGTGAGGTTGCTCTTTCCTGTTGGAGATGAAAATGAGAGCAGGTAAAGGCTAGATTCTTCTCTCAGTAACTTAGAGTTGATGGGTCTTTGTACTACTATCAGCTGAACTAGGAATATTGGATTGTAGTAGGGCTCTGCATATAAAAAAACCTGAAAGTAGCCTCTCCAACAGAAATTGTGGTACTTCATTTGTATTTTCCCTCAAGACACAATCTTGCATGAAGAGGCTAGTTCTGCAAAGTGAGAAATCACGCATTTTTTTCCATTTTTCACCTTCACTGTTTTGCTGAATGTAGTATTCTTTTCTGAGAGGGATCATAAATGAGACTTTGCAGAGACAGACATGCTATGTATCAGAGAAGATAAAACTGGAAACCAGACAGTGTCACTGAATCAGAAATGGTTTCAAAACTATGCTCCTTATAAGCACTTTGTCTGACTCCTTGCAGATTTGCTCCTAAAAGGAATAGAGGACACAGATCCTGTCATTTTTTTAATACGTCAAAGTGTTAGGAGCCAGGGACCAGGCTCATTACACCTAACTTTACCCAACCAAGTGAGTTGCATGAGCTAGGTGTATAGTCTGCTTTGCCAGTCATAGGAGAGGGCAAGTGAAAGAAGACAATCAAGCACTCTCTAAAAAACACTTAGATCTTCAGTAGGCTGAGCTGTTTTTGCAGTCAAGAGATCTCTATCCTCCAACTATAGACAGTGTCTTGAATGACTGCTCTTAAGTTTGTAGTAACAGGGCTTCAGGATGTGCTTCAGAGTATTAGCCTTTGCTTTTAGATTGTGCAACTGTAAAAGATACGCATTTGAAAAATCACCCATTAAAATGTGATTTCCCAAGCATTAACTTGATTAGTTTTTTTTTTTAAGAAGCATGTTTAAAATAATTTGCTGTTTTAAATTAAATTTTCAAACCATGAATGCTTTTCTTGAATAGATATTTTAATACGGCACTGCTTTTCCACTGAATCCATATGGCATGCAAATAGCTACTATAAACTATAGGAAATTACAGCTTCTGTAGCAAATCTTGGGGCTTGTGCTGATTGTTTATAGCACAATTATAGTGATAACCAGTGTCCTGCTCATTTTCTAAGGAAGAAGAACAGACATTCCCTGTTTGTTACCGATTAATTCCTGTTAATTCCCTAAGAGAACTTTAGACCTAAACTCCACAAATTTGGACCCTGTAGCAGTGTAGGCAAGTTTCTATATTATCTATCAAACTGTTAGTGTTATTGTCTCTGTCAGTGTTGTTAGAATAAATCTTCTTAATACTAACAATTTATTGGAAAGATCTGTTTACAAAGAAAAATAATCAAAGCAAAGTATAACCTAACAGTGTCATTACTAGTAAAACATGTCACTTTTAACAACACTCAAGTCCACCACTATTCCCAATTCCAACATGGCAGAAAAGAACATTCCAGCACTAATCCTAATATCACCTAGGCAAAAATCCTCAAGGAGCAAGTTTTTAAGACGTGTGTCTTCAAATATACTAATTTATATTTATTACCTAATTATGTTAGATGTATGACTGCACTACCAACCAGAGAACCAAAACACCTTTGTTTTGATGCCATTTAATTTGTATTTCTATCACAATTTCATGAGATAGTATACTTCATTAGATAGGAAAGATATGTAGGATAAAATGTATTAAATTGGGGGAAAAAAAACCACAACAAAGGAGGTTTTGCTAGGAAATCTTGTCAAGTTTTCATCTACTTGAAACATTCCAGATCTGAACAGGTTGGTGTACCGCAAGCATTAGTAGTGTAATATCTAGCTGAGAGAATACAACCTTTATCCACACTAAGGACAAAAAAATCTTCTATATATTCACTGTAGAAGTTTCTAGTTCTGTCAGTCTTCTTTTCAGTCTGACATTTTTCTGTTCATTTCAACAAAGTCTCTAAACCATAGCACCTTACATGGAGGCAGCTTCTCCACAGTTCACAGGCAAACTGGCTTAACTTTATTAGCAGTAAATGGGTTTTGTCTTACAGGTACCGGGATGATGCTGTTGTCTACAAGTAAGAAAGCAGCAGAAGAAAGATGCTGGGTTTCTAGGCACATGATGGAGATTAAGAGTTCATTCATTCTTTATGAAAATTGGTAGATTTTTTTTCTCAAAAAGATGTAAAATTTTTATTTTTATATTTGCATATCAATTTTAATTCTAAGGAAGAATTAAAGCGCCAGACTTAACCAGCAAAGATAACCTCCTTAGAATTGTCTTATCCTTTAATCTCTTAGGTCAGTTAAATGTATTCCTTATAAGTATCATTTATTATAGCATTTACTATGTTTTATCATTAATTGATGAAAAATCTCACATTATGGCCAGGCACATGTTAAAATGAAACCAATCAATTACTTTAGAGTGACAGAAGACTTTACTTTGATAGGTGCTGAACATCTGTAACTATTACTGAGACTCACTGGAGTGAAACATAAGGTTATGAGCATCCCTGGAATTTGCCATTTGGTGGAAATAAGGAGTTTAGAAGCTCTCTGGTCGCTTAATCAGTATCAAGAAAAATTGCATTTTATATTGCATTGTAAAAAATCAGGCTGTCTTCAGTAGTAAGTGCACATCCTTCCAGAGCTATAGGAGAAGCCATGAGATTTTCACTTTGTCCCTTTAGCTTTAAGCTTCTTCAGCAAGAAGTAAAAAGGGTTTAATAGAAAGCCTATGCCACTTAAATAATGTTCTGTGCTCTACAGTTTATTCGTACAGTGTATGTTACTTTTCTTTCACACAGATCCTTAAGGAAATTTCTGTTTTATAATACTTAATTATTGAAATACCTTTTGCTAGTCTTCAGTCCCGTTTCTCTCAAACATTTGCAAATGTCTCTCCATAAAAGAGGTATTTGCCCAGTAGTTGCAGTCTCCTGAAATTACTGTTTGTACCAAAATTATTTACAGAAGCACATGAAGGTACTATTGGATACTGCTGAGAAATTACAGCAATGCAGTTACTGAAAATCACAGTAATCAAAGTGGTCTCCATGCTCCACTTCTGGAACTGTTCATCCTCCAGTTTAAATGAACAAAGCTCTATTCAAATCAATTTTTAGCTGTGACTCAGTCTCCAAATTCAGTCAGAATGACTATGCGTAAGGATCACTGTAAGTTACCAATTTTGTGTAACTGTGCCAATGATAATAAAATGGAAGAAACGTCCAAATGTGAATAGATGTAAGATAATAAAGCTGAGGCAGTGAATGATTGGAGGTGCTTTCAGTTAGTTACATAGGGAAATCTGATACCATTGACAATAAAACCTTAGTCTTAGACTATGGAAATGGAATAGAGTCCCATCCTAGGAAACTCCATAGCAATTATCTGATGTTGCTGACTACAGCAGATGAGTTGCTTTGCCAATTGTCTTCTCTTCTTCAGAAGACAGTAGAAAAGGATTATGGTGTAACTGCCATCAGTGTTTCCTCTGCTGTTTTTAGTCCACTCAGGACTTCTGTTTCGAGTACTGTCTAGCACATTTCATAATTCTCCCCTTCATGCTTACAGCACATTTAAAAGCAAAATCTACTTGTAGAAAGTCTGTAGATCCTCCAAACTGCAGTAGATGGGTATGGGGAGACTTTTGCCATCACTGAACAATTCAGTGTGCAGGAAAGTGTGAACTTTGCTGGAAATGCCTGATTATCTTAACGTTAAGATCCAGCAAAATCACAACACTATCGTGTCTGATGTACTTTCACAGCAAAGAAGTGAACTGCAGAGGCGTTGCAACTATTTCCACCATGAAAAGAAGCAGGTTATACCACAACAGGTGTTATAAGACCTTTTCTGTCCCCTCTTGGAGATGGACTGCCTCCTGGATTTTGTTCCATAGAAAATGTCCTTTCATGACAACACCTTTCTTTGGCTCCGCCTTGCTGCAGTCAGTTCCTGCCAGAACAGTGAGAGCTGTCTCCTGGAAGTTAAGTATTTGAGGAGGGCACAGACCAGTCAGGGCTTGGCAGCTATGACAGGATGAGTCTGGTTACTTCACCCTGAGCTTGTAAGCTATGAAATACTTCTTCTCCCTAATTGCCAGAGTCCAGAACAAAACAGATTGTAGGGTCCAACTTCCATCTCCTTCTTTAGTTTGGGGTTTTTTTGACATTTGTAACACGCATGATCCTCCTGAACTGAATATTAGTTTATTGCTGCAAAAACTATAGTTTAGTTTTGAGAGACAATTTGTGGGTTTGTGTGAGTCTTTCCTTGCACTGCCAAAAGATAGATTTTTTCCTAAGGCATTTTTTCTTTGGGGAGTTACATGACCTTGTATACACATCATGAAGTGAATAGAGTTCAGGTTTATCCCATGATGGAAATTTATTTTAAATTGTAGAGACAGACCTTTTTATTGTGCTTTTTTAAAATAAGCAGTTGCTTTCCTGTCAGATTTAAGAAGGAAGCATGTGTGGGAAATCCTTCATTACAGACTGAATGACAAGGAAAAGTTAGAGGCTCAGGAGGGAAGTAAAAGGTCGTGTACCAGTTATCTATACAAAAATAGGTTTCTTTTTTTACTAGCTTACCACTAAATAAAAATTTGTGTTAATGTGGTTATTTTCCTTGGAAAGCAGTTGTCCATGTCTTCAGGCCTGATTTGGTGTCAACGAAGGAACATAATGGTGGTGGTGATACATAGGACAATAATAAAAAGAACACTGAGACACAGAACTCAGTGACTACTGAGTTTTTAGGTATTCCTGAAAAGATAGGAACTGTAGCAGGATTTTTAAAGTGACATAACACTTGAAAGAAAAGTACAGCATGTGTGAAGATTTTCGTTCAGTCTAAGCCATATAGAAGACTTCAGCTTTTGAAACAAGAAGCAGGATTGTAGAATGAATCTGCACCTGAATGAATGTCTCTGTGTACACATATTTTTTTTCTCGAAGTAAGTACTACAACTGTTTATAAGTGGTTTAAAATTATTTGCTTATTAAGTACAATTATTATTCTTATTCCTCAATGTATGGAAACCATAAGATTAGTTGGTAGATAGTTTCTACCAGTGTGTGCAGAATAATGGCAATTAAGTGTTGTCAGAACATCAGCTTAAAGAGGATACTTTTCTAACCAGTACTGTTTCCCTTACATTTTTAAACTTGCAAAAAAAGAATAATTCTGTGTGTTACAGTGAATAAAGATAGAATGCTTTTAACACTTTCATGGTCAAATAAAATGATGGAATTTTTACAAGCAAGATCAGCATTAAACAAGCAAAATACAAATAATTTTGATTTATCTTTTATTGTACATATGCATTTTCTTTTTATATTTTATGCCTACTTTTACAGGCAGTTAACAGCAGGGGTGTTGTCAAATGTCTTACATACTAGCAGTAGACAACATCGGTTAATGGATATCCCCAAAATTAACTTTTGAAGAACTACCTTTTTGATAAAAATCATCTTCACTTATTGAAGATTGGTATTTCAAAACAGGCTACTAAAGATTAAAATGTTGCAGAAAACTAGAAAATAAAGTGTGTGAATTGGCTTTGTTTTGCTGTAACATTCTGAAACTGGGACAAACAAACTTGGCATTGGGGGATTTGGAAGTAAGCAGTCTCCAGCTGCTTTCATGACATAGGAAACTTGCCACATGATTACAAAAGCATGGGATAATGCTTCAGTGATTGTCCTGGAGTTCTTCTCTGGCTCTACAAATGGAACTTGAAGTTTAGCTGGCAATGAACAGTAATAATCCTTTGGATTCTTACAGAGAGTGCAGGAAAATTTAAAACTCTTCATTTCATTTTATCTCCTGCAGACATGCAGAGTATGGAAGTGTCTCATTGCTATGACAGCTAGCCAGTTGTCTTCATCTTAATTAAAATGTAATAAGCTGTTTAAGCTGTTGGATACAATAAATTCAAAATGTCTTTCCTTGACCTCATAATGTCTGATGCAAATTGTTACATTCTATAAAAATTACCTATTCTGTGTCTCTTTCCGGTTGTGTACAAGCTCCGCTCTTTGTGTGCTTTCAGAAGGAGGTGATGCAATTTCTCAGGGCCTGGAAGAGCAGGCTGCTCGGCAGGGGAAGGCACTGCATGAGCCAAGGCAGGGCCAGTGTCCTCAGTGACACTGGTACCATTTGTGCTGCCCACACACATCACCTCGGTACTGTCCCCATTTACGTACTCAGCCTACTGAGATAGCCTGCCCCACTCTCCTTTCATACACACAGACACATGCAAATATGCAGATCCTTCCATTTCTTATGACTGAAACCATACTCAGGTACATGTATGTAGACACACACCTCGCTATTTGTAACTGAATAAGAAGAGTGGAGGAGATCCAGTGATGGAAATCAGGAATCAGGAAGGAGTCTGGATTGCCAATCTGGACTGAAGTCAGCAAGGCAAGGTCAGGTCTGGGCACAGGTGTCTGCAGCATTTCTCTGGCAAGACCCTGAGTGCAGCATAGCTCCCAGCCCAAGGGTCAGCATATATATGAGTGCAGGCCTCAGGGAGGCTTCTCATAGCCCAGTCTCATAACTGGGCTCCACACCTATGGAGTGTGTTCAAGTAGGTGTGCAAAATATAAAGATCCAGTTCAAGAACAGCAGAAGTTACTTCTATCAAGGGCATTCCCAGAATCTGTGGTAAGCATTTTTTTTAGCATGGCATGGAATCAGACCAGCTCCATCTGTTTGAGCAATTCACCCTATTCTTCTTAACGGCAAGCTTGGCACAGTGGGGTGGGTTGAGTCCTCAAGCCCCCAGTCAACATTTTATAAATGTAAACATTATCAGTGAAATGAGTTTTGCGGTAGAGGATATAATTATAGTTTATTTGATATTAATACAATCTTTTGAACTTTTATATACATTGATAAAACAGAAGCCTATGTTATATCTGAAAACATGTGAATTTCAGCAACTTTCCAATTTGTACCAAATACTCTCTATACATCCCAGTTATAAAAACAATAGGTATTTCTCTTCTTTCCATGTAGCCTGCAGCCATATGCTAAGGACATAATGCTTTTAAGACCATTTTCAGTTTGTTTATTATTTATTTTTATTTAGAAACTTTGTTACTGTTTAGTTTACTGATTAGTATATTTAGTAGTATACCACGTTTACTTAGTATACTAGTTTACTACCTAGATACTTAGTACTGTTCAGTACCAGCTCTTCTTTTTCAATTCTGGTAATAATTTCCTGCACAGCAGTTCTAGAGGCCGACAGAAGCACACCTTTGGACATTGTTATTTTCCTCATTTTGTGACAGTGAGTGAGTGCCAACCCTGTGTTTCTGTGCTAGACAATAAGAATACTGATACAACCTTGTCTTTTTACCCAAAATTAAGTTTTAGGGGAAGCTTCTGAAAAGTGTTTTCAGATCTGATAGAGAGCGGTTTAATTTTTTTTCCTAATAAAACATTTTGCAAAAAGCTGGTAGGTTTCTTTGTGGTGGAAAGAAGCATACTAGACATGTCAAGAGCTGCAAACATTTAAAGTTCTCTGAGAACCTTCTTCTCTGTAATCTGGGTAATATAAGCCACTGCCTCCTGATAGAAGCTGTCTCTGTATGAACTCACAAATCTGCAATTATTTACTGTTGGCTGCAAAGGCAGGAAGCTCAGTGGGATGCTTAGTGAAGGACAGGACTCTGAGCAGCTGATGAGTACGTTGTCTTGAGCTTCCTATCATTTGACCCTTGTGCAGGCAAGCCTCCAGTGGCACCACTCATTTCCTTTCCCAAATGACTCACATTTTATACCCATTCAAATATGAAGATAAGAACTGGAAGCAAATTGGTGATTTTCAATTATGTTTCTCTCCACTTCATTTTTACATATAAGTTACATCAAATCAAGCACCTTACACTGTGAATTACGAAAACAGCAACATCATATGTACTGGCATGCTTTCTGCAAACTCTGAAGGAAGGAAACATGTAGGTATTATGTTAGGACTGCCACTCATTAAACAGTCTTTAAATTGGTTTGCTCTAAGCTTTTACATATGGTAAAATTGCATCTGTGAGAGAGATCTTTGTCATCTACCCTGGGTGTCGTGGTTTACCTAGCTGAGGTACTGGGGGACAATTTAGGAGCAAGCTTTAGAGTAGGAGGTGTCACATGCTGAGACTCATCATGCAGCAGCCAGCTTCATACTAAAGTTGTATCCTTCTAGTAAACCCACGTTTATGGGATAGCAGGAAACAACTCTCTTGTTTGGCACAAGGCAATGCAAAGCAAAGCTTGGGAAACCTTTGCAGGAAATGAACTGTATCTAATCTAGTTTGTTATAGTAGGCAGCATATTATTAAGCCAAATCACCATGTTTATCCCTTTTTTTTTTGCACTCTTGTCCCTGGGGCCCCTACCCTTCCCTCCTCTGGGCAAGCTCTGGAGTGTATTGCAATTGGAGGGATGAGAAAACCTTCCCTCGGTCTCCTCCCCTTCTTCCACCCATGCTATCTCTCAAGTTCATGCCAGTACTTGCAGCTGAATAAGATGCAGTACTCCATTAAAACCCAAATCACTGAAATAATGAACTGTAAAAACTTGCCAGGGGCAAAGTGTGTTTTGTTAAGATACCAGAAAAGATCCACAAGGGCCTGGTCTTTGCATTTTCTCCCATCAAATGAAAAGGAAAGCAAGGAAAACAACACAACTACTAGGAGGGTATCCTAATTTTATTTTGAGACTGCCTGTATTTTCAGTACTGAATCCACTTTTCCTTTTTGCCCAGTTCTGTTGTTCTTTTCCTGTCATTTTTCTGTCATCTTCTGTCATGCTTCTTCTTCCTTGCTTTTTCTTTTTGAGTGATTCTAGTCAGGTGAAATGGCAATTGGCTCCCTGACAGGCCAGCTCAAGGATTTACAATTTATTTTTGCCTGTCACCTGTTGAAAAAGGACTGGAGATTCCTTCTCTGCCAAGAGAGGGGTCCATTAGTGACACAAAAGCAGCAGCTGCATCACAGCAGGGTGCACAATAGTTATATACATCACTTACTCTTTATCTGCTACGAGACATTGGGACAGATTGTTGCTGTAATTCTCTGCCTAGGAAAAAAAGAGTCCATATAGTGCTTAAAAACATGTGCTTTTTATTTTAACTCTTAAAATGACATTTCTTATTCCACAAAATCTTCTAGAAAAATTATTTAAATACAAACAAAATTGTACAGCTAAAACATACTTCTAATACAGTGCTGCACTACTTCTATTTTTATGTTGTATAACCTTATCCAGAAGGTGTAGTAGCACAGTGGTGAATCAGGAGACGTCTCAGGACACTTTCAAAATGTGTGATTCACTTAGACTGACTTGTCCGAGAATTCAGATTGTAGTCCAAAGCCATAAAGGTCTTATTCATGCAGAAAAAGCAGCAGCCAATGTATTCATAATTTCCTTCTGTATTCTCCACGTGTTATATTGAAGCTAGAAACATTGCAAATATAAATGGTTGTGTTGTATTTCAGTTTTCATTAAAAGAGGGGAAAAACTAATAAAAACTGTAAGATTCATAAGTGGGTTACAGCCAAGAAACCTGAAGAATTCTGCGGTCACTTTTTAAGCCTCCTTTATTCTGTTCTTTTATGCGCCATCACACTGACCTTTGGCAGGTTGCTCCCTGTGGAGACAGGTTATTTTCAATCGGCTAGCCTTCTTTAGTCTTTGCCCAGGGCTGGTAGTGATGGGGTTTCAAACATTCTTTCCAGTGATGGGATTTCACATACTCTTTTCCTTTGCTTTTACTCCTTTCTGAAAAAATATTTTCTGTCTGGGTAACATGGTAACATTAGCAGTGCATGCAGTGCAGTGTGTTGAACTAATTGCCAATTAAATAATAGGGAAGGCCAAGATCTAACAGAAAATCATTGTGCACAGTTCATTAACTCCATTTCACAGAACCAAAAGCATGCCGTGTGATTTTTAAAAACAGGTTTAAGGAATAAACAGTTTCTTCCTTAATACTGCAATGCAGAACAGAATGGAAGGATAGGCAAAAAAGCAGTTCCTGGGTTTTCAGTTCCTCCCCAAGGTAGATATCTGTACAATTCAGACATTTCTGTGGATTAGTTTATCATGTCCATGGGGTGAATGGCTTTAGAAAAGACATGGGGAGTCTTGGAGATAATCAGTGTCTTAGTGCTATGTGTAAATATTATTCTCTGATGTTCAATTACAGTCAAATAGGAAATATTCAGTAAAATTGAGGAAAGCACTACAGATGCCTTTCAGGCAGATTTTAAAATATCTGAGTGGCTTCATAGAAAAATCGTGAGAAAAATAGAAGTATTTAAAACCATGCCTTATAAGGGATGAATACCATAGAGTACTTAATTTAAAAGTCCTTAATTTACAAGGACTCAACTAATACCTACAAGCAATGGTAAAGTACTATAGGAGAAATTTTTGTTTAGTAAATAAATGTACAAAAAGCCTGGTTCTTCATCCTACTGGTTCCTGATCCTACTGGTTCCTGGCATTAGACAGATGCAGACAAGAAATTGAATGGATATACATGTGTTCATCTGAATGTACTTGACATTAGGAAAAAATGGCCGAAACCACTTTATATTGAGTGTCATCATGCAGCACTTACAGGATGGCCAGGGTATCAGACCCAGCCAGCATGGGTTTAGGAGGGGTGGATCGTGTTTGACCAACCTGGTCTTCTTGTATGACCAGATGATCTGCCTGGTGTATGTGGGAAAGGCTGTGGATGTTGTCTATTTGGACTTCAGCAAGGCCTTTGACGCTGTGTCCCACATGTCTTAAAAAAGACAGGTGTCTGCTAGGGAGGGCAGGACCTCCCTTTGGAATGGAGAATTCAAACCCCCTCCTTCCAAATTATAAACAATTTGGATATCAAGTGGGCTCTCAGGCAAAGATGGGAATAGGAATAACAGCTCTTTACTAGTATGTATAACAAGGCAAACAAACAACAACTACAGCATTAATGATAAACAAAACCAGGAACCTCGAGGGGCTTTTGTTTCACAAAGCCCGGGGCAGTCTGGTCTCGGTGCAGGGCTCCGAGAGCACCAAGATGGAATGGTGGAAAATCCCAGGCTGGTGGATGGGATGTACCAGAAGCTCCAGGGTGGTAACTGGAACAGCAGGAATGTCCTGGCAAGGCAGGGCAGTTCATGGGCACAGCGTAGCAAAAAAACCCCAAAGCAGTGCCGAAGAAAAGCGTCGGCGGTGGGACGGGGCCAGCCCAGCTCCAGCAGGGCAGGAGGAGGCGAGCTCAGAGTTCCTGGGCACAGGAGGAGATGATGGTAGATTTCCTCAGGAACGGACCCGATGGGACAGTGAATTCCTCCCACAGCAAGAGTGGTCTGACCAGCCTCTCTCTGATGCTGAGAGCAAGAGAGCGAAACTGCCCCCACGCCTGTCCTTTACCTGCCCAAAACCTCGAGGTAACTTTTTCTGTTGGAGAGAAAAACTTTCAGAGACCAAAAAAGAGTGTAGCCCAGTGCTACACTCTCCTTTGGCCACTTCTTTGTTTTGGTCAAGCACCCATAAGCACCCAGTAGTTAGTCTCCTAGCGACTTTATGGGGAAAAGTTCTATAAGGAAAAAAACAAATCTAACCCAACACCATAGCAGCCTCCTGGAAAAACTGGCAGCTCACAGCTTAGACAGGAGCACTCTTTGCTGGGCTAAGAACTGGATAAATGGCTAGGCCCAGAGAGTAGTGGTGAATGGTGCTACATCCAGCTGGTGGCCAGTCCCTGGTGGTGTCCCTCAGGGGTCTGTGCAATATTTTTATTGATGAGATGGATGAGGGTATTGAGTCTTTCATTAGTAAATTTGCAGATGACACCAACCTGGGAGCATGTGTCTGTTTGTTGGTAGGTAGGAGGACTCTGCAGAGAGACCTGGAAGGGTTGGATGGATGGGCAGAGTCCAATAAGATGAAGCTTAAGAAGTCAAAGTTCCACGTCCTGCATTTTGACCACTGTAACGCCCTGCAGCATTACAGGCTGGGGATGGTGTGGCTGGACATTGCCCAGGCTGGGGAAAGGGACCTGGGGGTACTGGTGGCAGCAGCTGAGCCAGCAGAGTGCCCTGCTGGCCAGGAAGGCCAGTGGCATCCTGGCCTGTATCAGGAATGATGTGGCCAGCAGGAGCAGGGAGGTCGTTCTTCCCCTGTACATGGCACTGGTGAGGCCACACCACAAGTGCTGTGTCCAGTTCTGGCCCCTCAGTTTAGGAAGGGCCTTGAGTGCTGTGTCCAGTTCTGGCCCCTCAGTTTAGGAAGGGCATTGAGTGCTGTGTCCAGTTCTGGGCCCCTCAGTGTAGGAAGGACGTTGAGACGCTTGAGCACGTCCAGAGGAGGCAATGAGGCTGGAGAGGGGCTTGGAACACAAACCCTGTGAGGAACAGCTGAGGGAGCTGGGGTTGTTCAGCCTGGAGAAAAGGAGACTTAGAGGTGACCTTATCCCTCTCTACAACTTCCTGAAAGATGGCTGTAGTCAGGTGGGGGTTGGTCTCTTTCTCCAGGCAGCACTGACAGAACGAGAGGACACAGTCTTAAGCTGCACCAAGGGAAATACAGGTTGGATATTAGGAAAAAGTTTTTTGTAGAAAGAGTGATAAAGTACTGGAATGGTCTGCCTGGGGAGGTGGTGGAGTCACCATCCCTGGATGTGTTTATAAAAAGATTGGATGTGGCACTCGGTGCCATGGTTTAGTTGAGGTGTTAGGGTATGGGTTGGACTAGATGACCTTGGAGGTCTGTGATTCTGTGAAAAACAAAAAATGAGACATAAGAAGTGAATTGTGTTTGGGTAAAGGGTGGGAGTGTAGAACATGTTAGAGTGAACAGCATTTCATCTTGACTAATGTGTTTGGAAATGTCAGTATTAAATTAATTGGTGGAAATGGAGAAAATGCTTAGGAAAAAAAAAGGAAAGGAGAGAGCACACAAAAATATTTGAGAAATATTTGAAAATTATATTTTTAATAATAGATATAGAAGTCAGTCTTGAAAATCTTTGCCTGTAGCGTTTGAAGTATCAAATTTAAAGTTTCTCAATACTCTTTGACATATGGTCTATTGCATGAATTTAAAATGTGCCATGAAGCTTCTTTTTAACAGACAAGTAGTGAGATCTATCCATAATACATGCAGGTCTGTTTCTTTGTCTTGCTGCTGATGAAATGATAAATGTGCTGGTTATAAAGACTATTTTTCTTCAGGTAATTTATTTCTATGAAAATGAAACATCTTCACCGTAATTCATAACCCAATATCTCCAGACCTTTTGTAACTGATGGAGCTATTATCACGAAGTTTTTTTTTTTACAATAATTTCTTTCTATATTTTTGATCTCTTGAACACAGCTTTGTTCGCAGCTTCCACAGCTGTTTGTAGTATTCAGAAAAGTAGGTTGGAGTATTTTTACTTGTTAGGAGCAGTAAAAGTTGCTGCTCACTATAAGATTATCTACTTTGAACCTCACTGGAGCATGGCACTTTATCTTCTGGACTCAGCGTCCTTTGCAGAAAACACTAAAAGGAGGTGTTGTAAGAGGATGTTGGAAACAGGGAACAAGACTTGTCAGTCTGAAAGGATCCCACTCTGGGGAACCACCGTGCCAGAACATCATCATCTGCCTTCTGTCTGCAGCTCGAGGTCTTGAAAGCCAGTGAGAGCTCTGAGGTAGGTCAGTGAGTTCCAGCCAGCTGCCTCAGTGTTGTTACTTTCTGCCGTGCAAGAAAGTGTTTAGTAGTTACTGAAGGCTTTAAGAGCTGGGAATGTCACTGTATACCTTCCTAAGATTTTACCATACATTCCATCTAAATAATTCCAGAATCAAATTCCAGATTTTTGGTTTTATTATGTCTTTTTCTAGAAGATAGAAGTACCTTTTTGTCTCCCATATTTTCAAGCCATACTTATGTCCTGTAACCAGGATATTCCTCAGTCATCTCCTTGGTATGCCAGACAGGTTGAACAAGCAAAGTTCTTGCCGTAAGGCAAGGACTTTCTCCACTCCTTTTGTATATATATGTATATTTTACGTCTCTCCATGTTCTTTTTTTTAAAGTATCTTTAAAAAAAATCACCCAGTATCACAATTATTGATACTGTTCACATATGAGTCATGCTAGTTCCAAGCAAATTTGCTTATTTCTACCAAGCAAATTCACATGATAATTGTACTTCATAGTAATTTAATCCTTAAGGGTCATACAGTTCTCTTAGCCACAGCACTGTCCTGGAAACCCCAGTAAAATTGCTTGTCCATTGTATCTCTTAGATGTTTTTC
The DNA here is from genome assembly GCA_013397315.1 of Donacobius atricapilla. NCBI lineage: Eukaryota > Metazoa > Chordata > Aves > Passeriformes > Mimidae > Donacobius > Donacobius atricapilla. Next base: position 521,010 of record WBMY01017043.1, read on the forward strand.
AGAGTTGCTGCTGTCTAGAGAGCACCCATTCTGGTTTGTGATCTCCATAATTTATTCCTTTTTGCACTGAATGCAGTGGTTTTCTCAGCATGGTAGAATACTGTGGCTGCTTTGTACTTACTGTTGTGGTTTTTTAAAAACCAGACTTTTTTCATTTGCGGTTATACCAGAAGTGAATTTACATTTACTTCTAAATGACAAGTATTACCAAGCTGAACAGCTCAAAAAACCTCCTCTGAAATGTAATTTCTTTTTCCATGTCCTTGCTTTGGCACTATTACATGGGAAAGACCCAAGACTTCAGAGCTTTGCTTGTGTCTTGCAGTTTGGTGCCTGCCTGGCAACATGAACATCAATGCAGTTCAGAAAGAGAAAACATCAGAAAGGAAGTTTCCTGTGTCAAAGTGACCCTGAAATATAGCCTCAAAAAGATATATGTTAAAGTCTCTTGTTGAATTGAAGGAAACTTTTACAATGCTTGCTGTAAGAGCTGTTAACAAGGGCTGTCAGACTTCTTCCACCTGAGTGTTATTGTAAGATCTAACCTTTGTCTGTCGGGAATTAGGAAGAGAAGTGGTTTATACGCCACATAGGAAATTAAAAATTAAATGTGCAGAATCAGTAACAAAAAGTTGGTGATTCAAGCACAAAACAACTGCTTAGAACCATCTTCATGGTACATATTCAGTTTTGAATACAAAGTTATTCAAAATATCTTCAAAATATATACAGATCTTAGTCAAATTCATTAAATTGTTTCACAACAGCAGATGATCACTTTCAGATAACCCTCCTCAGAATTTCTTTCAACTTATTAATACATTTTGCATTTTATTTTAGCTAAATGGTTTCAATAAAATTTATGAGGCATTGAATGAGTCACATTTATTTTAAAACATAATGGAGTCCAAGAGCTCTTGATATTGGTCACTTGGGACTATCATCTGACCATTTCTCTCTGTATTTGAGTCAGATGCATTTGGTGTTATTTGTAGGTTCACACTCTTTGCAGGATAAATCCAAATTGCCAACCACAAACATTTTTTTTTTAAAGTACTAATGATTTGTTAGAAGAAATAATCTTTAGATATGCCATGAATCACAAAATAGTGGTGCTAACAGGAGCACTAATGAAATAATCTGACACACTATATGTTATAGACACAGCACTATAGTATTTTGTGAATAGTAAACTCGTCCACTAGTTTTGTCAAACTGTATACTGATAAACAAAAGAATGAAATTCTCCTTACTTTGTTTTTTCCCTGCAATCTAGTTGTTTTTCTTCTGATAAGACATGTAGACAACTATGAAGTCACACAATTTACTGAAGAATATATAGGAGAATAATCTCCTCAACTGTAATCGCAGGTGTCAAATATAAGACCAGAGATGAAGAGAATTTTTCTTTTTGTCTGTATTAAAAAAATCCGTTCTTGACCATGTTATAGTAGTCATAGACAAAAGGGAATTTACCCATTTAAACCAGGAAAAATCTAGCTTTTATTCAATTCTCATGTACAAGAAAGGAGTATATTAATGTACATTATTTCTCAATTCTTTGGTAAATGCTCTATTAGGGGATCTCATGCCTCCTGGAGTGGAGTTTCCTGCATGGCTTCTGAAGGTCTTTTCATGATAATCTAGAGCACTTTATTCCCATAGACACCCTAACCTTGGTCCTGGGGTACTAAACCATCATGTTATTTCCTTTGTTCCACTGTGCTTCTACTTAAACCCTTCCATGCCAATATGCCATACTGACAAAGGACTGTTTGCTCCTGTCATCATATTTCTGCTGAAGAATCCAAAGAATGATCTGCAAAAGTTTGGACTTGACATCATGTGTTGGATCACAAATAGTGAAATTTTAGCTCTTCAAAAGTGCCCTTGTATTTCTGTGTTGGCTATAAAAGGAAAGCCAGATTACAGTATTAAAATAAATTACCAAAGCAAATAGTAATGTGAGGCATATTAAAGACAATATTCTTGGCAAATTTCAGTGTCTTACAAAAGGATTTTTTTTTGTTTTACCATCACAGAAGCTATCTGTGCTGTGACAGAGCTACTCTGTAGCTACTCTCTTATAAGAAGAAAAAGGTGATATGTAAAACTGTGATGCAAAATGCCTGGTTAGTTTGATTGTGTATATCAAATATTTTGTAGCTATTTTCCCCACTAAAAGATTTTTTTTCATATTGTTGATGGTGTAATGGAAATTGTAATTTTTTTTTCACCAAAAGAAGGCAAATACCCCCAAAGAATGTTATAGAGCAAACATTGTACATTATACATTTAAAAGGTGATTTATTGTAATATTTTGAGAAATGGAAATACTAAATGGCTGAATTTGTGTTGCTGTAATGATTCATTTGACAGATGCATTAGCAGCCCACAGAATGTGATCTACAGCAGTTCTGGGTAGCTACATAGCCTTTTAAAATACTCTTACACATGCTAAACTGCGTTCTCATATCTCCATTAGTATGAAAGCACAGAGATTCCAATGAAGGTAATGATGCTATTTAATTTCTGGTATTGGTTACTGTGAGTAACACTTAGTCTGTTCCCTTGTCATTTCAGCTGTACACTGGGGATAATTTTATCAGAGTTTTTTTACGAATAAATTGAATGTGAAAAGTACCTTACATGCTTCTTCATTTAAATTATATCAATTAAGAAAAGTTGAGCACTTTGGGGAAAAGGTCAAGGAAGAAGGACGAAGGCAGGCATGACAGAAAGTATGTGTAAAAGTTAGTGGATTAAGGCATGTATAAATTGTTTCCTTGAAAGACATTAAGGTGTGGATGTTCCTAATTTGTAGATCCACTAGCATATCACCAGAGATATTACAATATATGCTGAATTCTTTGCTTTTACTGGGCATAACAATGTCTGCAGGTGATTATATGCTTTTTTTTTTCCTTAGGTAATGGGTTTCTTGCCCTACAATTGTGGTACCAGACAATGAAAAATGAGCACATTAATATTGTGTGAGTACTTAACAGTACAGTTTGAATGACCAGCCTTGCTTGTTGAAACGTTTTGGTCATATATAAACCCCAAATAAACCTAAATAGTTGGGAAGATTAAAAATAAAAATAAAAAATAAAAATAAAAATTCCATTCTTTTATCCAGAAGTTGGAAATCAAGAATTAGGAAGTATTGCTCTTTGTCCAAAGATTAAAACTTCAGGTCATAATAGGGAAAATTAATAAAATTTCAGTGCATATTCACTGTCTGTCCAAGTTGTCTAAGCAAAGACTATAAACATGGTATGTTTGAACACTCTTCAGTGCTGAAAAGCAGGAGTAGTAAGCACAGAACCCTACTACTACTACATACTTTCTCATACTTTCAAACCAGAGCTATTATTCAAAACAGGCTGGATTCCTATTTTGATAGGATTATCTTTTTCAGACATAATTTACTTCATTTTTCATTATACCTGTTATGTGAGAAGCTCCTAAACAGGGAAAGCAGACCCATGTTGGAGGCCATGTCAGGTCCGTGTCAGAAATGCAGTAAATACAGATTAACTGTGCAGGACCTGTAGGCAGTTGTTTAATGAAGTCTGTAGGGACCCTACTCTCTTGCATAGAAAAACATGGAGTTGCGGCAAGATATGACAGCATGACTTTGCAATTAGCACCTTTTGAGTGAGGTTATTTTGATTTATTGGCTTATCACCATAGTGAAATAGCATCTGTGAGAGAATACACTCATATATTATGTTCAGTAGAATAGTTATCAACTAAAACATTTTTAATATTTGAAATTGGTCAATGGAAGTGAACTTCCTAATGCTACTTTGATGACTAAAGAGAAATGTCTTCTTTTGTGGCTGACGTGCCTAAACTGTATTTATTTACATATCAAAATATATCTTGTGACACCAAAATATGGGAACAAAATCCCTAAAATGAAGTCTTCTAGGCTTCATTCCTACAAATTGGTGACTGCCTCTTGTGATTTTGCTGTATGTTTTCATTCTGTATTTAAATATTTGCAGAGATGTCAGTAGATCAGGCTTTTGGCTTTCATACATCTGTATGGTTTTTTGGTTTTTTCCTTGATATTAATGTATAAAAAGTAAAGCAGAATGTTTTGCATGCATAAAATCAAATGGTTCTCTTTTGGTATTATTTATAGACCTGCTGTTGCTTAGAAGTGATCTTAAAGAGTTCTCTGCATCCAGTCATTAAACTGATTAGTCATAGTTTTTATCATATAATTCTTATACTTCATATACAGACATTATTGTATTTCAGAGGTAAAATTCTGGCATTTTCAAATGTATTGCATTACAAAGATAATACACTCGCTCTCATGGAGCTTATCTTTCACATCATTGTAGGAATTCAGCATCAGATGCATTTCAGTGAACTTTTTTGGTTGTTTTTGTGGGGATTGCCAGATCTGGTCTCCTGTGCAAGGGGAGCCTGCAGCAGCGCCCTGTGCCCGTGAGAACCTGCAGTGATACTCAGCAGCTCCCAGGGCATGCCCAGCTCTGAGTGCCTGGCCGCCTATGGCAGCAGTCGCCCGCAGAAGCAGCCCCTGGAGCCTCAGGCTGACTGGCTGATCAGGATGGATCCGCTGGTGGAACGAGCGTGTGCGCACACGCCTGGAGCCCTCCCTGCTGTAGCTGCCCGTAGGCACCCACCCGGCCTAGGACATGGGCCTGGGTGCCCAGCTGTCCCCAGCTGCTGGCAGCAGCGCCAGTACCTGCTCCAAGCCTCTTGCTTTACTTGCTGAAAGTTTTATGGCTGCTGGCAATCCCACACTGGCATTCACACCCGCACTAACATATCTAAGCAGCTTCCATAGCTGCTGGCACCCTGGATACAAGGATCCCTGAAGGATGTGGCCCCTTTCCAGTTGCCACCGCTCAGACCTCTGACATGTTCTGTTGTCTCCTGCTGCTGCCACCACAGGCACCTGGCCTCATGGTCCCATCCCAGTGGTGGGCATCAATCCACACGCATGCACACAGAATAGGGACCTGTCGCCCAGAAGAGTCACAACCAGACCCCTCTGTCCCTGAGCCTGTCCATTTTCCCATCTGTTTTCTTCCTTGATCCACCTTGATTTAATCGAAGTGCAATCTTAAGATCAAGATTCTGAGTAGCTTTGGGAAAATATGATTTCTTATGCCGGGTGTTGTGGTTTTGGCACAGGGATTTCCAAAGGCTGTTCTGATGGTAAGTGTCCTTGTGTCCCTCTTTGTTGACCAAGTGTTAAGGGAGATTTCTGTACATGCTGTGTGCCTCTGAGGCTCTATTGACATTGATAGATAACTCCTATATGAAATGTATCAACTGACAATTAGGAGGCAAGAAACTAAACTTTCAAAAAAAAAAAAAGGTTTTTTTCTTCTTTTTCTCCCCAAAAATTTGAAGACTACAGAAACAATGCTTTAGTTGTAGTTCGTAAAACCAATAGAATGAAACCATTTCTTGTCTGCTAAAATCTTCAGAGTACAGCTAAGCCTACCTCATGAGTATGTATCCTTGAAAAGTAGTCTTTAAAACACGGAGGATCTTTGAAACGGTGATGGCAGCAAAAACCTATAAAAAACAGATCTCACCAACATCTGTGTTGAAAAGTGTAAGCTTAAAACCAAAAGGCACAAATAATGTATTGTTCCAAAATCCACGACCAAGTTCTAGTAAACATTGAACTGATTTTCCTTTTTTCTCCCTTTTGCAGCTGCTAGTTTGATTCGAACTGTTTATTCATAGGATGAAAGAGATGTTTTTTAGTATTCTCAGCAGTTCCAAGTGATTGATGTAAATTTAAAAAATGCTACTCTGATTTCAAGAGAGTTGCTAGGAAACATGCATTTTGAAGATGAAATCTCCCACTGAGCTTGTCTTTGGCTGTATAATAAGAAGTATGTTATAGGGTATCCTGAGTTACAGATTATATGGATAAACTGTTACATTTTTATGTATATAAATACATCTGCTGTGAACTTAATGAATATACATGATTCCAGTATCTCCATTTACTGATGAATAACAAGGTATTACTAAGTTCAAAAAAATGTGAAAACCAAATGAAAATGCCAAGAGCATGATAAAGATTTTTATAGTCTTCATTTCATTTTTCTGAAACATAAAATAATTGTTTTTTCTTAGAAATGGATCTCTTTAACATTTAATATCAATATGGCGTTCTGATTAGTATGTTTTTTCTTTTATAAACTTTAACAAAATTTAAATCTCAAAAAAATAACAGCAATTATACACCTAATTTTTCTGAAGAAGTTACTATGTTTTGTCCCTTAAAAGTTATTGGTGGAAGTAACCTAAAAATCCATGTTATCATGAAGGAATGCCCAGTTTTAGTATTTAGTGTCCTACGGGATGCTCAGGACTTGGAAGGAGGTTTATTGGTTTTGTTGGTGAAATATTTTACCAAGCAGTCTTTAAGCAAAGCCCTTACAGCAAGCTTACAGAAAAGTGAGTAATGCCTGTGAGTTATGACAGTAGTAAATTATTTTTTTCTTATTTATTACCTTAGAAGAAAGAACAAATAGTGTGGATAGGGGCTGTCTGACCCTTTGTTGCTGAAATGATAATTAAAGACAGTGCATAAGTACCACTAAGCAACGCTTCATGATCTGAAAGTATTTCAAAACTATGTTTTTGCAGCTGACTTAAGAAAAGTAACTAAACTATATTAATGATTAATGGTAAAGATAAGTTGTTGAGCTTACCACAAATTAGAAGATGCCTAATGTTCCTGAAAATATATGTTTGTAATAGTATTACCAGATGACCCTTTGTTACAGAGGTTTTGGTTAACTGCAGGTTCAGACAGATGTGTGACCAATCTAAGACCCTTACAGGGAAGAGAATTAATGCTGATTCATAATGAATTGGTGGATGCTAGTAAGAAAAATAAGACATATTATTAGTTGTGTGAACTATGAGGACAAAATAACAAAAAGAAAAAAAAAAAGAAAACACAAAAATGGGAAGGATGATACAGCCTATGTTGGTGCATTCTTCCTCAAGTGCAGGAACCTGCATTTGCCTTCACTGAAGTTCAGACAATTCTTCTCTGTTCATCTCTCCAACCTGGTATGGCCCTTTTGAAGGGCTCACAGCACTCTGGGGTATCAGCCCTCCTGTCAGGTTTGTGTTGTCAGTGAACGTACTGAGGATACATCTTCATCCAAGTCATTGATGAATACGTTAAACCATACTGGGCCCAGTACTGAACCTTGGGGGACACTAGTGACAGGACTCCAACTAAGCCCTGTGCTGCTTATTATGGCACTATGGGATCTGCTGTTAAGCCAGTTCTCAATCCACATCGCTGCTCCCTGATCCAGCCTGTGCTTCCAGAGTTTTCATATGAAGATGTGAAAGACAGTGTTGAAAACCTTGCTGAAATCAAGCTGGAAAATACCCACTGCTCTCTCTTCATTCATCCAGGTAGTTGTTTTATTGTGGAAGGCAATGAGGTTGGTCAAGCATCCTTTTCCTTTAAGGAATCTTTGTTGCCTGCTCCTGATGACTTTCTTGTCATCGATGTGGATAGAGATGTCCTCCAGAATGAGGCACTACATCAGCTTTCCGAGGACAGAGGTGAGGCTGACTTTTCTGAAGATAGGGATGGCCTTTGCTTTCTTCCAGTCCTCAGGGACCTTTTCTGATTACCACAACCTTTCAAAGATAATTCCAAGCAGCCTTGGTGTCCATCAGCTCTCTTTGAGCATCCTGTTGTAACTAGTGTTCCCACTCCATTTCTCACTCCACATCATATCCTTTGTTTTCCTTTAATTATTGGTGCCATTGAAGAATCCCTTCTTGTCTTCCTTGCCATTTTTGTCCAGATTTAATTCCAGATGGTAGTAAATTCCAGATCACCTCCAAGTTACTGGTTTTTTCTGTTTCCAAGCAGATGTTTATTAAGCAAAATCACAGAGCTGGTTGAGTTATCCAGTAGTGATAGAATCACTTACTAATATAGCCTGTTAAAATATATTAATAAACTAATTCTGTTTTTTTTGGTTTTTTGGGGTTTTTTAAAGTATTTGTTACTTAGCACCTGTTGAGTTACTGGAGCGGAAGAACGAGACTGCATGTTGCTCCAACTTTCTGCTTTTTTGTTATGTCATTGCATATTGTCATTGAAATTGTGAATTCTGTTCAAGAAGAGCATCTTACTTATGGGCTATCAAACCGATGTGCTTTTTAGCTGGATTTCATTCATGTGAAAGGGAGAGTGTAGCTATATTCTTTATATAGAATGAAGTGGAAAATATTAGAAGCATGACTGTTGATGATGGAGTATTTGGGCCAGTGGGCAGCATTGTGAGCAGTGGATTTGAGATTCCATTTCCACTTGAACAAATCTGTCAAAAACAAAGATTATAATTATAGAAATCATAAGGAAATGAAGTATTTCTGCAAGCCTTTATGAAGAGAACTGAAGTCACTTTTGGACTCATAAGTGAGAGCCAGCTAACACCTAAAACCTTCTGCAAATGCAGCAGTGCTGTAAGAACAGGGCTGGCTTGGAACTTCGCTTACAGCAATGCCAGACCACTGGAATGAGACAAATCTGTGCAGTGGCAAGGAACTTGACTGTCATCACTTTTCCAGTAATAGAGAAAGCTATAAATGCTAGTGGCTAAAGTATTGGCTTCAGAAGTAAATTGGATTGTGTGTGGGTGATGGTTGAGAAGCCAGATTCAGGAACGAGATTCAAGTCCCCTTTTTCATGGCGTGTTTTTTCCTAGATTGTCAGAACTCATTCATTGATCACAAAATTTATTTGTAAAGGCAAAAATAGCAGAAAAGGACACAAAGTGATACAATAAATAATATGCAATGTACATAACTGGTTTTTTTTTTAATTAAAACATTTAGTGGTATTTCTACATACTGAGCAACTAATAAAATTTGTGAGGAGTTACTTATCATAGAAGAAAAAGCCAACTCTGTTAAGAAAATAAAGATGAGGAGCAATTACATGCTTACAAAAATCACTGAAAGAGTCTGCAGTAAAAACAAATACAAAACACTGATTAGGCTGAAGTATTGTGTGACTCCTAAAAGACTTTGATTATAACTTGCCTCGGTGTTAATTTGTGAGTGAATTATTGCAATTATATATATATTCATTTTTTGAAAAAGGCTAGAGAACCACATATTTCTTCTAGATTGTTGTATCTATTTACAGTCTAATCTGGACGGAATCTCAACCAATTCTAAAACTTGAATGTCTATAATTATCATAATATACCAGGAAATGACGATCATAACAAGCAGGTTGATTTACCTCTTCTAGCTAAGTGTACCATGCCAGTGCTCCTAAGCACTTTTTTCTGCCCCCTCTCTTTCCCTTCAGCATTTAGGGTTCCTGACTGGAGCCCAGAGTGGGTATCGGGGGCTGATGCAGTACTCACACTGCTCCCACACTGCAAACCTTGGCAAGCAAGGTTCAGGAAAGCTCTTCCGTGGTAGATGTTGAGATTTACTGACAGAGGCAACTGGTAATTCTCATAAAGCTTTATCTGTTTATATGTCCTTCACTTTCCCTCTCTGCCTTCTTTTCTACCAGCCATTTTGGGTTGGTTTATTGCTTCCATCTTCCCACAGATCACTTGGATGTCCCACATGGCATCCCTTCTTTCTGTAGTGTTGAGATTTTTTTTTTTTTCTCCTCTTCACCCCTTCAACATTCCCTATTGTTGCTTTGCTGTCCCTTGTCTATCCCTATCCCTTCTTGATTTCAAATCTGGTAGATTATGTACCTTATTTGTACTGCCTTTGATCTTGAAAATTTTTATTCAACTGACTTCAATTACCTGCTGTTTGTAATTTCTTTTTGTGTCTACCCTATAAATGCTTTATGTCCTTGCAAAATGATGATGTCATCTGCATGTTTGGATTTAGCAGGGAAGTGACAGAAAACACTGTCTACTTCCATAGCTGTAAAATAGGTGTCTTTTTCTCTTTACTAAATGCCTAAGTGCACTGAAGGTCTGAGGAATGTCACACATGATATGGCAGAAAATGTAGACATTTTCGTAAAGTGCATTTTGAGAGAGTAAAGAATCCTTACAATTGGATATTATAGAGAGACAGGTTTACCCTTGTGTCCTGGGAACACTTCCCATCCTCATGGAGCATCACGAGACACTGCAAGCCTCCAGAAGCACTCTGGCAGGTCCCTGTGTTCAAAATGGAATGTGCTTCCCATTCAGCAGCCAATGCCCTAGTTTTTTCCACCTCCTTTGGGAGGATTGCACTCCAGACAGCTCACCAGAATTTGTGTTTTTTGAATCTAGCAAAGGGTCTGTAGTGGTGACTGGCTCTTTTGGGAAACTGAATGGTCAAAAGGGACCTAAGTGTGTTAATGAGAATTAGTTAGTAATTAAACATGGGATAGTTGCAATTGCTCATTTTATTGCATATTTTTTAAATGTCTTACTTGTTTGCTGAAATTGTGATGCTTTGTTTGGAAGAAGAAAGATCATGTACTGTGCAGACTGAAGAAAATATGTCTAGGTATGTAGCCACTCTGCGTTTTCAGAGGAGAAAAGTGACACTGCTGTTCATTGGTTTGGGAATGATTTTTATTTAGGCAGCAATATCCTTCTCACTCTGCAAAGAAAAAAGGTTGAGAGCTGTAAAGCAAAAGTAGATTGTGCTGCCTGAGCACTGCAGCCCAAGGTGCTGCCTCCAGCACCAGTGCTGCTACCTCAGATATCCTGAGACACCTCCTTGGGCGGCTGGGTGGTAACGCTGCACAGCTATGCCACCTCACACACACAGCAATAACGTGGTGCTGTCTCATCTCATAGCAGCCAGTTCTGCCAAAATGCAGCAGAGCGATGTGAAGCAGCTTCTCACCCACAAGCTGAGATGAATCAGGAGGGATGGCTGTGCTATATATACAGAACCCACTCAGCCGAAACAAGTGAGAGTAGGAAAAGGATTTAAATCCTGGCAGGGTGGATATTTTTGTCTCTGAATAAAATGAAGTATTTATAGCATTTACTGACACAATTTTTATTTACTGCAATTGGAGCTATTGTTCAAGTCTTTTTTTTTTTTTTATGAGCCAGCAAGAAAGGATTTTTGGAGAAGTAGAGGACATTGTATCTTTCCAAAATCGAACCTAAACTCTGCTGAAGAGAGGGAGGAGGGATCTTCCATCTATGACTAAAATGTCAGAGAACACAGTACTCTTAACAGTCTTCTCTATCAATACACTTGAACACAGTTATTATCACCATGAGCTGCTGTGTAATTACCCTTGTTCCCTAAAGAGTTCCCGTTTCTTTGCTATTTAATTATGTGCATTATTTCAGCATAACTATGCAATTTACTCATGTCATTTGGAAACAAATGTTTCAGGAAAGGCAATGTCATATTGTCGCCCTGATTTTTTCAGCCTTCTCTTCTGTTTCACAGTTTCATGTTTTGGATTTCTTTTTCATGCTCTGGTCTGTAAACACTGGCCAATGCTATTGTAGTTTCAAGGAAAGTTTTTCATTCCTGTTCTTAGAGATATGGACAGCTGATGGACAGTTGTCTTGACTAATGGGATGGGGAGAGGTGTCAACCTTCTCCCCCAATCCCTGGCCTTTGTAGAAATACTATATAATGGAGTCAGACCTTTTTAAATAAATCAGTTTTAGTTCATACCTTCTGATCAAAGTGTGAGTGTGTGTTTGTGTGTGTGTGACGAACTGCGTCATCATATCACAAGGATGTCATAGCCAGGGCATGGCTGCTGGAAAAGTATACAAAGGCATTTTTTGATCTAACTTACCACTGTCTTCTGGATGAATCATAGACACAGTAGTTCCTATGCTGGTCAAGGTAGATACCTGAAATAGTTGTGGATGTTTTGTGTGACAGAATCTGAAGAAACTTTGGAGACAGCACAAGTGGGAAGGTAAAGACATTTAGTAAATTTTTCTCCTTGGATCCAGCTACAGTAAGCATATGTGTTTATTGCCAGTGTAAGAGCCTTTTTCTAGGAAACATTTCTAAATGAATCTCAGTTCTGTTCTCTGTTTAACTCTCGTCTGTGTTTTGCTGAGCACAGTTTTCATGTAACTGTAGGGACCCATAACTGTAGGGTCATATAGCTTTTAACTTTTAATTAAGGATTTATTCTGCTAAAAAAGAGGGAAAAATGTGACATGCAACAGCTCCTCTAATTTCTGAGCTGGAAGATTTTCTTGTTGATATTTCTTGCCATTTTCTTGCATTATGAGTTTGTCAAAACACTCCTGAAACTCTGTTCTAAGGAAAGTTCACTGTTTGAGGCATGTTCAAATTAACATTTTAACATTATTCTGAGAAAGGGGGGACAAGTGAAAGGCCCCAGTGGCCAAGACACATTCCTAGCCACCTCAGGGGAAGCCATGAGACAAGTGCATTTGTACTTATGTTTTCTAATTTAAAATTGCCCCTTTCTTGGTGTTGGAGGTGGGAAACAGGGCAGTTTCAAAACAAGATCTAAAATACCTGGATTTTAGAAATTAAAATTTCGTAAAAATTTTGACATGGAAAAGGCAAGAGTTATGGTAAAAGATGGATGTCATAGTCAGAGTCATCAATTCGTGGCATGGCAGGCTGGTAAGCAGGAGCATTGAGATTACACCTTGCAAAAAGTGGCAATGCAATGCTAGAATTATAGAATCACTTAGGTTGGAAAAGACCTCTTGAGATCATTGAGTCCAGCTGCTAACCCAGAACTGCCCAAGTCCCTAATCTACAAGTCTTTTTTTTTTAGCGTGCACCATGTTCTGAGATGCATATTATTGAAGGGTGTTTATATAAGCATGCTTTATAATGAAATAGTAACAAAATGAATATACTGAGGGGACTGGATGATATCGGCATGTGCCTGAGATACAATATTACATCAGTGATAAGCTGGAAGCCTTGCTTTGGGTGAAGTTCCTAATGAGTGCTAAAGCAGAACCAATCAAGAAGCAAGAACAAGGTGTGATGGATGTAAAGGATGTATTTATGTATTCATGACAAGAAATCCATCAAAAAAACCTAGAGAACTGCATGCTGCAAACATGATGACAAATACAAACATTTCCCTCAAAAAAATAGATGATAGTCCCCAGCAAGAAACAAAAAGCTAGCAAAATACTTTGATTGAAAGTAGTAACAAATCTTACAGTAGTGTCTGAAAAATCATTTATAAAATCTTAGGATATTCAAAAGGATCTGCATGCTTTTTTAGCTTGGTTCTAGTATATTTACAGGCAGAGTTTCTCCCATATGAAAAACAGAAACCTTTGAAAACAACATTGCAATAATGACTTGGTATTCAGTACTCAATTCAGTACGCAATTCAGTATTTAAAAGGAACTTCATAAAAAAAACCACCTTGGTAAAGGACCATTAATTATATATCAAAAATTTATAATAGTGATATACCAAACAAAATGCACCTGAAAGAGATACATGTGCTTCAGTTTCACTATAGTCTTCTTTTTGCAGACTTTGAAGTCATGAATTGAAATGTAATATTAACTAAGATGGAGGATAGAATCCAGAAGAGAAGTGCAAAAAAGGATGTTCAGTTTTAACATTTAACATATTATACTATCAGCAGAAAATCTGAGTACTCCAAAACAGAGTGCTCTCTGAATAACAGAGATAATTAATTTGATCCAGAAATTCCGATGATGCACTTATTATTCAAAAGATTCTCTCCTATATTAATTCTTAAGTATTCAGTTTAGTTGCATAGTCTGCCAGACCAAATGTGATATGACATAAAGCTTTATGTCAGAATTATTCACTCTCTCTTCTTTTTCTGTAACAGGCATTTTTAGTTCTCTGAATGATGGTATTGCAGTTCACAATTCCTTTTGAGATAATGGCTGAACAGAAGATAACTATTTGGTTTTTCATCTGTCATCTTATTACACCCTGTTTTGTCCACTTCCTGGCAGGTAAGATGATCTCCTGTGTTAATTCATTGAAGTAGCTGTTCTTAGTTTTATGTGTTTCAAGGACAATTAGAATGTTTGTATGGCTTTAATTTATTTGTGAAGACACAAAAAATTACTAAATGTGAACAATGAAACTGGCAGGAAACATATTTATTAGAATGACTGCCACAATAAAAAGTTTGGAAAAAGACAGATCTAGACTTTAAATGTGCTGTTGTCTAATTTAATATACAGAATGAAATCTTTCTCTAGATTATAAAAAGGATGTCAATTGTCTATTGTGCAATGATGATCAACATGTTGAGAATAATGAAAAACAGAATTCTATATTATTGACATCATCTAAAATTCATAATTTTTCAGAAGCCCAGTATAGTGGTGGTTTTCATAATGCATATTCTGACTTCAATTTTTAATTAAAATCATAATTTTTTTCAAAGAAGAGGTGGGGCCATAATAAAACATTCTGGAGTCATATTTCTAGCATTTCCATTTAGAGAAGTGTTTGCAATTGAAATTTTAGTTCCATTTTAAGAGATAGAGGAAAGTCTGTGAAAGGGCAAAATTCCAGCTGTTCCAAACAACTTTGAGATTTGTAAAGCTTGTCTCAGATTTCCATGCCAATTTAAATGAATGCTGGGGTTTAGGGTTTTAGTTGCTGGGATGGATTTTACTGTTAGCATAAACAGAGCATGCACAAAATATCGACCAATATTTGAGAAGTGCAAACATTGTGTACTAATGTTTTGGTTAATTTCAAAGTAGGCTTTATATCCTTCCCTACTTTGTGGGTCACAGACTTGCTGCATCTGGGATATCATTTCAGGCATTGCCTCAATTTCATTACCATGAGACCATATTCCTTACACTGAGTCAAAAAAATCTGATTTAAGCTGTGACGTAAGCTTCTTGCCTTTAAGAAATTAGTCCAGAGCTCACAGGAATGATTTCTGGTTTAGCAGGAAAATTACTTTATTCTATGGTTTTGAATGCTGTTCTTTACATCTGAGTTTGATGGAGGATTTACTGATGCTTAATAAAAATCAATACCTTCACAATATATTTGCTGTGTGTTTCAAGAGGTTTTTTTTTCTTTGTTAAGATATGAGGCTTGCTGATAGCACCAAAATTAAAACTTTAAACCCACCACTTTAATTCAATATTGGGCTTTTCCTGAAAAAATAAAAATAATAATAAAAAAAGACTGTGAAATGCTATCAGTAATGTTACACACGTGATTTTGCTCTGGACCTGTTGATATCAAACAAAACAATCAGTTGCAGTAGCTAAATAAGTGCTGGACACTGATTGATAAAAGAGGTGAGTCAATCAAGGAGAACAAATATTCAGGTAATTTCTTGACAGGCAGGATCAAATGATTAATGTTACTGTGTGTTCTGCACATCACTGTTGTGCTGATTAGCCAAAAAGCCTTGGCACCAGAATGTAGCTGCTGGCAAGTGCCTGAGAATGGCATTGGAAGGTTTTGTGCTGTGAGGGTCACAGCTAAGGGACATAGGAAGAACAAAGCGGGCTATCATGACGATGCGTGCAGTGTGAGTACACACTGACCTGACAGTCATAGCAAGGTTCATTTGATCTCTCACTGGGCTGTTCTTGGCACTCTTAGATCCCCACAACAAGATAGGAGCCATTGGTGTGAAGGATTGTGAATCCAGGGCAGGTTCTAATAGTGCTGTTACCGTTCAGAGAAATTTCCTAACCTATCCTCTGCTATGGAATAAATACTTGCTTGGATTTTTCACCAAAAGCCAAAGTTAAGACCTATGTCTATCTAAAGGTATGGCACTACCCTCCAATGTGGAAGATTCCTAGGTTTATATAATCAAAAGGTGTTTGTTACTGCCAGTGTATTACTGCAAGACTGAGTTGTGCGCATGCTCTCTGCTCCTGGACCTGCTCTACTTCTCATAAATCATTAAATAACCTTTTGAGTGGTGAGAAAATCTGCTTCTATCATCTAGGGTTTATGGCACCCATCCAGGTTATATAAATCTGGTGTTGCAGTTTTTGCTCAGCCCCAGCACTTGAATCTTGCTGGAGGGTTTCTCATTTCAAATGGGTGTGAGAGCTGCTGGCAGTTAGTCTTAGCAAATTTTCCTTTTGAATATATTTCTTGAAGGAAAATGCCATTGTATTCAAAAAATATGTATCTGCAGTAACCAAGATTAAATATAATGGGTTGCTTGGAAGCGTTCTCAGTGTGGTTAAAAAGTGAAAGATACTGAAGAGAAAGAAGGAGCACAAGTAGAGTGATCAAGTCAATTTCTAGGTGGTGTTCTTTCACACATGATGTTATCAAGGGGGATGCTGGTTGTGTCAACAGTAATGCAGGATGTGTAAACTGGGGACAGTTTACTCAGGAGTAAAGATCCTGAGTTCTCATTTAAATATCAAGACATACCATGTTGCAGAGTGAAGAGAGAAGTTAACTGGAAGCAGATGTTGAAAGCGGAATATTTAAGAAGTTGGTTTAGCACCTTTTAGCAAAACACACTTTCTCTGGAAGTACATTTGTCTCCTTTTGCCTTCTGTGGTGCTGGATCTACAGTTCTGGGTGGTGCCGCTCTGTAAATTGCCTTTGGCAAACTCTTCTATGACTCTGGAGTGTAGGTTTTTGCAATCCATGCTTCCTAAACACACCTACTATTATATTAACTCCTGTAGACCCAGGAAACTGCTGGCTTGCAGATATACTGTGATTTGAGATGTCTCATCCTATACATGTCCCCAGTTTCAAAGATATCAGCCAAAAACCCTGAAAGTATTCAGAATTCATGTATTTTACTGAGCATTGCTGTTGCAGTGCCTCTGGAGAACCTCTTCTCCAACTACCGGGCTAGTTCTGGCACCGTGCAGCATAAACTGGTTCGGCTTGCCAACTGCTGGGCAGAGACGACTCAGTGAGTCTCCTGGGTCACCAGACCCTCTCCACGGGGAGGCACTAGATGGGTGTCGATGGCAGCAAGGAAGAGAGGGGACTCCGACTGGGGGAGCAAACAGGTTTATTAGAGGACCCAACGTGGGACCTCCTCACCCTGAAGCTACAGCCCAGGCAGAGCCCCGGGCTCAGCCCAACAGGAACTTTTAAACTGGGGAGGAGAAAGGGGAGTGAACGAGGGAAAAGCCAATAGGGATACACGGGGGATGAGGGGCACCCTCAGGAGCCAACTCCCTTGGGGAGGAGGGGAATCCCTCTGGCTGCAGCCTGTCACTGGACAGCCTTCCCAGAGCTTTCCAGAAGCTGGGTCAGGTTTCTGAGTGACAGGCAGCTCACCAGAGAGGGGATCAGTGGAAGGGATACATTCGGTTGTCAAGGGGACTAGGGAAAGGATACATCAGGTTGCTGGGGAAGAACAGGGAGCAACCATACATATAAACTCTAGGGGGTGAACAGAACAACTGTTGGAATCCAGTAAACAAATATAAATACCCACACCGCTACACATGGCGAGCTTTCAGATTTAACAGCTAGAAGTATGTGGGAAACAGACAGCTCGCAATCAGAAGCTGTACTGACTTGAGATGTTCAGAATTGGGCCTGAAGTGATGACAGGTATTCTGAGATTGTATAAGCTGAGGGGATTTATTTGTTTTCAAATTGTTCTTTTTCTCACTGCAGGAAATTCTAAAAAAAGTTTCCCAAAGTGAAATATGCATGTTTTTAGAAACTCAGAGTTTGCTTTGGTGTAAACACCTTGATTTTTTTATCCAGTTCTATTTTCTGGTAATCAAAGGCAGAAATTGAGAACTGTTGCATTGACTGGACATTTCTCATCAGTGGTGAATGTGCACTTACTTAACTGCAGGGAAGCAAAGATTTTATGAATCAGTGCATCAGAGGTATAGGCAGTGATCATCTTCTGCAATGAGACAGGAGCAGTATTTATTTACCAGGTAAATAAGTGCTTGAAATGTAGTCTTGCAGATATGAGCTGGTGAAAGAGCCATGAATAATTTGGTCTTCAACTTACTGATAGAACAGACAGTTGTTATAAGGGTTGCTTTTCAGAGTGCACTTCGAGTAGTGCAAGGCAAATAAGAGCAGCAAATCACTCCTCAGGGAACATGTCAGTGATTGTCAGTCCACTGCCAAAAAAGTTATTTCATGCCTATTACTGATAATATTTGACTCTTCTCCACTTCCCCCTGACATTTCACCAACACACTTCCAAGTTGCCTTTGACTTCCCATTAGATTCATGTCCTGTTGCTAAGTCTGAATTTCAAACTTTTCTGTCATCTGCTACTTCCCATATAAATCAGTGAGCTAAAGTATATCTTCACTTGGGATACTAACCTATCACCAAAAAATTAAGACTGTTTTTCAGCTACAGCTTGTTTTGTTCTTCCAGAAGACTAATCAAAAGCTGCAAAGACCCTGTATTTTATTGTGTTTGATGAATTGTAAATTACATTTGGCTATGAAAGGAATCAATAGTGAAAAATATCCCTCTGATAATTTATTTCACACAAAACTGTTCTGCTTTTTACGCTGGGATTAGATAGCGCAGAGCCAGACAGTATCTGAGTTTGGGTCAGATCATGCCTTAGAAGGCAGCTTGTCACCCTAGTAAACTATTCCAAATTGCGCAAAATGAGGCAATAGTCCAGGGGTAAAAATGTCAAAAGCCCTTCTGCTTTTTAGGCAACCAAATTTCAAAAAATCAGAAGGAACTGAAACTTTAAAGAAGGCTGGTAAAGCAAGAAAGCCAGTAAGATGCAGAGTCTCTNTGTTGAAAGCGGAATATTTAAGAAGTTGGTTTAGCACCTTTTAGCAAAACACACTTTCTCTGGAAGTACATTTGTCTCCTTTTGCCTTCTGTGGTGCTCGATCTACAGTTCTGGGTGGTGCCGCTCTGTAAATTGCCTTTGGCAAACTCTTCTATGACTCTGGAGTGTAGGTTTTTGCAATCCATGCTTCCTAAACACACCTACTATTATATTAACTCCTGTAGACCCAGGAAACTGCTGGCTTGCAGATATACTGTGATTTGAGATGTCTCATCCTATACATGTCCCCAGTTTCAAAGATATCAGCCAAAAACCCTGAAAGTATTCAGAATTCATGTATTTTACTGAGCNTGTCAAAGATATCAGCCAAAAGCCCTGAAAGTATTCAGAATTCATGTATGTTACTGAGCATTGCTGTTGCAGTGCCTCTGGAGAACCTCTTCTCCAACTACCGGGCTAGTTCTGGCACCGTGCAGCATAAACTGGTTCGGCTTGCCAACTGCTGGGCAGAGACGACTCAGTGAGTCTCCTGGGTCACCAGACCCTCTCCACGGGGAGGCACTAGATGGGTGTCGATGGCAGCAAGGAAGAGAGGGGACTCCGACTGGGGGAGCAAACAGGTTTATTAGAGGACCCAACGTGGGACCTCCTCACCCTGAAGCTACAGCCCAGGCAGAGCCCCGGGCTCAGCCCAACAGGAACTTTTAAACTGGGGAGGAGAAAGGGGAGTGAACGAGGGAAAAGCCAATAGGGATACACGGGGGATGAGGGGCACCCTCAGGAGCCAACTCCCTTGGGGAGGAGGGGAATCCCTCTGGCTGCAGCCTGTCACTGGACAGCCTTCCCAGAGCTTTCCAGAAGCTGGGTCAGGTTTCTGAGTGACAGGCAGCTCACCAGAGAGGGGATCAGTGGAAGGGATACATTCGGTTGTCAAGGGGACTAGGGAAAGGATACATCAGGTTGCTGGGGAAGAACAGGGAGCAACCATACATATAAACTCTAGGGGGTGAACAGAACAACTGTTGGAATCCAGTAAACAAATATAAATACCCACACCGCTACACATGGCGAGCTTTCAGATTTAACAGCTAGAAGTATGTGGGAAACAGACAGCTCGCAATCAGAAGCTGTACTGACTTGAGATGTTCAGAATTGGGCCTGAAGTGATGACAGGTATTCTGAGATTGTATAAGCTGAGGGGATTTATTTGTTTTCAAATTGTTCTTTTTCTCACTGCAGGAAATTCTAAAAAAAGTTTCCCAAAGTGAAATATGCATGTTTTTAGAAACTCAGAGTTTGCTTTGGTGTAAACACCTTGATTTTTTTATCCAGTTCTATTTTCTGGTAATCAAAGGCAGAAATTGAGAACTGTTGCATTGACTGGACATTTCTCATCAGTGGTGAATGTGCACTTACTTAACTGCAGGGAAGCAAAGATTTTATGAATCAGTGCATCAGAGGTATAGGCAGTGATCATCTTCTGCAATGAGACAGGAGCAGTATTTATTTACCAGGTAAATAAGTGCTTGAAATGTAGTCTTGCAGATATGAGCTGGTGAAAGAGCCATGAATAATTTGGTCTTCAACTTACTGATAGAACAGACAGTTGTTATAAGGGTTGCTTTTCAGAGTGCACTTCGAGTAGTGCAAGGCAAATAAGAGCAGCAAATCACTCCTCAGGGAACATGTCAGTGATTGTCAGTCCACTGCCAAAAAAGTTATTTCATGCCTATTACTGATAATATTTGACTCTTCTCCACTTCCCCCTGACATTTCACCAACACACTTCCAAGTTGCCTTTGACTTCCCATTAGATTCATGTCCTGTTGCTAAGTCTGAATTTCAAACTTTTCTGTCATCTGCTACTTCCCATATAAATCAGTGAGCTAAAGTATATCTTCACTTGGGATACTAACCTATCACCAAAAAATTAAGACTGTTTTTCAGCTACAGCTTGTTTTGTTCTTCCAGAAGACTAATCAAAAGCTGCAAAGACCCTGTATTTTATTGTGTTTGATGAATTGTAAATTACATTTGGCTATGAAAGGAATCAATAGTGAAAAATATCCCTCTGATAATTTATTTCACACAAAACTGTTCTGCTTTTTACGCTGGGATTAGATAGCGCAGAGCCAGACAGTATCTGAGTTTGGGTCAGATCATGCCTTAGAAGGCAGCTTGTCACCCTAGTAAACTATTCCAAATTGCGCAAAATGAGGCAATAGTCCAGGGGTAAAAATGTCAAAAGCCCTTCTGCTTTTTAGGCAACCAAATTTCAAAAAATCAGAAGGAACTGAAACTTTAAAGAAGGCTGGTAAAGCAAGAAAGCCAGTAAGATGCAGAGTCTCTCAGTGCAAGGGAGTTTATGAGTTTATGAGTACATGGGGATGCTGTTAGACAGCATGTTGAATTTCTGAGTGTGTTGCTGGTATTTCATATGCACTAGGAAGGCTTGTGTAGGGAGATTGTGCAGAATAGCTATTGCACTTTAGCTTCATCCCTAATTTGCCAGTCACTGGCTTTCCCATGGGATCAATACGTTAGGCTCTTGAGTAATTTTTGACTTAGAATTTTAAGGAAGAGCCACCTAGAAATTTAAATATTGAATAGGAAAATAGGGATATGTTTAAAATACAATAATTGGTATTGGGTGACACTCCTCTTGGCAGTATGAGAAGGAAAGAAAACTGTACCCTGTTAGCACAAGTGGAGAAACTTGCTCTGCCAGGGGCTGGAGTTTTTCATACTTGAAACTTGTTATAAAGGAGAAACTACATCATTAACTATGTGGCTCTTCAATGTCCTTGCTGGCACATGGGAAATAGAAGTAATTCTCCTGCTCCTTTGGGTCCTGGAAAATAGAGGGACCCATCCCAAAGACAGTCTTAGTCTTTCATATAATATGAAGTGGGAGTGCTGGAGTGGTTACCTTTTCTGTTTGAGTGCTGGCTGGCTCTTGGAAAATGGTTTCCCTTTAGCATCTTGATGACTTAAACTTACAATGTATTCCCCTCTTCTCCATCATGGTGATGGCTATGTTATGATTTTTTTCAACCTGAACACATTACTGCTTCAGCACGTAAGCTTCCCATGAATGCCAAGTACAACTTTTCCCACATGATTGAGAGAAGTAGAAAAAACAATCAAGTCCCCAAACCTTAAATTATTCATGCTTGGACATTTTCCAGAATAGTAGATTCAAAAAGGCATTTCTGAGCGCTAGAATCTGCATTATTTAAAGCTTTTTATCATAGCATACAGAATTGTTCACGTTTTCTAAAGAGAGATAATAATTTTCTTCCAAAAAAAAAGAAGCAGATGGATATAATTAATACCTGTTTACCTTGTCTGTCTTGTCCCTGCTTGGAACATAGAAGACCATTTCATGCCACTGCTGAGTGTCTGACATTCGTAAATAAATAATCATAATGTATTTGGTGATCACAGTGCTCAGAAATGTGGAAGTGTCCTGTTTATGTTCCTGCAGGCCTGGTAGAGATATTTTGGCTCATTCCTAGACCGTCTTGTTTATGAGCATGAGCTTCTCAGACCCGAGTGAGTCCTCATTTCTCTGACATATTGAAAACAGTACAAGATCTACTTCTAAATATCAAATGGTTTCTGATTTTACAAGGCTAATGCAGAGCCTGACAACTTAGTTAAACTGATAATAAATGACTCCAAGGCTCTTAGGTTCAGCATCCTTTAGCACTCAAGGTTAATCGAGCCACGCACCATGTCAACAGATCTTTGTCCCTCTCTCATGTTAAAATATGTAACTGGATACAACACTTTCAGGTAGATCAATACTCACACCTAATGACTGTCTCGGGCAGCCACTTTTGGCAACATTAAGTGCCAGGGAAATAGGTAGGTGTACAGAACCAGAAAGAGAAGGAGAACACACATTAGAAAATGTCACTTAGAGAAGTGGATGACAGGACCACGCTCCAGAGGGAAAGATTCTTATACAGGCTCCATAATCTCATCAATTGAGAAAAGACTTTCTTGACCTTTGCATAGACTTCCTAATACATTTTAGCACTATTGAAAGGTCTGAGTCTTGTTTTCAGAATTCACTGAAGAATACCTCCAACAGTCAGGGGATAGCTTCTGCTCCAATTTGAAACACAAATCACAAGAAATTTACCCAAAACATAGGGCACTGTTTGAGAGGTTAGATAGTCCATCCTCTTGTCTATATGCAGGACCCAAACATAGGAAATGTGCTCGTCATCACATCTTCAGTTTGCTTAATATATATAATGGATATATATATATATATCCCTTTCCTTTTTCTCTCTACTTTCTTTCTACTTCTCTTTTTCATGTAGGCACAACTCCAGTGAGCTGTTGCTTTTCCTTGTACTCTTAGTCTTCCCTTTGTCACTCTCCAAACTTTGTCACACAATCATGGTACTTCACTTAAAATGTGAGCATTTCCTGCAGATCTCTTCACAACCCCTTCCTCTTCTCTTTTCTCCTGTGTGCTGTTTCCTCCATGCTCTCCTTGTGGCTGAGAATGAAAGGTTTATTGTTTGCCATACCTGAAATTCAGTGTGCACACCTTTTTCTGCTCAGACACCTAACACCAGATTCATAATAGATTGCCCCAGAAGTGCCTTTAAAAATCACATTTGATGGGTGTGAGAAGCAGGCTTTCACTCAGTATAATTAATAGTGCTAGCTGCATTAAAAATGCATGACATGAAATGCCTAAGTGCTCTGTAACATAATTTGAGTCCTAAGGTGAAGAGTCAGCTGCATATGATATGGCTATTTGCTGCTAGAGGCTGTTGTTATTTTGAATTCATATTTAAGAGCTGCTCAGAATATGCCATCAGGTGTCTGACTTAGTCATTCCAGTCTTTGAGCAAGTACATGAATTTACCTTTTCAGTCTGAAATTAGTTTTTCTTTTGGTCTAGCAATAGGTAGATTTTTATATTGTGTTGTGCTTTAAAATATGAAAGAAAGAAGACCATTGTTCAAGAGCTCTGCCTTTCTAGCTGCTCTTCTTTGCTTCTTTGAAAGAATTTCTATTACATGAGTTAGTTTTAAAAAATTACGTTACCTGACCATATGTCTCATGGCATAACGGTGTCTTCTGTACCTGCTCCTGTCCTCAAGGGAAATGGTAACTTTTTTCCCCAGAAGTTGAAAGGGAACTTGCTTTTTATCTGCAAACAGTCTTCTAGTGCTGTAATCCAGTGTCCATCAATGAATAGGGAATTTAGAAACAATAAAAAAGATATCTGCAGAAAGAGTGTTTTATCTATATGTGGTATTTTCACACTGGCATAATTCACATTCCTCAGGTGTATAGAGAGACTCTTTCTTCTTTTATAGATTTCCTAGAAACTGTCTAATTTAGTCTAAAATATTTTAGGACCAAACACAGGACTTTTAAGGGCATGAGTACAAAGTCATCATTTGGTTCAAGAACATTCATCTTTTACATTGCCAGTTTATTTACTGATCTGAGAAGAGTTTTTGAATTACAAGACGTAGCAAATTTTTATAGGCAGCACAGATACTACTGCAATATGTTAGATTTTTTTCTATCCTCAACCATTGCTTTTGACTTAAATTATTCAGCCATCTCTGCAGATCTTGTTAGTTAAAACTGTGTTTGTTTTGTTTGTTTCCCTTGTATTATAAGATTCTTGCAGTCATTTTACAAGTCTGTGGCATCTCTAGGATTTGGAGCAAGGCTCTGAACATGAATGGGAAGTTAACCTCGTAGCAGTCATGTACTCCTTTGTTCTGTCATGAATTTGCTTACAAGTGCCCATACTGTTATTTCAGTCTCAGTAGAGACCTCTGAGAATTAGACAACTGTGTTGTCTCAAAATTTTATCTATATGCAGCATCCACTGCTTCCTCACAGAGTCATTCTGTACCTAGAATGCATATTTGACATTTTTTAAGAAAAATCCAGTTACATCCTGGATTTACTGAGAAGAATTTTCCAAGAACATTCCACCTTTGCTCTTAGTCTTGCTTCTTGGACCCCAAAGAGCTACCTTATATGCTTGGAGGAGATAAAGGAGAAGGGAGTGCAGCAGGGGTAGGCAGACCCTACCAACTTTACAACAGCATCCACAAATGAAGGATAAAGATTAAAAAATACAGTTTGTGTTCAAACCTGTTTTACACGTATTCATGTTTAAGTGCTTGACTTTGTAAACTGAAATTATTTTCAGTGTAGGACCTTTTAAAAATTGTGTTTTGAGTGTAGAAGCTAATATCTCAACTTAAAAGGAAAGACAGGTGTGGTCTGGAAACAATGTAATTTTCAGCTTTGATACTCAACATAAGTCGGTTTTTTGTGTGATGTAGTGAAGATTCTTTCTAAATACATAAAATCATTGGAGATGATTAGGCTATAAGATCAGGAATAACTATGGGCAGTTGTTTTGGATGTGGACCTTTTTAATCAGAATTTGTTGTTCTCTGTGAAGTAAGTTGGTCACTGTATTTCTAAGGGACATATCTTCAGTTCCTAATTATCTCCACATTTGGCCTAAACAGTGACAAATAATTAATTTCATCAGAGAAGGCACACGAGGTATATTAGAGGAGCAAAGTCTGAGTCACTTTGATTCTTAGATGGCAGGAGTCAGTGAAAGACAGACAGCAGTTTTGTTACCCTCACTCCTCCAGTTTTGCTGAAGCACATAGAATTTAACTTCGGGTGACTCACTATTTTGCCTTCACATTTTGATTCTTGAATGTGTGATTCAAATTCGTCTTCAGTTTGACTGCTAGTTAAAAAGTGATTCATTTGAAGCTCTATTCTGTTTTCAGAGGAAGGAAACAAAGGTTATGGACCCGTTTTTGAGGAGCAACCTATTGATACCATCTATCCAGAAGAATCTTCAGATGGACAAGTTTCAATGAACTGCAGAGCTCGAGCAGTTCCTTTCCCTACTTACAGGTAACATCTCATTTTCAGATCTTGCATATTTTATTCAGGAGCTATTTCAGATTGTTTTATTGAATGATTGAAATCATTGAAATGGAGCGAAGTCTTCAAGGTGGGAAAAAATGGGGAGATACATAATTTTTCAGTAAGACTCAACCTTGATTTAATTTGCCAGAATGTCTAGTCACTGTTAAAAACAGTATATTGTGTTAAATATTTTCAGCTTTTGAAAGAAATACTGATCCATATGCAAATTTTTAAAAAAGGATGACCTTTAAAAAATTAAGAGATTATCTTTCCAGCTTAGGCTGAGGTTGACTGAGATTTGAGTCTTTGCTCGTTTTGATTCAGAATGGCTTTTTTATTCTATTTTGCTTTGAAAGAAGTATTGATTGTCAAAACCTGGATATTCTACTTCCCGTGTTGCTTTTGCATCCTCTGTGTTGCAGAGCAGTGATCAAGAATGTGGCAGCTATGCTACTGAAGACACGAAAAAATTCATTCTGAAAAAATATTTCAGTTAGTTTTAATAGATTCCCACATGACTTCTTTCACAATAATTATATTATTGTAGAAAGCAATGCTTTGTTGTGAATTCATATGAGTTTGTCAGCCATTATCTGCTCATAGTGTAAAGAGAAGTGTACTTAAGATTATCAGTAGTAAGACTGTAACAAAACTGCTGTCATTGTACTAAAGACAGACACAATATCTTGCCAGCAAAAGAGATCCATTTCAGTAAATTAGCCCATGACCTGCTCCCAGTACTCACTTACGTGTGTTCCCAGACTGCTTTCTAGAGCAGAAAAACCAATCAAGTCTTCTGGCTATTCTTTTAAATCTGTTACAGTATTGTGGTCAATTATGGTATTCCTCCATCAAAACAGCTTATTTTATCTTCATTGCCACTTTTAAAAAATGCTAACAGATTGTCTACCTGTACAGAATCACCATTTGAATATCATCCTGCTAGGTGGCATTTTGTTGCACTTTTTTCCTCTTACCATGCTTGGAAAGTGTGGAGAGATTACATATGCAAAGATTTGATACCCTTTGATATACTTCCCCATCCTTTCCAGCTGGTCCAGAGACTCCCTCAACCCTGTCTGCAAGACTGTAAACACACCATCTATAGATGATTACAGGCTCTAAATAGATTCTGACATTCTTCTTTATCTGTTGTAGGCTCAGCAAAATCTGAACTAGCAAAATCACTCTCAAAGAATTGCATTGCACCTCCAGAGCTTCTCTGTCTAGGAACAGATCTGACAATTAGCACTGATGGGTGATGTGATAATAATTTCAGTACAGAATAAGGTCACTTTTCTTATTTCCCAACACATTATTTATAGCATACCTCAATATGTTATCTTCATATCAGCCCTCTAACAATTATTGGGCCAAAATTCTTCTATCTCAGAGGTAAATAAGTCCTTCCTGCCATTTTCATTTCAGGATGAGCTATCCTCAGGACATTTATACCTACATATTTCTGAACAGAGGATATATTTATTTTTTCTGACACAGACATATAATACTGTCTCTCACAGGACTGAAGTGATACCTCTGGAATTCTCTAAGATCAAAATGCTATTTGCTGCATCTTTAAAATTCTTATATTTCATTAGATTTATTAAAATTTATTATTTTTTATTCATGTCACTCCTACTATTGTTTCTTTCTATGACAATTCAATTTCCAGATGAGACCTCTGCATAATTTGGTACATCTTCAATAGTGAATGAGCAGGTGGTGTGTGTGTGTTATCATTGTCACATACTAATGTCTAACTTTACCTTATGAAGAAAGAAAATATTTATGCAGAAATAATTTTATGATCTTTAAATGTATTAAATTTACATCTTTGCTATTTGCGCATAGGAGCCGGGCAGTTCCTTTCTAAGGTTACGGGCTCCCTCTTGTGGACTCAGTAACAGAAACAAGTAGAAATCATGAGCGCTGGTACCCACTCCGTGTTTTTTAACATTTCTTAAAATAAGTAGATATTGGTCAGAACTGGGCCACCAGTTTCTGTCATAATCCCTCTAGTGAAAATTGTGGTAATTCAGTGAATTGGCTGTGGGGTTTTGCCCTAACTAAGGGAAGAGTGCACAGCAATTTACTGAAGTACTAGTAAGTAGGTCTTATTTGAAGCATTCCACAGGTTTTGCACTGACTTTACTGGCACATTGTGTTTTATAAAGCATCTTCATTATCTGCAGCAGGTATACAAAGACATCTCATTATCCCATACTTTAAAAGTGCAGAGAGAATATATTTTTATCCAGTCTGGCCTTAGATATTTATTTGTGATATGTTTAAAATCCACGTTTGGTGACTGTCTAGCTCATTCCCAGCCAGCTCAAGCATCTCTTACTGCTTGGCTAGCAACTATGTTTTAGCAAACTGTGTCACATCTCTAAGAAGGGAGAACTGACACTGCAATGTTTAAAAGACCTCTGGAATTCAAATCTGTGCTTCTTGCTGAAGGAAAAGCAAAGACTTTTTTTAGATGTGTATTAATAACTTCCTGCATAGTTTTTCAGAATTGATGAGTTATTTTCCACGTCATATTTCTTACCAGGTTTGCTTTTTGGGGCCAAATCTTACATCTGGCTTTTCCTTTTTAATAGGTGGAAACTCAACAACTGGGATATTGATTTAACAAAGGAGCGCTACAGTATGGTGGGAGGCAGACTTGTTATCAATAATCCAGAGAAATCAAGAGATACTGGAAAATATGTCTGTGTAGTGTCGAATATCTTTGGAACTGTCAGAAGCAGTGAAGCCACTCTGAGTTTTGGATGTAAGCCATTGTTTGTGTCAGAATATAGAAAAAATTATGTTTTACACTGCAGTGTATTCTGGTAACGTGTGCAGTATCTGTATTACTTTGTACAAACAATATCTTACGTGCCTTAGTCTGCAGAGATGGACACAACATAAGTGTGGAAGCATTTTATATTCTTTAGCATTCGGCTGACATAACGGCCTTCCCAGTGAGTTATTGTTAAATTATAAATTGAAGAGACTCATGAAGCCATGTCAGGAGATAATAATGTCCAGACTCTTTTAAAGTCATGATGGGACCTCAGGGGAAATAGTCACAGAAGAAAAGACTCGAGTGAGGGCATATGGTGATGAGGTGCAGTGCAAACACAACTGCAGGAGGAGGGCACTGCATTTGCTAGTAAAGTATGCCCTGACTCCTAGGCTACAATGAAAAAACCCTGCTGGGGGACATTTCTGTCAACCTCTGACAGTCATGAGCTAGTTCTGTGAAGACATGTACATGTATAGACCTGCATATCACCAAATATATAAATTGTAAAAAATTGATGCACTAAATGAAGACTAAAGCAAAATTTTATGGACTTAAGCCAGTGTTTGGGATTTTTGTTTTATTTTTCTTTAAGTTGCCTTCTCCCCAGATATATTTTATCATCAGAGGGCAAAAAAGGGAATCCCAAAACCCAGGAATCCACTCTAACTGGGGCCCATTCACAAAGCCCTGGGTGCCCTGACACTAAGGGTTTGGTGCCTCTCTTGTCTTTAACCAGCCTCCATAAGTAGAATTCACTCCTTGCTGTAGAAGGTCAGACATGTAGTGAAAAGTTCGGCTTTCTGATAGTACTGGTGAGACTGTGGGACCACAAATATTAGGAAAAGTCAGAAGCTATAATGAGCTGATCGTTTGTATCATCGTTGATATAGTCTTAGTCTGTATTTCCCCTGAGTATCTTCTAGAAAAAAAAAATTGAAGGCCAGGTTGTTACTTCTTTTTAATGGAGAAAACATCAACATTCTGTTTATGGGATATTTATTTATACCTAAAGCAGGCTTCAGTCCTGTCATTCCTGAATAATCAATAGGATAAAAAAATTAAACCAATAAACCTAACAGATGAAAATAATAGAACCAAAACAGTTTGAGGCATGTTTTCTGACTACCAGCTCACTGGCTGCATGAACTGAATCTTGATAGGGAACTGAAAAATTATGCTGAACAGAACCTTAATATACAGTGTTTCAATATGTAAACTAAAATAGGGCAAAGAGGTAAAGAATAGTGAAAAGATGGCTGGAAACTGATAAACGTCTGGTTTTAAAAAGCCTGCTTTCATTCTTTTTTATACTGTTGTACTTCTTCCTTTCTCCTTTTTAATCATCACCTGTAAAAAACCATTTCATTCTACAATCACTGTTTCCAAAGAACTGAATAGAGTTGCTAAAATTAATATAGAAAATTTCTGATCTTTAGTGTAAGTTTTTTTCTTTTGCTTATGCATAAACTGATTGAAAAATGTCAACCACTATTTAGAAGAGTTCAAAAGTCTTGAGAAGCTGCAATTTTGTTTTGCTGTAAAATTTACTGAAACTCTGGAACAAAACCCACATTCTCTCATGTACTTTATCCACTGCTCCATCTGAGAATACTGTGCATACTTTTTAAGGCTCATCCAGTGCCTTAAAACACATTAAAATATTTTAAAATTAACTACTCCTAGGGATAAAGCCTGCATCACTTTTTTCTTTCCCCTGGCATTTACAATTATGATGACAAAAATACATTAAAAAAATCATTTGGTAATGACAAATAAGCAAAACTGGCATTAGGAGTCAACAAGTTTCTGTCTGCCATGTATTGATATATTTCTATACTAATCTCTACAGGACTGAAGGTAATGGTAATAATAAAAAATTACTGTAGTTAAAATCCCTATTCTCCTCCCCTTGCTTTTTAAAAAACAAGATCTGGATCCCTTTCCACCTGAGGAACGTTATGAGGTTAAAGTGCGAGAAGGCGTTGGAGCAGTGCTTCTTTGTGAGCCCCCTTACCACTACCCAGGTAATTCAGCTATAAGTCCTTAATTTTCAATGTCTTAAAAGTAAAAGATAAATTAATATTTATTTTTGCAAGTTTCCTTTATGTTTACTTAAAGAGTAACTTTTGTGCAGCTTGAGAATCACCATTTAGGTTAGGTTTCTGTTTTGAATGTGTCTGTTGTCGACCATTGTGGGTCGATATTTCTGAGCCTGAGAATTTTAGCTTGCTAATCATTGCTAGCTCCTTTCCCAAGGGAAAGCTGTCAACAGTTTATTTTTCAAAACATCTCTCTCCATTTCTCAAAACAGGTTAAGTAAACAGTGTTCCCTTTCCCATGACAGTTGTCCCCAGGTGTTGTTTCCTATTACTTAACCAATGGAGAGAAGTGTCAGTCCCATGGACCAATAATAGACCTTCTTAGTGCAGCATGTTATAAAAGAAACTGTTGGAAATGTAAATAATGCCTTCTTTCTCTTCTGACAACTCTATGGAGCCAGTCTGTTTTGTGTCCTACCGTGACAGACCATATGTTGGCAATTCATTCCACCTAGGAAAGTCACTTCAACTGCTATGATCATAGGCTTTTGTTAAAATCATGGAACAGAAGAAGCACTCCCAGAGGGTCAGAGATGAGGTTATTTATTCTCTGGAAGTGACTTTTTTCTCATCTTTAGCTACTGTACAGAGTGGCTGTGCTGTACAGAGGTCTGTAGGCATTGTACCCACAATCTCAAGCTTCTCAAGCATCTGGAGTTACATCATGAGACATGAAATTGGCTGTTAGCATCTCTTCTACCTTGTAAAACTGAATACTGATATAGTTTTCATGCTCAGTTTAAGCATTGCAAGGAACTGAAGAATGGAGACATGTTACTAGTTAAAATACTGTAAGGTTTTGTCTAAATCACAAGACTGGTGAAAATTTCCCAGCTTCTCAGTTGCATAAGATCAAGACCCAGCTGCCTCTCTCATCCCATCCCACTCCAGTTGCTGTGGGATGGTTGTGCCCTGGGCAAGGTGTGCACACTGTAGCCAGGTCCCCAGAAACCTGCAAGTACAGCAGCGGTGCCCCAGTGTTCAGTATAGAGAGGAATGAGCTGGCTGCAGAGACATGTATAAATATCTCTCACATAGCTGCCTCTCCGAAAGAAAGATCTATAACCTAGAAATCAGACTCAAGTGAGTTATATGCAGGCAGTATTCTGTGGTTTAAATAGCTGATAGTGTTGGGTTTTAATATTGACTAAAATATTTTCCTCCAGATGACCTCAGCTATCGCTGGCTTCTAAATGAGTTCCCAGTGTTCATTGCTTTGGACAAACGACGATTTGTGTCCCAGACGAATGGCAATCTCTACATCGCAAATGTAGAAGCATCAGATAGGGGCAATTATTCATGTTTTGTGTCCAGCCCTTCGATAACAAAGAGTGTATTCAGTAAATTTATTCCACTTATTCCGCAATCTGATCGTAAGTATTTATTGGAAATACTATGCACAGCATTTTAACTGTTTGGATGATAATTTTGCTAATTCATAACTACTTTCATTTCTGAAAGGAGAATTATATGGCAAGTTATGGCTAATGCACAATGTTTCTTGGTGTTTCAGATACAGAGGTACAAATCATTCCCATACACAGTGAAAACTTTGTGAAAGAAATCTCCATGGATTAATTCACAAACTTCCTTTCAAGTCATTGAGAACAGAGTTCTTATCTGCAGAATCCCCATCTCTTTTATGTGATAAACCCCTGATCTCATCCCAAAATCTTCAATATCTTTTCTAGTCTTGGCATTAGTTCAAAGGAGTATGACTGAAAAACAGAAACTTCATGTAAATGTTGATGAATGCTTCAGGATTTACTTTTTTCCCCCAGAAAATCCCCCATGAAAAGGAAAATCCTTTTCGCCAATGAACCTTCCTATCCCACAGTGGCCTAAGAACCTTGTATCTCGCGGTCAATCTCCTAAAACACCTCTGTGGCTTTGTGTTACTGGATTATTTGCCACCATTTCTTCAGGAGAATTGCATGTTTTCCAAGCAGGAACAAGATTCCCTTTAGCCACTTCAAACTTTCAGTCACTGAATTCTCATAAACTTATCATCAATTTCTCAGCAACCTTTTTACCTGTACAATTCTCCACATTACTGATTGAATTAGTATCATTTCAAATTAGCAATCTTTGACCAAATATTCCAGTATTCACACTGTCATCTTAATCTAGAATTGCAAGAGGGTTCCTACAGGGATTGCTAGTAGGGAGTTTTGATTACATTTACAACCCTGTGCTCTCATTAAACTGTAGATGTCCTTGCTCTAACTCCTTCATACCCTTACTGAGATAAAATTGATCTTAAATTCAAAGTATTTCAAAATATTCTATCCAGTAAAAAAGCCTGTGGAAAACAGACTCAGGTTTTTGTCTACCCACACAGAGAGTTCATCATCATTCTTCAAATGCAATTAGAAATTCTGTAAAAAATGTTAGGATTTGTCATCCAGAGAAAGATAACTAGTTGCTGAGTAAAACAATTATGCCTTACTAGTAAAAGTTCAGTGCTTAGTCAAACTTTATGAATTGACAGGCTGTTTATTCAGTATAAAGAAGAATTTTGTCTGGAATTTTAAGACGAGTTTTACAGAACTGTGGAAATTTTATTAGCTGTATAACTTTCTGACATGCCTTTTCTTAGAATCATTTTTTTTTTTTGTAATATTAGGAGCCAAAGTATATCCTGCTGATATCAAGGTGAAGTTCAAGGACACGTATGCTCTCCTGGGGCAAAATGTGACACTGGAGTGTTTTGCTCTTGGAAAGTAAGTGTGTTTTAAAGTTATTGTACAGCACATATTGCTTTCATATTTCAGGGAGTGAAGATACATATTTCATGATCAAATGCTCTTTTTGTAGTCTGCAATTTAACCGCCAGTTCTTGAACATGCTGATTTGTACTTTACTGTACCTTTTCAAGTCCGGTTCCTGAACTCAGATGGAGTAAATACCTTGAACCCCTGCCAGCCTCTGCTGAGATAAGCATGTCTGGTGCAGTTCTTAAGATCTTCAATATTCAGTATGAAGATGAAGGACTTTATGAGTGTGAAGCTGAAAACTATAAAGGAAAAGATAAACATCAAGCAAGAGTTTATGTACAAGGTAGGAAGAACAATTTTATTCTTGATGATCTGTGTTGCTTTTTCTCATGTTGGAAGTATCTGTGTTTTCACAGCTGGTGTCAGTGTAGATTCATACTATCATCCTCACACACTGCTGTTCAAGTTAACAGAGCAGCATCAAAATTCTTGCATTACATGTCGGGCATGATATTTATGTATTAATTGAAAGACTACTCCAATTGTCTGGTTATGATAGCTGGTATATACACTTTGACAGTTCTGTGTTAATATGCTTATGCATAATGTAAATTAATTTATAGTACTCGAAGTGAAAGAACTTCTGGGACGAAAAAGAGACCATTAGGTTTGTTAGGATTTCTTGTTTTCTCCTTTTGTTTGTTTTCTGTTTTAGTTCTGTCTTACTAGCTATGCACAGTTCTTTATTTCCCCACCCTCTGTCACTTCCCTTTATGCATTTGGTTAAATTAGGTAACCAAAAATTTTATCTTACTGCTCATTGTGAAATCATCTCTAATAACTTGACTTCTTGTCTGAGATTCATGCCACAAAATCATGACATGAAAAAGTCACATGTAACATCTGAACCACCCTCACAAGATTTATGTCTCTTTCACTGGCTGTACAGAAGATCTTCTGAGTTAAGATCCTCGGTTTAGTGCTAGAACTTCAGTAGATAAAACTCAGAATTAGTGTGGGAAGGTTATTACTGCTTATAATAAGTAAAGCTAATAATAATTGGTTTGTTTGCTTAGCAAAAGCAAATATGCTTGACCATTTTCAATATTAATTTCTTACATATACTGTTTGGACCAAGAGAATAATTTCCTGGTGATCCTTTCAGTACATATGCAGTTTTGCATAATTTCATGTCATTTAACTATAATTTTCATGGTGCTACTGAGAAATTTCCATACTGAATAATCCACAGATGAGTATAAGTAGTAATATCTTATGTCTTCTGTCACTCAGGAACCATTATTTCAATTCCATATTTTCTTCTCATAAAAAATAGTTCAAACCTTTTTAGAATCTATGCTGTAAGACAAAAACTTCTTTCTTTTTTGTGCTGGTGCATTGCTGACTTATCATCATTACTTTGTGTTGCCTGTTTAAGTATCATGGAAAAAGCAGTGGAATTAATACAACATAATGCTAATTAAATATGTATGTGCTATATTTACAATGCATCATGTATTTTATTCTGCAGCTGCTCCTGAGTGGGTAGAACATATCAATGACACTGAAAGGGATATAGGCAGTGACCTGTACTGGCCTTGTGTAGCTACGGGCAAGCCTATTCCAACAATTAGGTGGCTGAAGAATGGTGCCTCGGTGAGTGTATTGCTGTAGGTGACACAGGCTTGAGTGGTTAGCTCATGGAAACAGTTTTTTGAAGCATGCATTATGAAAAGGTTAAAATGAATTATAATGATCCAAATATTTGCTAATGCCACTCACGTGAGACATTAAAATCTATTTTTTAAATAAATAATAAACTTTTTAAAAGTTTCATCTCAATCTTCTCTTATTTCTTCAGGCTATTAAGTATTCAGCTTTGAATTATTAACTTAACTTTTGACCGCATGTTTAGGAGATGGATATCCCTTTTTCTCCATGCCTGCTTAAGGAAATGCTCTTGACTCTCGATGAAATGTCATATCAACTTCTCTTCAAAATTAATCCTTTTTAATTAAATATGAATGGGTCTTTAAAAATAGAGGACAATATAGTAATTGGAGATATGACAATAAATATTTTTTAAATTATCAGAGGTCTTTCTCTATCCTGTATTTTTTCACATTTTTTCTAGACACAGAATGTTGCAAGTGTTTAGGTGATGTTTAAAAGAAGTTTAAAGAAGCACTGTTTGATAATTTAATTCTATTACACTGGATATTTGGTTTAAACAGAGTTTATCTTTTGTCCTAGAATCATGGAATCGCAGAATGGTTTGTGTTGGAAGGTGCCTTAAAGATTGTTTAGTTCCAACCCCCTAGCCATGTGCAGGGGCACCTTTCAATAGTCCCAGTTGCTCAGAACTCTATCCAGCCTGTCCTTGAACAATTCCAGGGATGTGACATCCACAGCTTCTCTGGGAATATCCTGTTCATGCATTTCAACAGTGTATTCAAAGTCTATTGCTTATACTATATGAAAAGCCATTAAAAAAACCAAGAGAATACAGGGGCACAATGCAGCTCTGCATCTGCTGAGCTGTGGTGACTCTTATCTTGGCAAAAAAAAAAAAAAAAGACAATGAGGCAGCTTGTTGATTGACAGTATATCTTAAGAAAAATGTATGATTTTGGAGGAAGAACTGGGATATCACCATCTGCTATATGGAGGTGGCTTAAACCAGGAAAAATAATGCTTTTGTCTAGCTTTGGTAGCTATTGCAAACAAATAATTTAAAAAACAAGTTATTGCTGTGCACTGAACTTGGCTTTCACTAACAAAATCCACATACTGGATTGCAGAACGCAGTGTGTAAGTCTCCAGTAGTGCACCAGAAGATTATGCTGTATGGTACTATGATGATAAGATGGTTTCCAAATGGAAGATAGCAGAAATATGTTCATTGCCTTGAAAATGTAATTTGTTTCTAAATCAGATAACTTGTAATTAGGCATTTCATTTAGCACACAACAAAGATTTCTTGTATAAAATCTGATTAAAACATTTTCACATAAAAGTCAGAAAATGTTTCCTTTAATCTGTTCTCTTTTTAGCTAAGCACTATTCTCTTAATCTTCCACTGCTCCATGCACTCCAGTGTACTTGGATACGAGAGTTAAATCAAGCTTTCAGCTTGATTTTCACAAGAAAATAGAATACATTATCTTTCAAAAACTGATTGGCATCTATTCGTAATTTACAAAATACCCCACCCTAACTACCTTCTTTTGATTGGCTGTTTTTGTATATTTTACATTAAAACTAAGTATTAGAAAATAGTTTGTACTATCCCCTAGAGGAATCTTCTGAAAAACTCCTACTTCCTACCTCACTGAGACTTGCTTTGACTGTGATAAATGTTGTAAAATAATGCAACAACAGAAAGTACTGACCAGTGACCATGGCATAACAAGGCTTATGTGCATAAAATTAATTTATTTCCTTGTTTCTTATTCCTAAATCTGTAGTGTTTGCACTGATATGAACACAGGGGACTGGAGAGTAAATTTGTCTACTGACACTCAACTAGGACTTTTCCAGAAACTTAAGTATTAAATGACAATGAATCTTTCTTTAAAAAAGGTGAACCCAATGTCACTGACAAAGAGGAAAAAAAAAAAAAAGAATGTGGCTGTGGGCTCAATATTTCTGAGCCCAGGAGAATTTTAGCTTGCTAATCATTGCTGGCTCTTTTCCCAAGGGAAAGCTGTCAACAGTTTCCTTTTTTTTTCAAAACATCTCTCTCCATTTCTCAAAACAGGTTAAGTAATCAGTGTTCCCTTTCCCATAACAGCTGTCCCCAGGTGCTGTTTCCTATTACTTAACCAATGGAGAGAAGTGTCAGTCCCATGGACCAATAATAGACCTTTTTAGCGCAGTGTGTTAGAAAAGAAACTGTTGGAATTTTAAATAAAGCCTCCTTTCTCTTCTGACAACTATATGGAGTCAATCTATTTCGTGCGCTACCGTGACATGTGGATGGGTGTGGATTCTTCAGGTTATGAAGTTCATGTTAACATCTTGTTATTTTATTGCTTCTGTCTTTTAGTTCCGGAAAGGTGAACTAAGAATGCAAAGTCTGACCTTTGACGATGCCGGCATGTACCAGTGTATAGCAGAAAACACGCACGGAATTATTTATGCAAATGCTGAACTGAAGATTGTGGGTCAGTGGGATTATTTCTCTATTTACTATTTCAGGGTTGAGTAAGATAGCAGTTATATTTGCAAGTACTGTTTGGTAACAGATTCCTGTGAGGATGAAACTTAGAAGTCTCACTCAGTCTAGGTGAGATGGGATTAATTTGAGCTCTCTAGCTGATTTGTGACAACAACTTGAGGAATACATTTACCAACTTGTGGGGCATGTTTTCTGTTTGTATTTATGATGCTTGTGTCCTGCTGTTCCCCCTCAGAGAAGCTGATAGTGCTGAAGCAATATGAAGCACGTAGTGTTGCAGCTGATACTTTTAAGCTTGCAAAACTGTTTAAGAAGCATTTTCATTTTTGCTCACATATATCATTCCTCTCTGAGGCAAAATCTGCTTTTTAAGAAACCATGTTGTCACTTACCTGGCCATTGAAGCTCTTCATCTTCACTCTCCCCTTTGCTTTTGCTTTCTACAACCCCTTATACTGAGGTCACAATGTTTGTATGCAATATAGCTGTGCCATTTTGTGGCTGGATATAGTTATGAATTCATTGTGTTTTCCTTAGGAGCATCCTGTTGAAAGTTTGATTTTCAGATTCAGAGTTCTCAGCCCTAAAACAATTTCTGATGTTTTTACTGGTTTCATTAGAGCAGACACGCTGGCTATATGAAATATTTTTCTAGATTTCCCTGAGGTAGTTGCTGTTCTTTCCATCTCACACTTGCCTTCAGACTGTCCCACGAACTAAACTATTCTTCATTTCCCCAACTCATTGTACAAGAATGCTTCATTCTACACTGATCTTCCATTACTATGTAATCGCTACCACCGTGGTTTACACAAAATGAGCACTTTTTCTGCGTGTGTTTTCAAAATTCAATGTTGGTAATATGTGGATATCGGTCAGAGTTCTGCTCTGTACTTCTGTAATTAAAGAATAGCTTTTATTTCCTCAGGCTGTGCACACACCTGCTGGCATGATTAACGATGGTATGCCAAGATGCAAAATAATTAAAAGCTTTTTTTCTTTTTTTTTGATTTCAAATAAAGAGAAAATTAGTAAGCAAAGATCTGACCTCAGAGACATAAGTGTGGTGCTTATGACAGTCATGTCTCTATACTCTTGTACATGTCAGAGTGCACCTAAAGCCAGCTGGCCAAACAGAAAACAACAAAGAATAAGTAGGGCACAATATTAGTTTGTAGAGAGGGTTAAAAAAACTGAAAAGTAAATTCAGATACTCTTTGGAATTATAATTGAGTGAGAAACTTGTTAAAGAAATTTATCTCCAGGAATCTGAATTTTATTAGGACTGATCAAAAGGCCTTTTGAAAGGGAGGAACTTTCAGTGGACTTTGAACTTGTTAGATTAAACTCAGATCAATGTTCAGAAATCAATAGAAAGAAACCTGTAGTGTAACACAGCACAGAAGTACATAATGATTTTCATGTTTCTAATAGATCACCATGTACTTCCCAGTACATCTATCATTAGTATTTTTCTCACTAGTCTGAATAATGAACATTTGTAAACAATTCAATAGTTCTGTCATTTACTGTATGTTGCAAACAAATTATATTTTGCAGTAGAATCACTGACAGAAGTATTTGTGATAATTTTTGTTTTCAGCTTCACCTCCTACTTTTGAACTGAACCCAATGAAGAAGAAAATCCTAGCGGCTAAAGGGGGACGTGTAATCATTGAATGCAAGCCTAAAGCTGCTCCTAAGCCAAAATTCTCCTGGAGCAAAGGAACAGAATTGCTTGTAAATGGGAGCCGGTTAGTACTGACTGTTAGTGAACACTTTGAGCCTTAAAAATGTGACCTTATGTATCTATCGCCTAGGATGATTCTACATTTTGCAGACTTCAGGGACAGGAGAATGTTTAACTTCAGGAAAATAATACGCCAAAATGTTGCTAGCAGTATGGATTTAAAGAGTTAGCAGGGTATCCAACTTTACCCAGTCTGGTTTAAGAATTGAATTGTACCATAAAACTCTAAGAAAACAATACTTGAATGATTACAAATGAATAGAAGTACATTCTCTTGCTCCAGCAATCTAAGACATCTAATCATGCCAGTCTCTAAATATTTTTAACTGTAGGTGTGTTTATAAATCCAGTAGTTCAATGACAGCTTTCAGGTTATGTTTGTGGTTTGTTCTTTCACTTACTACAGTTCCACAGGAAGCGTTGCTTTCTAATATGGAATCTAATTTCTCTTAGTGTACTTTTTGCACTTTCCATAGCATACGTATCTGGGATGATGGGAGCCTGGAAATTATCAATGTCACAAAGCTGGATGAAGGTCGCTACACTTGTTTTGCAGAAAATAACCGAGGAAAAGCCAACAGCACTGGTGTTCTAGAAATGACAGGTAAGCCTCAGAATTGCATTAGTTTGTTTTGGGTAGAACCCCTTAATTCAAAATTACTAATTTTTGTTCCATCATTGCACTACTTTTTCAAGCTCTTCTACATCTTTCTAATTTATTTCCTCATTAACACGGAATTGATGCTTTTAAAGTATATTGCTCAGTTGAAACTGGGTGTGTTTGCATCAGTTCTAACTCTGTATCTCAATTTTCAGGGTTGATCTTTCCATAAGAGGCTACTAAACAAGATACATGAAATCTACATATTTTAATGTGTTCAGTCTATTTGGTAACTTAGCACTCATGCTAAGATGTGATTCTGGGGCCATGACTCAGAGAAATGGGACTCCTGATGACCTTCCTTAGTGTTGAAGTTTTTTGTTTTGTAGGGAGTTGGGTTTGGTGTGGTTTGGTTGGGTTTGGTTTGGTTTGGTGGTGGTTTTGGTGTGGTGGTGGTGGTATGAGCATTTTTGAGAGAGCATTGCTGTTAAAGAAATATGTGTGAAATCTGTGAGATAAGGGCGTATATGATTGCACTTCTAAATTACCTTCCTTTATCAGTATTTTTATTTACTGATTGAGTACTGATATCCTTAATTGTGTATTTTAAATCTGATGTCAAATAACTAAATAACTGTGGACTACAGACAGGAAGGACAGCATTCTGTAACACCTATGTCTGTCAAGTACCACTGATAGTGGAAGAATCATTTGTCAAATAGGTTTTTAATCTCTGTTCCAGAAATCATGCTGGATGTGGCAGCTCAATGCTGATGTTCTAATGTAAGAGTTAGTCTGTAGCATCATGTTTCTGGCTGATACATTCCAAATTTATTGCCGCAAATGAAATGTAAAACAGTATTTTGATGTTTACAGTTACTTTTTATTATCTTCTGCTGCTTCATATATCTTAATACTACTTTCAGATGTTTAAATATTTTGAAATTTTATGTAAATAGATATATCCAGGCCCTTAATTGTTATATCTTCTAAAATCAGGAAGAATATTTGCATACTAAATTTGCACACTGAAACAAAAAACTAATATGCTTGTAAACTTTATAAACTAGTCTAAAGAAATACTAAATTTTGAAAAATTCTGCTCTGATTCATGTGAAATGAATACCAAGAGTATAAGACATCACAGCACAAACAGAAAGGTCAGTTGACTTATTTCAAAATACTTTTCACACTGTGGGCTATGCTCAGGGTTGATGAAGTATGCTTTGAAAGTAAGAATTTGCTTGCTTCCCAAGCACATTGTGTGGCCCATAAAACTTATCAGACATTGCATGTGACAATAGGAAATTAAAAAGTTAAATCTGAAGCTGACAGGCACTGCAAACTCTGATGGTTTTTCCCAGTTGCTGTTCATCCTCTGCCACTGGTCTACTCTTTCAGCAGCTTTTTAGACTGGTACTGGTACTGAGCACACAGGCACCAGCACACTGGAGTGGAGCAAGTATCCTAAGCACATGTCCATATGTAAGGCCCTGGAGACCAGATGTTAACAGGTTGCTCCAATGCACTGTGATGTGGTCCATATTGCAAAAGGCAGTAGTTGTGCCATCCTCATAGTCTCAGTATTAAGCAGGTTTTAGATTACTAGAGTAGGGTCTGGGGAAGGATTTCTTTCTGAGCCAGACTGACAAAATACTTGGCTTTCTGAGGATATTTTCTTTCTCTGTGTATGATGGAATGGAGGGTGCTCCTTGGAGCAAGCTCAAGCCTAGGTTTTAACTAATGGTAATAACTCCTTTCTTATGGCTATTGTCTTCCAACTTTTGATACCCTACTACCACCACTCTCATATTGGTGGGACAGACATTACCTATAATGGCATAAGGAAGATATTCTGTGGTTTTTTGTTTTATGATAATAATTGTAAGCAAAGGAAAAAGTCTCGCTGATCCAGCGAGTTCCCTCCAGAATAGTTGCTAATTTGCCATATGTCACCTACAAGCTCATGTAGGTGACAAGAGCTTGAGCAAGTGTTATGAGATGTCTGCTTTCTTTTTTTTTTCCTGTAATAATAAGATGCATTGCTGGGGGATATATAGCTTTCTTCCTTTCCTTGTATTTTTTTCTCTTCCTTTTCACATGTAGCTGTTTACAAAATTTGTTATGCACCTATTATATTGTTTCTAAGTAGATAAATAAAGATCACAATCCCTGCAATGCTCTAATGAAAATCTGACTTGGCCTAACCAAGTAGAACTTTTCATTCATTAAAGAGACAAGTTTTAAAACATGGGAAATATTATAATTGAAACAACAAATGCAACACAAGACATGTAAGATTCATCATGTGTCTTCTTTCTACTTTAGCCACAGTCAGTGAATAAAAATAGTTGTCATGTGATTCAGAGATTCAAACAGCTAAGCAGAAGTCATGTATTTCAGTTGTAAAATGTTTTCTTTGTTGTCTTCAGTTTGGTCCTTTGAATTGTAGTTGTATTAATAACACGTAAACTAGGCTTTGAGGGAGTGGTTTAATGTGTGATCAAACAGTCATGGAGCTGAGCTTATATTTGAATAAACATTTATTTATTGGAATTTTCCATGTTTGCCATTAACTTCACAGAAGCTACAAGGATTACTTTAGCTCCGCTGAATGTTGATGTCACCGTTGGAGAGAATGCTACCATGCAATGCATTGCATCCCATGATCCCACATTAGACCTGACATTTATTTGGTCTCTAAATGGCTTTGTAATAGATTTTGAGAAAGAACATGAACATTATGAACGGAATGTTATGGTAAGATACTGTAGATCCTTATTTAATACATAAAAGCCTAGTTTTCTTTGTCGTGAATAGTTGTCTTTTCTGTGTTGGTTTGGGTTCAGTAGGTCAAGAAAATAAAATAGAATTCCAATTCAGACACCTTACAGGCACATAGACACTTGCAGGCAGGTACGTGAAATCAGATATCTAAATTGGTGTAAGTATTTTGGTACCTCAGATAAATCCCACTGTTTATTAGTGAAAATAGCTGGTAATTAGATAGCCTGATTGTAAACAGGGTGCAAATTACCTCAAAAAAGTTTGCATATGCATTAATTTTTACTTAACCATGTTTTTCTCGTCAACATTTCTGGAATTTGGCACAAAACTGGGCCAGATGGTGGGTAGGAATCAAACAGTCTGTAAACACTGAGGAAGAACAATTTATGTGAAGGCTAAACAAATTAATACAAAGACACTCATTTTGGCATATAGAACAATCATCGTTCCTTTATATTTGCATGTGTGGTTATGTTTTTAGAGTCTTCTATCAGGTTTATTTAAAATTAATATCTCTATTAGAATTCCTTTCTTGTTATTCCTATCACATGCTGATTTGCCTAATATTCCACAACCTCCAAGTGGTTGCTTACTTGTGTAAATATTTATTCTGTTACTCTGGATTTAAATTGCACAAAAATCCTCATATTTTGATGCCTTTTTTATTTTGTGCTCCCAAAAGAAACTGTGGCTATGGAGAGAAAAGGTTGCTAGTGGTAGTTGTAGTGTCTGGGAGCACCAGGGACCATGTTTAGTTTCAGCTCTGTGTTCAACATCATGTACCGGTGCCTGCTGAAGAATCCTTCTCCTAGGCTGGCAGTATTATCTCGTTTTCCTTGGCCCAAGAGATTCTTTTTTTGCTCTCGGTATCTGTTTATCCCCATATGAAAAGATGTTTAGGTTGTAACTACTTTCATCTGACTTGGAACAAAACAGCCCTTTGAGGAGTCAAGAGTTCCCTCAACCTGCTCATTTGCTGAGTTGTAAGACGTGGTTAAGAAGCCACACTGCTCTCCTTCAGTGAGAGAGCATGTCCTTGTCCAAGAAGCCAGTAGAAGTATGCTAAGATCAGCTGATAAACATTGAAACCGAAAGACATACATTCCTTTTTGCAATAAATCTCCTGAAAGTCTATGTCCACACTCAGTAGCAGGGTAGTAAGTAGTCTGCAGTGTATTTTTTGTTGCCTCAGGAATTAATAAGTATCTAGTTACTCTGCAGTAGACTGGCATATTTCAAAACTGTTCTGGCAGGTGGCTATTAAGTCACACTTTTGATAGGTCTATATTCACACTCCGGTAGAGTAATTAATGCATAAGAATAACTTGAAAAAGCTTGAATTGCCCCCTAATTGCATTAGATTGTCCTTAGATAAAGACTGGGATGAGTCTGAGTGTCAGACAAAATAAGAGCTTAAAGAGTAAAGTCCCAGTAAACTTACTCCTTGTAAAAGAGCA
Source organism: Donacobius atricapilla (assembly GCA_013397315.1). Lineage (NCBI taxonomy): Eukaryota > Metazoa > Chordata > Aves > Passeriformes > Mimidae > Donacobius > Donacobius atricapilla. Next base: position 565,061 of record WBMY01017043.1, read on the forward strand.
AATAAAATCTGTCTGTGTCAAGTTTTATTTAGTTGATTGCTTTTAGCTACCTGGCAGATGTCACACAAAGAAATTTGTTCCATAGAACAGAAAAACAGACTAAAAGTGTTGATGAATCTGTCATTTTGGTGTGGAAGGAAGGTAAAAATGGCTTTATCAGAAGAGTTTTTAGTTCAAACGAAAGGAACCTGAACTTTCTCCGTCTGTAGGTCATCTGTATGTGTTGAACATGCTAAACAAAAATTTTTGTATCATTGATACATACTTTCAGGGTTTCCTCTAAATAATGAAAATAGAAGAGCTCTTTTTTTCTTTTAGGGGAATTTACTTCTGAAATTTAATCCTGATTTTAGGGCACTTTCTAGCAAAGCATTTGAAGTAGACAAATATGGGACCAAATAAGGCCTTAAAAAATGTGTAATTCTCTTATAAGGTTGACACTATTTAGTTGCCATCTTCTTGTTTCATCTTCCAGATAGCCAGTGATCCTGGACTCCTGATCTCAAATTCTGATTATCTCCACAGTATTTTAGACCCTTTATTGAAGTGCTTCATTTCAAAATCAAATTACCCTAACTTTTTTAGAGTTTTTTATATCTTGGTCTCTACAAGCTTTCTGTGGTCTGCAGAAGGAGGGGAAGAGATGCTTCTCTTCATATGGGTGTTGAATCTTGTCCTGGAATGTTTCCTTTTTCAATAGATTATAGGGATGGATACTCCACAGCATTCAAAAGAAGCTGAAGAACTTAATTCACTTAGACCTTTAAAATTAAGTAGTTTAGAGCTAAATATCAAGTAATTTACTTGTCAGTGTATAACTTCTGAAGGATATTGTTCCTGAAGGATATTTCTTGGTTTGTTTTGCATTTGATCTGTCAATACTGGTAGAAATTCTTTTAGCAGAAGCATCTTCTTGTTTTGCTTTCCTAAGCCTTAATTCTGGGTTTTCAAATGCAAAGCAAGTGCAAATAGTCTTTGTTACTCTTCCACAGGGACCTTGGTCTTTATCTGGGGCAGAGGGGACAGTAGGATTACATTTGAAGCCTGCATTAGTAGGTATTAGGTGGTTCAATGCTTAAATAATAACAAGTGCAAAACTGTTAACGGATTCAGCAAATCCAATGCAGTGGTTTATTTAGAATAAAATCACGAGCAATATGCACTTTCTGTATTTCTCTTCTATCGGTTTGTTATTGTATTATTGCATTAAGGGTTTTTCTCCTTCCTGGACAAGCAAAGGGATTTTCTCTTTTCTCCTACCAGTTTCCCTCTCCCTGGAAGTTCTAAGCTGAAGTCACTGGGTGGCAGGTTTGCGCAGGCTTTCTTGGATGGAGAGGGTGAGCTGGTTTACACTTGACAGCAGCAGCCCGAATTGCTGAGCTTGAAACATGCTCACCAGCACTTCAAAAACACAAAAGAAAAAGATATTCCACGGTGACTATTCGGATTTCTGGGTGCATGAAGCATGTGCTCTGTCCTATAATTTCCTGTTGATGAAGGATCCTCATCTGTCCCTCTGATAAGATCACTAGTAATTTATGCGACCATGCAGATCAAGTTGCTGAAACTTGATAGAGCCGCAGTATTTTAGTTCTCAAAACAATACTATTAATATTGTCATATAGACATAATGAAATGCTAATTAAATTCAGGTAAACACCTGCATAATTCTTCTTCTTTGAATGTAAGCTTTGGTATCTCTATCATTGCTGAAGGCAAAGCTAGTTTGCATTACATTAGTACTAAAATTAATTTCTCAAAAGGACATTTGTCAGTTCTGTTTTCATTTCCTGTGACAGCAGTATGTAAAGGGGAAAAAAAGAAAAAAAAAAGAATTGATTAGCTTCCGAAGAGTCAAATGGAATTTTCAAAACCTTACTATTAAATAGATTACTTTTGACTTCGTGTATGGTTGTTACTCTGATTATTTGATCTAGGAACTAAACATTAGTACATCTTTTCAAGTCCCAAAAAGATACAACTCTTCAAGTAATCTAATCTAAGTAATCTAAGATCTTCAAGAAAACTCTAATGTTTGTTTGTTATTTATAGATCTGCTTTTTGTCATATATTTTTAAAGATTGAAAAGATTAATTTTAAGATATTTATATTGAAAAATACATACAGTATCCAAATTAGAATATTCCTTTAAGTTCATTACAAAAAGTCTTTTTTTTAAACTATTAAGTCCCACGAGTCCATTTGTATGGATAGTCACGAAAAGTAACTCCATAATTTAACTGGTTCATAATTTCTAACTGGTTCGAGTTAGAAACTTGTACATAGCCATAGGAAGAGTTCAAATTTAGGCTGTAGTTGTCCTAGGGACATAATGACACAAATACATTTAAAGATGCTTTCCACATCAGCAGTATTTCTGTTTGCTGCGTTACTAGCTACATTAGTTGTCCTAAGTGACATGTGTGAACCTGAAACCCTGATATTTTTATTGCTATTTTATCTTTAATAAGTTAAATTGAATTGCTGTACAAGTGTTCAGGAAGTTGACCTGCTTGCAAATAGCTTTCTTCTTTAAGTAGTCAAAGAAAGAGTAAGTAGTGATGGAAAGATACAGTAAAGCCAGATGATGAATTTTGTCATAGAGACAACTGACATTTACCTCCTCCCATTTTCTTATATAAAGGAGCATTTCTCAAGCTGATGGTGACACACAACAGTTTCAGGACTGCTACTGGGCAGTAATTAAGACCTGCTGAATCCACATTGACTCTGTAGTGTGAATTCTGAGTTTGAAGTGTTGTCTCCAGTGTTCATAGGTGCAGGGACAAAGGCAGACAAATACATTCAGCATAGACCTTGCAGGACCCACAGCTCAGGCTCTGTTGAGCTTTGAAATAGCTTCTGAGTCCAAGGTGTCTGTGCATAACCAGCTCTGTGTCCCTGCAGCTATCTTGTGGTTAACCTGCAGTAGTGTAGGCTTCTCCGAATGCTGCAAAGCTTGCTTTTTCCTTATGTGAATATTATTCCTCTTACTTCATCTCTCTTTGAAGTACAGGAAGCTCTACAGTCTTCTAGGATGACAATATCCTGGGCATACACAGCCAGACAGGTACTTTTCATTTAAGTGAAACATACATGGAAGAGCCTGTTTCTTTGTTTAATTGTTAAAGATGGTTAGTCAAGATACCAAAATTCACACTGCAGATTTCTGAAAGAGGCGAGATGAATTCTAGACTGGAGACTGTTTGCCAAACCACTTTGTTGGTTTCTTTTCCAAAACTGATGGTTTTGTAAAGAACAAAGAGCAAGATGAACTATAAAAATCAGATTAGAGGAGTAGAGATTTATAGCTGCCTGATTTTTGTACATTATTTTAAATTGCAGTTCATTGGCTGGACATGGATAGACAAAGTTATTCTACTGCATATTCCTGCTTCAACAGATTCTCATGGAGACACTTAGTTTTATTGTATAAATCTGTATTCCAACCCAAACTATTCTATGATTCTGTGATTCCACTGATACCTGCAGCAGAAAATATACAAGGAGTTTAATTTCCATTTATCTTCATTTCTTTCCCTGGTAATCCTCCTTGCAGAGTGTTTAGTCTAGCTCCAGCTGTAGACCAGGGAATATTTAGAAAGTTCAAGAGAACTGAAGAATTGGAGTAAAATATTTAGATAGAATTCTGCAATTATAGAATAGTTTAGGATGGAAAATACCTTTAAGAACATTGAGTCTATTTGTTAACCCAGCACTGCGAAGCCCACCTCTAAACCATGTCTCTAAGTGCCACATCTACACATCTAATTACCTCCAGGGCTGATAATTCACCCACTTCCCAGGGTAGCCTGTTCCAATGCCTGACAACTCTTTCCACAGAGAAATTTTGCCCTTGTTATTTGGGAGAAGAGACCAACCCTCACCTCACTACTTTAGGTAGTTGTAAAGCGTGATAAGCCTCTTCTCCAGGCTGAGCACCCCAGTTCCCTCAGCTGCTTCTCATCACACTTGCGCTCCAGCCTCATCACCAGCCTTTGTTGCCCTTCTCTGGACTTGCTTCAGCAACTCAATCTCTTTCTTGCTGTGAGGGGCCCAAAACTGAACACAGTACTTGGAGTGACTCCTCACCAGTGCCAGGTTCAGAGAGACAGTCACTTCCCTCGTCCTGCTGGTCACGCTTTTTCAGATACAAGCCAGGATGCCAGTGACCTTCTTGGCCACCTGGGCACACCCTGGCTCATGTTCAGCTGCTGTCGACCAGCACCCCTGGGTCCTTTTCCATTGGGCCACTTTCCAGCCACTCTTCCCCATCCTGCAGCACTGTCTGGGGTTGTTGTGACCCAAGTGTAGGACTGGCACCTGGCCTTGAACTCAGAAAATTGGCCTTGGCTAATTGATCCAGCCTGTCCAGATCCCTCTGCAGAGCCTTCCTGCCCTCCAGCAAATCAACACTCCCTCCCAGCTCGGTGTCATCTGCAAACTCACTGAGCATGCACTGGATCCCTTCATTCAGATTGTCAATAAAGATATTAAACAGGACTGAGCCCTGGAGAACTCCACTTGTGCCCAGCTGCCAACTGGATGTAAAAAACTATGTTCACCACCACTCTCTGGGCTTGACCAGCCAGCCACTTTTTTCCCAGCAAACAGTCCACCCATCCAAGCCCTAGGAAACCAATTTCTCCAGGATAATGTTGTGGCAAATAGTGTCAAAAGCTTTCCTAAATTCCAGCAGATAATATACACAGCCTTTCCCTCACCCACTAAACAGGTCACCTTGTTGTTGAAACCAGGTTATTCAAAATAGGAAAGCTCAGTTACACGCTGATTAGGAAGAATAGGTTATTTATGGACTAGAACAAAGCCAGAGTTGTAAGCTCATTTAGTACAGTTGTTGAAGGTATTAAGGTGGCAGGTGATTGTTGATGAAGCATGACCAACCAAATCAACTGGTTGCTGTTTTTTTTTAATGAAAGAGAGTTCCAGGACTCTCTTAAGGTACTGTCTCAATACACTGCTTTCAGTGCCTTGAAGTATTAGGGAGGTGCTTTAGGCATGAGTGAGCTGGAAGTCACTTTAAATATTACTCCAGAGACAGCCTTTTTTGGGTAGGTTTGGAGGAATACTTAGAGGAAATGGCCTAATAATAACTTAGTGAGCATGGAATGAGATGGATGGAGTCAGTGGTTAAGAGCAAGGAGAGGAAGGAAAGCAGAAGATATAATACTGAGGGTGAAGCCAACAAGCAGTTTACTCTGGCAGAAGCCTTTGAGCACAAAGAATTGTAATTAGTTTAGAAGATGAAGGTCTGCCAACTTTTGTGCTAGAATTAAAAACTACTGTACAAAAGCAGTCGACTGTAACATTTATGTGCTTATGAGGCTTACCATACTACCAAAATTCATGTACCAGCTACCACAATCATGTTAGATAGCAGGAGCTGAGAAAGCCAGGTGTGAACGCTACTCAGAGACATGTAGTTTGCAGTGTATTGTGAATTTTTGTCATCAGCCATAAAGCTGTGAGCCATGACCGTAAGTGAGCAAGTACCTAGGCTTTTTCTGTTGTTTTAAGTCAAAAAAAAGGCCCATTATACCATAGGGGTGCTGGTACAAAGCAGTGTCCTCAGGAATTCTCAGTGATATGCTGAATGGAGAAGAACAATATATTTGTTGGAAGTACTTCCTGATCCACATCTCAAGCATAGAATTAACACTGTGTATCTTTTACATATAGCTCACTGAAGGAAAAGATTCTTTAGTGAGAATGACTGTCATCATTATCCTGCTGAGTTTTTTATTTATGTGTAACTATGGCTTATAAACCAAAACAAGGTCTCAGGTGAGTAGGATTAAGACAGTAGTGTTGCAGTGGTGGTGACGTCCCCATGTTTCTGATGTCAATATCAGGAAAACATCTATAATCATATTTACATTAACATGCTTCAACAGCTGTTGGATTATCTGTTCTGGTTTTAGCAACCACACAGCTAATTTTGTACTGGCAGGATCAAACCAATTCACATGAGCTCATATAGAGTTAATAATTTTAGGTACAGGAAGTAGAAAAAGATTTTTTGAATTATTTCTAGCTTTGGACAAACTGATGTCATCACCAAGAATCCTGTCCCTTCCAGATTACTTCTTATTGATTCTCTTACCATTTTACATCTACTGTGTATTAAAAATGCTGAAGCTCAGATGTCTAATTTTAGAACCTGAATTTAAAAAAAAAATCTGTCTCTGCTTACCAGGTTCTTCTATTTCTGCCAAGTTAACTTTCTTATTACAAAGGACTTGTAAGTCTTCTGTTAACAGAAGTTCCTTTATTGTCTCTGAGGGCCCAACAAAGCGGATAGACACCATTTTCAATCAAAACACTAGATTCCTGTAAATGGTACTTAATTGTACAGGGGCACATTCTGATGGCTTTTGGCAATTTAGTGCACTGGCAAAGGTGATGGTCAAAAAAACCAGTGACTATCAGAAATAGGTCATAGAATGCTATTCTTGACACCACTACTAAATCTTAAATATAGGGCTATATGATGGAAGTATTTGCTTGAAACTTGGTAAATACTGGGTGGCGAACCACAGATGCCCTTGGGACATCCCTGAGTATTGCTATCACTATTTCCAGTCTGTGATTCAGTTTTCTCTGTGTTAAGGAAGGCATTTTTAAACATAGCAAAGCTGAGGTTTTTGTATGAAAACATGCAGTACATCATATCTAATTTGTGGACAGAATTCGCTGATGCTTGTGCTCTTTATTTGCTTGGTAAGTTCTTCTTTTACCACCAAGAACTTAGGCTTCTTCTGAGGTATGGAAAGCTTCATTACCAACTGCATAAAACCTTGCTCTAGGAGAGCTTCTGAAGGAATAAGATACAACACCATATCTATGGGTTGATGATTTTTTATATTATGTTATATTTTTCCATCTGTTTTTTCATCATTTAGGTTATAAGACCACATTCCCATAGGGGAAATTATTGTTAGGGCAAATATATGGGCACATCATTAATAAACACCACAAAGTATTTAATTAAAGTGCTAACATAGAAATTAATGAGTACTAGTCCTGGTAAGAAATTGTAATCATTTGTTACTGAAGAAATATGATTATGAGAATTCTGGTCTGTTTCTAAACCTTATCGCTTTGCCCAGAACTTGCTTAAGTTTATTTGGAGATAAAAATGCAAGCAATGATCAGAGGATCAAAGGCACTGTGGTTCTTTCTAGGATGACTTTTCATGTTAATAAACTAATACACAGCAGTCAAATAGGGGACTGTTTGTCTTTTTTATTAAAACCAAAACCAGTAAGAGCAGAATTAAAAAAAAAAAAAACAAAAACAAACCCGCACACCAAAAAACCAACAACCAAATGAAAAACAGGAACTGAAAACTCAGTTTGATGTTTTGCAGCTTCTTTGTTGTAATTTTTTGGGGGACAGAGGAGCAGGTAGCTGCCTTCTTTGTTCCCATAGACCTGCTGACACTCTGACTGATTTTTCTCCCTGGAAGCTGTTGACAGAATTGCTCAGACCACTGTAGGGTTCACATGTGATTAATCAGGTGTTCAGCCAGATGGTGTTCACTTATGCAGTAATTCCTGCAGATTTTCAAAGGATGCTGTTGCAGACAGCAGTCTCCTTGGAATTGTCATGAATAAACTGGGGAGGCATGAGCACAGAAATGACACTGTCCCAGACTCTCCTCATCTCTGTAGCCTGCATGCACTTTGACAAATCAAATTAAAAGCCGTGTCGTATTAGCCTTGAGTAAGAAGTGTGAATATATATACACACTTGGAAATAGCTTAATAATAACTAAGAGAGAAATTATCTGGAATATATCAGGAATACTGGATTGCTTACTGATCCAGCAGATCTGTTTGATCCTTGCTAGCAGCACTTGTGTCACTCAAAAAGAGAGAAGGCACAGTGTAACCTACCTTTCTTGCTGACCCTGTACGGCAATCAGCCAAAGTATTGCTAGCCAGAATCAAGCACTTTTTGTCATGTGTGCTTGATTCTTCTTTTATCCAATTATTTATTTACAACAGTAATTTCCTAAATATGTGAATTCTTATGTTGGACTTAAAAAAATTGATGTTAACAGATTTCAGTTTGTGCTGAATTTTTTTGCCATCAGAAATTGAAGCTGACAACCAAAATCCTCACTGGAATCTGGAAAGGAGAAGGGTAGTGTTATCTGGGTATTTTAATCTTCCCTAAATATAGACTATAACCTCTCATTCTAGTTTCAGAGCATTTGTAAAAGATTTAACCTTACTTTCTTCTCCCATCCTTTTCAATCAGGAAACATAAACTGGATGGCATTAGCTTTATTGAATTTCTTCTGAATGTCTAAATGCAGAGACACAGCCCATAATATTCAAGATTATCTTGAATGTCTTTTTTGTTACCCTGAATCGGCAATGATGATAGCACTAGTTCTTACACCTAATTTTTTTTGCAGTTTCTTTTTGTACATACCCTTTTGCATCTGAATTGTTTTTATTCCTGCATGTAAAGGTCTATGCATTGCAGTAAGTTATCTCATTGTTTCATTTACGGAGGGGTTTCAGTTATATTTTTGAATAATGTTCAGTGAATTAGGAAATTTGAATGTTGCCCCTATTGATACAGTGGGGTATAAATCCATATGTTAGTTTTTTGTAGCACTTTTACTCCCATGAAAGTTCAGATGTATTTTGGAGAGAACGTGCGAGGTTTTTGTGAAATCCCTTTAAGACTAGCACCTATATAAGCCATTGATTTAGCCTAGTAATCATTTTCTGGAATAAAATGCAGAGTGGATAAGCAAAGTATTTCAAGTTTGTAATTTTTTAACACTTAAGTTAAAGTCTTCACATAAAATGTGTTTTTCATTAAGAAATAGCTGAAGTGCACACAGTGTTCTCTGCTCTACTTGTTGTTTTACAGGTGCACATCTGGTTACTCAGAAGTGTCACAGGATAAAAATGCTATTTTCTGTTTGCTTCTCTGCACAGCCAAAGGTAGCCAGTGGCCCACACAGCCATCTGAAAACATGGCTGTGTATTTCCCAATAGTCTGGCATTGGTGAAGAGTGTTAAAGAAGGATTAGGGTCCGGGATGATGAGTGTATGAGCCTTGTTGAATGTTAAATTGCTTCCCTGGGGTCCTGCTGTTTGCCCAGGAGCAGTGAGAGCTGAGCTGGGGGAAGAGCATGTCCAGCCTGACAGGGCCCTCAGCAGTAACAGGGGCCAAAGGAGTATAGGGCAGCTCTTGGTGCACATTTGTTTAGGTTGTGCTTGTAGCCTCTCTGAGAGGTACTCAGGTACTGCTTTAGGATTAAAAAGGAAGAGCCAAACAGCATCCTGCTCTGTTAGTAGGACTCCATGACATGCTATCCTGTCAATAAATAATCCTGTGTTTAAAAAAAGCAAGTAATAGTGCAGAAAAATCATCTGACTGTGGTTTATGAACAAATTCTTGACTCAATTTTGTGTTCAGATATGGGCTTCAAAAAGTAAGAGGGAAATGTTGACTTGTTAATAATCATTTACTAAGGTGACTGGTTTTTTCATGTCCAGTAAAGAGCTGCAGCTCCTCAGGAAACATGGGACCCTTTCAACAGCTGTCCTATAAATCAGTTATATGTTTGAGTGATCCATTCTCCAAGTAAGCACTTACTTCTTAGAAATAGCAACCACTGTAAATCAGCTGGGAGGGATATGTAGACAGGTATCACGTAGCTGCACAGGGATGTTTACCAGTTTCATTAAGTGTTGTTCTTGTGACAGATTAAATCCAATGGTGAGCTGCTGATTAAAAATGTTCAGCTGCGGCATGCAGGGAGGTACATGTGCACTGCTCAGACAATCGTGGACAACTCCTCAGCTTCAGCTGACCTTGTGGTAAGAGGTAAGTTTCTCCTGGTAATACAGAAATGTGGCTGGTTTTCACCTAGACAAGACACCAAGACAAGAGTGTTTCTGATTGTTTAGGACATGTGATTTCTCATCAACAAATGGCAGAAATTAAAATGAGAAGTGCATAAATGGGCAAAGTCATAGAAGTCTACTCAGGGTAGTGATTTGGTTGTAGACATTTAGAGGTCTAACTGAGCATGTGTTTTCCTGAAGAGAAATAAGGATTTTTTGATTATGGGTATTTTCCTTATGTGAAAGCAATTTTTAGATATTCTAATTTAGTGTTCATTATAAAAACAGATTTGAAGAATCATTTCAGTGTGACTCCTGGAAACATTTCTAAGTCACTTCTCCTTTTTCATAAAGCTGTATGGATTAAATTATTGTGTATAATACTACAGCTACATTAAAAGGATTCTGAGTTTTCAAATTACAGAAACCAAGACATCTGAGGTTGTTTATCACTCAGTTTTTATCCGATTCATGTCTGTTAAGTGTTACTGCAGTCTCAAAATGGTGTTCTTGCTCATACAGTATGTGTCCTACAAGATCTGTTACAATGTGAAGTTTTAATAGCGTGAGTTAATATCCTTTGGGCATTTTGCTCTCTTTTATGCCTGTGGGCATAACACATTCTGAAGCGCTAATTCTCTGTTTTGCTGACAATTCAAAGCTGATACAACTTGTAAGTTGAGTTGCCTTGCTGTTTTGTTTTGCCCCACACTTGAGTTACACCACAGAGCTGTGTAGCAGCTGAAGTATAGCTAGTGTTGTGGTTCTGACCTTCTGTCTTCTCTGGTTGGTTGTTGTGCAGTTGAATATTTCTGCATTTAGTTTTTTCTGGGTAATAACAGCCCATGAAATGTCATCAGTTTTGGATAAAATGTCAAAGCAAATACGGTAAGTGATGAAACTACAGAATAGATCTGCAAAGTAAAAGAGTAGGATCTGTTCATATGCCTTAGTATTATGTAAGTAGTTCCTTTTAAAAATTAAAAGACAAGGTGCTTTATCAAGCTTCTGATTCTCCTTCCAACCCAGTAATTAGAGTCATTGCTCAGAGACTATTTTGTAGAAGAAACTAGCATTAATTTTGTTCTCAAAATTCATATTTTAATACAATGAACACAGTTCTGCTTACAGCTGCCTTTTTGTGAGTGTAAAGCTCAGCATCTTAGCAGGCCAAAAGTAAATATCTTATGAAATATGACAAATGTGGGATTGTAGTTTCACTGCATTGGTATGGAAGAGGCAACAGCAGAGTATAAAAACAAAGAGCTATATTCTACAGCATCTCATCAGTGTAGTGGTAAAGGATAGCCACTGTCAGTGCAGGCACATGAAGATGTTTTGTCTGTCCACAAAACAATTTAACAGTTCATATGGATTTTTCTATGTGATCTTGTTTAAATTTTTGGTGATGTTAGTACTCTGAAGACTGCAGCCCCCGTGTGCACCTACAGACCTTACTGGCCCTGTGCTTGCCACCCTGGGGCTGTGTTACAGACATGCCTGCTTCCAGCTCTGTCTCTGGCCCTGCCTCCTGGATGTGCTGTGGGTAGCTGCCTTCTGGATAGACTGCTTGGATATATGCAGCAGTTTGTCACCTGGATGCACCCATTTCACTGCCCCTGGTACCTGGGACTACCGTAACAACACCCGGCTCTGCCCACTATATTTAGACCCAGTGGAACCATACCCTACTGCTAAAGGAACTACCGACCTCAGGGTTAGCTGTGGACCCGGTATCAGCTTTCCTATGGAGCCTTTTGCTTCTCTTATGGCCCTTGGTGTTTCCTGAGACATGCCATTTTCAGAAGCTGATGGTGAGGTGAGAAGCTGTAAGAGGTATCTTATGAAGAAAGAAGAAAAGTTGTTGGGATTGATGAACCTTTTCATACCTTCCAGACTGAGGGCTTCTGAAGTGAACAGGCTTGCAGGAGAATGGGTCTCTCATCAGACCTTAGCTATGTGTGTCCTTAGAGCTGGGATAGCAAATCTGCATGTTACCAGGGTGGAGAGTTGACCAACAACCCTCATCTTAAAAATCAGCTCTTAACAACAACTTCTACTTCATGCATCCTTTGTGAAGAGAAAGAAGCTGTTGCCGCATGCAGTGAGGTATTAGTCCTTACCTTGAAAGTGAGGTCCAAGGAATGAAATTGCTTGCTTGAAGGATATATTCATTGAAACAAAGGTACAACAATATATGCTAGTATATGCTTTTGATTCAGTTAATTTCATCTGAGTTCTTTCGCTCAGCTCTATGGAGAAAATAAAGAGCTCAAGAAGCTGAAAATGCATTTGGCACACTGTATTTAGATCTGATTTTGAAATCTCCTTCCATTCTTTTTTTCTTGTTTTGTTTTGATTTTCTGTGGTTTCTCTGTAAATAGTGCAGAGAAATATATTATGGTATTGTTGGGGTTTTTTAATATTCTCTGGGACTTGTTCAATCAGGTTGTTGGATAATTATCTGGATCATGTTGGCATATTATTATCTCTGAATGTTGAAGCAGAAAATACATCTCAGTAGTCCTAATGCATTGTATCTGTTTTTACACAACAGTTTATATATCTATCAGATAACTGTGTATCATATAAAACAGAAACACAATAACAAAATCAGAACTTTGTAGGAACTTTGAACCTGATGAGGGGTTTACCACATTGGAGTAATATGAAGGCCAAGAAAAATGGGAAGAGTTCTATAGAAATCTCTTTTCGGGTATGATTTTTCTCCAAAATAAGTTACAGGGTTTTCCACATAACTTGCAGCCAGAGCCTATACAGCATAAGCAGAAGTGTAGGTTAAAAGTGAGTGCCCAATAAAGTCATCATTACATGGAATTTGAGAAGGAAAATTTTTTGGTTTTTTTCCTTTGTTCAATTTTGTTCAGTAAAAAGAGCAGCTATATTTTCAAAATACCATCTTTTCACTTAAGATTATCTCAATATCAATTAGATAAGAATCATTAAAGTTTTATTTGGTAGTTATAAAATGCAAGAACAGCTGTTCTCTGAATCATTCCATAGAGTATTAAAAGTTGATGAACTTTAATATTTTCAGCATATTTAATTTGTTAATTGTACTATTTTTTTTTTCTCCAAGGTCCTCCAGGCCCCCCTGGAGGTATAAGAGTAGAAGAAATTAGAGACACTGCTGTAGCACTTACCTGGAGTCGTGGAACAGACAATCACAGTCCTATTTCTAAATACACTATCCAGTCAAAAACCTTTCTATCTGAAGAGTGGAAAGATGCCAAAACAGGTAAGAGTAATTCCAGAAGTAATAAAGACATTAAGTTTTAAAGTATCATTGTAAGAAAGTTTGACTACTCAGAAAGTAATTCCAGTAGAAGGAAACCAGGGATGCTATTAATGTCTGCTGCAGGTTTACTGTCCTGTCAGGGTCTTGTCAACAGTTTCGTTCCCAACACTTGGAAGGCCTGAACTGAATATTAAGAAATACAGAAAAGAACTGGCCAGAGTTGCTACCTGGTTTTTTGCCTCTTTCCTTGTTGCCTGAAACATTCAACATCAAGTACTGGAATCATAAAAATTTATTTACAGGTTAATTTGGATGAAAAGTGAATGTCTTCATTTCTGTATTTGTTATGGAGAAAGCTGGTTAAAATTGTCTTCTTTTTTCTGGGAGCAGACTAAGTTCCAGTTGTATTGAAACTGGCACCCCTAGAGGAAACATAGCAAAGATTATCCATCTAACCACTGGATGTCATCACTGTGCCACAAAATTGCAGTTAAAGAAGAACCTACCTGAGCGCAGGACAGTTTATGTAATTTTTTTTTTTGTAGGATTTAACATAAAAGCATAAATTGTTAAATATTTTTAAGCTTTTAGTATCTCTCAATGTGTCAGGAAGGATAGCATTGTCACAAGCTATACAGAATTTTCCCATCAGTATGTTTCATTATCCCACCCTTATAAATTACAACTTAAGTGCTTTCCTGTGGAATTAAGGTATCATATACTCTGCATTTCTAAATATTAAGAACATTAATAGTTTCAGTGATTGTCCTCCATTTAAGTTTTCACTTGAAACTGCAGGTGTGTAAGAAATAGACTGACATATTAAACTGGAAATCTGTTACATTTTTTAGAGTAAAAAGTTAGATATAGTAAACCTTCTGTCGTACATAATATTTTTCTTTCAGACTATGTAGTATATGTAGTTCTCTTGGATATGATTGCCTCCATCAGCCAGCACTAATATTTTTAATGTCAAAGTAGCTTGGAAAATAAACCCAGAAGGCTCCCCAGCCCCTTCTTATCTCTTATATCTTTTTTAATATATAGAATAGATTTCTTTGAGCTTAAAAAAAAAAAAAAGTAGAAATCAGAGCTGTTCAAATAACTGATTATTTGGTTCAGTAACAATACATGCAGGAGGGAGAATCCTTTAAGACTAGCCTCTGCTTTTCTCAGGATAAGTTAATTTTACTTCATATTCATTCCGTAGTTTTCAATTAAAGAAAATAAGGAAATTTGAAGAATTTGGCAACTGATACTGTTTTGTTTTGTGCTGTGTGTTACTGGAACCGGAAATGGAAGTGTAAGAGTTAACATAAGTGTTGGTTTCAGAACTTCATTCTGTTTGATTCGGAGCAGAGACTTAAAACTACTCTTCTCACTTCTCAGGAAGATTCCCTGCTTGCAATGTTATAGGTGTGATGGGATGAACTTCTCTGTATCTCTGAAGTTCTCTGCTTTCTCAGAATTACTGAGGTGGTCTTTGAGACATGCAGTCAGACTTTGAATCTTACCCTAAAAAATGCTGAGTGGGATTTACATCTGGGGTGGGACAAGGGAGGAATCTAAGTTGTTGAATTCCTTTTTAAAGGTACTAACACAAAAGATACATCTTTATACATTATTAATTTCTGAAAAGTTGAAAGTAACTATTCTGGTGTTTTCAAAATCCTTACTTTTTCATTTGAACCACACTTACGAATTTTGATAAATAGATGATCCCCTCAAAACAGGTGAAATCAGCATAGTAACCATCACTAGCATCACTGCAAGCTTTTACTTAATTGCTGAGCTGCTCCCATTTTGATTCACTGTTAACTTTCAGATAAATGTAGCATGAGGAACAGTCCAAACTGATCTGTCACCAAATGTTTAGGCTATCAGTTAATGCTGTTAATTTTCTATGTGTGAAGCAAGAAAATATACTTTGGCATTGCATTTTGGAAATATTGTTATTATTACTCCTAGCATTATTCTCCCAACCAGATCATTCATCTCAGGTTTCATAATACTGAGTGTGTTTTGTGAAAGAAGTGTATTCTACTTCACAGTATGGAAATATGTATGAATGGATTATTTAATAAGTTGTTGACATTGATGTTGCTCTTTCCAGTTAAGGGGGTCAGATTCTCATTTTGGCAAGTGTTCATAATTGTTCTGGGAATCTGTGGAACAGTAAAATTAAATTAAGAGATCAGATGACCAGGAAGGACATTGAAAGAATGTTAAATTTATATCACAGCTTGGATGATGTGGGAGGTTTGCAATAGCTTTACTGTCTAGATGGAAAAATAATTTGAGTAAGTGACGCAGTTCGTCACACACACACAAACACACACTCACACTTTGATCAGAAGACATGAACTAAGAACTTTAAGTTTATTTAAAAGTCTGATGCCATTATATATTATTTTTACAAAGGCCAGGGATTGGGGGAGAAGGTTAACACCTTTCCCCATCCCATTGCTCAGGACAACTGTCCATCAGCTGTCCGTATCTCTAAGACAAAGAATGAAAACTACCTTGAAGTTATGATAAACATTTGCCGGTGTTTACAGACCAGAGCGTGAGAAAGAACCCAAAACATGTAACTGTGAAACAGAAGAGAAGGTCGAAAAAATCAGGGTGACAAGTAAGGGGGAGGGATGGTAGAAAGAAAAATGGAAAGTGTGTTCCTTTCTCCTTCAGGACCTCACTTTGGATTGAAATTTAATGTTCATTAGGAAGAAGGAAGTGTTGTCACCATATAGTGCTTACACTGTTCTTGCCTGGCTTTTTAGCAGGTATTGCATTTATATTTTAATTCCAAATCAGCTGCCTTTCCAGTGGAGAATATCTCAATTCTTATCCTTCTCTGAACACAAGACTCTAATTTGACAAAAAACTCGTTCGTATATAAATGAAAATTCGCTGTCTTTCCAAAGCTGCAGATAGCTATAGAAACAACTCCTATTGTCTGTGAATTGCAGACAGTCATGAGTTACTCATTTTATTTATGATAAAGAAGCTCATCCTTATGACAATAACAAGTCTTTTCACAGGAATTACAAGAACATTTGCCTTTGTTAATCAGAACCAGATAGCAAGTCATAACATGCTCACTAATTAGGTGCACCAAATTAGGACCACATTTTATAAACCACTCTTCATCAATTGATTGAACCCTTATGTCTAGCCCTTGTCTGTTCATGTAATGAATTTTTATTTTACTGTTTCTGCATTATAGATTTCTCATTGCATTTGTCTGTAGGTAAAATGAAATTCTACAGTTACAATATGTATTTAGTAAGGAAATCTCATAGCTACATGTGCTAGTTCACACCCAGTTAAAGCTTAGAAGTCAATAAGGGTTTATCCAAGATGTTGTTATAGTTTCCAAATTCCCAGTCACTGCTGTGGGTACTCCTTGTAAAATGGGATATGCGATAATGTGCAACATCAGTTTTCCTTTAGTTGTCTGTTGCAGAATAGTGCAAGTTTTGTCATAATCAACCACACTGTTGCTGACCTAGGTGTGAAAATGCTGTTTTCTAAAGCATTTAATCTTTTTTTTAGACCCATCAGATATTGAAGGAAATATGGAATCAGCTACAGTGATCGATTTAATTCCATGGATGGAATATGAATTCCGGATAATAGCAACAAACACTTTGGGGACAGGAGAACCCAGTATGCCATCACAGAGGATTAGAACTGAAGGCGCTCGTACGTAAACAGAAAATGTCACGTTTTCTAAATGTGGTTCCTAATTTTTACATTTGTGTTTACCAGTTTTGCAATTTTAGATTTTACTTTAAAAAAGTAGTTTATAAGATCCAGTGTGCAGAGAATATATTTTCAGCCACCCAGTACTACAGATTGTAGTAAGCAAGTACCAAAGTATGAAGATGTGACAGCTTCAAAGCAGACAGAAAAGAAACATCATGATATTGCAGATTTGTCTCCAATGCTGAAACAGAATCATCCTGCATCTTTCAGAGATCCCCCACTGTATCTGTCTGCCAGGCTGTGTGTGTATGAGTGCATGCACGCGTTTGGGATCGTGGTTCAGGACTTAGGAAAAAACATGCATGTATTTAACTAGGAAAATGTCCATTTGGCACTTGGTTTGTATTCTAACTGAAGAATATATGACAAGATGTGTGTTCTACTGGATAATGCAAATTTTCTGTGTTTGCAGGTTTAGTCTGGTGTCTTACTTCATGTCATGTATGTGACATTATCCAACACAATGTACTCTCTTACCACTCTGGTTGCTCAGTGTTAATAATTCGGAGCATATTTAAGGATATACTTTAGGCTTAGGCACATACTTTTTATAATGAATTCTCAAAAAAGAGGAATTAGATATTACTATTCTAGATAATACATTCTGATTTGACTGTACAGAGGAGGTAACAGTGGTATTGTAGGGGTAATGTATCCCTGCACAAAGACTATATCCTACAAAACCTGTATACCGCAGAGTAGCACCCACTTGCAGTCAAGATTTCTTTACAATTGTTTCCCATAGCTTGAGTTTTGAAGCTAAAAATGAAAAAGCAAAATGTGAAAACCAAATTTTGCAATTACACTTGCTAGGTAATAACTTTGATCAGAGAGCATTTTCAAAATAAAATGTATTTGCATTATAAATTTCAAAATATTCATTAAAGACAAATTTGGTGCATTAAAATTTTGTCGCTTGGGGAGAAATAAAAGAAATTGGTTAAATTATTTTGGCTAGGGAAGGAAAAGCCACAGAACTTTAATACTGAAGAAAAAGACAGTCCCTGCTTAGAAAATTGACTAGTAGAAGCATATGTTTTATGACTCAAGAGCTGCATTTGAAGGCTCAAAAATCTACAGGAGAAATATACACATGCTTCTTTGAATGCCTGGTGGACAATAGACATTTTTAAAATATTAGAAAAGACACAGATAAGGAGAGAAATAATGCTAACAGGTGGAATAGGGGTAGTGTCCTGCAGTGTGCAGTGTGCCAATGTTCATGGAATTTTTGTAGGCTCCCCAAAAATGTCATCCTTTCCAATTTTGTAGCAGGATGTACCTCTTTTGCAAGAAGTGCATTAGTCTGTCTGATTCCCCAGGCACAGCACCATGCTCTGGCAGACTGTGAGACAGGTTTTGGCAAGCCATGCAAAATGGTAATGTAGTCTTCTTAGGCATCAGTCAGAACTTCTTGTCATGACAAAACAGTTTACAGATTAGCTTCTGTGCCCATGTGTGTTTTCTGCCAGGAGCTGGAATTTGATATAAGTAACAGTAGGATTTGAGTTGCTTGACAGTCAATGTCAAGGGTACTACAGAAGCAGTATGCACAACTGCATGTGCATTCTCATGTAATTATGGAAAAGGTAAATAACAAACAACAAACCATGTCCACATATTGTAGTTATTGTTAACATTTTCTGTGTTAAACAACAACAAACAAACAAAAGTCTTTGTCGTACTATGTGGGTGACAAATAATATCTGTTACACTTAAAAGCTGTCAGTGTCTTTTTCAATTTTGAAATCTCTCTTCGGGTAGATAATTTCAGTAACTTACTAGCATGCTAAGACTGTGTGCAGTGGGGTTTTTTTATTTTTAATGAAACAGCTTGCATCATCAATAGCATTTCACAGTAATTTCTTGAATTCAATGGATCAAGGTCTAGTTTTATGTTTAGTTTTTGTTTTATGTATAGTTTTTTTCTGGGTACATTAGAGTAATTGTCTAAGTTAGTTACCTGGTCTTAACAGAGAGAGAAACCTGGGTTTAATGGTTGAGAGAATGAGGAAGATTCTTTTGAAAAGAATGACTTGTTAGACTTTAAACAGACAGGTTTTTTTCTGTTCTGTGGCAGCCTGTCTATCTTCTTTGACTACTTAAG
Source organism: Donacobius atricapilla (assembly GCA_013397315.1). Taxonomy (NCBI): domain Eukaryota; kingdom Metazoa; phylum Chordata; class Aves; order Passeriformes; family Mimidae; genus Donacobius; species Donacobius atricapilla. The sequence continues at coordinate 584,091 of WBMY01017043.1, forward strand.
CATTCTAGGAACCCTCCACCTCTCACACAGCTCTAAAGCTATATTTTTATAATAGATAGTGTGACTACAAGGCCAGGTAACAAACTCCAGCTTTCTCTCAAATTGTCCTATGCATGTTTCGTCTTGATCTCCACTAATTTGTTTTCAGAAAGGCCAGAAATAAGTGATGCAAACCATGCACTGAATGCTGAGTTCAATTTCAAATTTATTTTTGCATATTTTTATCCTGTCTGAAAGCATTAGTTCTGCTCTGCTTTGTGTTCCTCTTCAGCTGACCCTCAGAGAAGGCCTCAGCAATCATCTAACTTACATAGTGCTTGAGTACTGTGACTTACAGCTTTCACTGATTAGTGGAGAAAATGCCTGATCCTACTCAGGATTTTTTTACTCAAAGAACACATTAATTTAGGTAGGACATGTGGCTCATACATGCACATCTGAGGCATGTTTAATGCCCTTTAGGTAGGCTATCATGTCCTAAGTCTTCAGTGGTACTTTGTGTGTCCGTATTGAGTGAGACAGCAGATAAATACTTAAACACCATAGAGGATAGAACTAGAATCACTGCACTCCGTGCAAAGAATCTGAGAGAAATGACAAAATGATTTATAATGGTGCCCTTGAAAGCATCCTGCTTTACCACCCAGCTGTGCACCAATGATAGATCAACAGATCATATTTCATTACACAGAGTATCAGTGTAAAATGCAATTGGTAAATTATAAAGTGCTATGCCAGTTTTGCTCAGGTATATCTACCCATCCTGAATGTGACTATTAAGAAGATGTGCCACTAATCTAGAATGCAGTTCTGCTGCCAGTGCTTCAAAGATAGACCCATGGGTTTAACCTTACACATGGCAAGCAAAGCCATTGAAGTAAGTGGGACTGATCACAGTGTGTTAAGGTAATTACACATGCAGGTCTACAGTGCTTGAGCCCTTGGTGTGCCAACATCTGAGAAAGCACAAGAACAGTATACAGTGTGCCTCTCCTCAGATTTAAGAGAAATTTTCCATTCCTGAATATTCAATTAAATATTCGTAGACCAGACAGGGAGAAGGAAGAATGATGGCTAGCTATGGTTGCAGCTGGCACATTTCCTGAAGCAGTAGCTATACATTAGTCTTGGCAGATTGCACACCATCATTACTTGAATTGTGTGTACCACGTGTACTCATTGGCCTTGCAGCTGTCTGCTGCATATTTTGTAGTAATTTTTCTTGTCTCTTCTGTTTCACTAGCTCCTAATGTGGCTCCTTCTGATGTTGGAGGAGGGGGTGGAAGCAATCGAGAGCTGACAATAACATGGATGGTAAGTATTGTGCATGCAAGGTGGCATGAAACCTGAAATATCCTATATCTGATGTTGCTCCTCCAGAAACGTCTGGATGGTTTGTCCCTGGGTCTTGTGAGAACAGGACTTGTATATAATATATAGGTTTTCAGCCTTTTCTCATGAAAAAATACATGAAAAGAATGAGGAAGAGAGTACCTTAGGGGTTTATGTTAGACATTTCTAAAATATCATCTAAAACTTTCTAAAACAAAGAGATTGAAACACATACTGACTATGATAATGCATCATTAAAAACAGCCTTCATTCTGCTATTGAAGCAATGGTTTTGAAAACTTACCTATACTGTGGATATAGGTAAAGCAAGAAGGGAAAAGAGACACCAAGGTAAGAAGAAAGCAAAACCACAGCACAAGAGAGGATAAGGATTTGTAAACTGAGTTGCATAGGCAAAAGTAGCATGGAAGAGAGAATTGAAATCTACAGCAGGGTATTTGGAAGCTAGGGAGAAGAAACAAAAATATAGTGCTGGATTCATGTCAGAGCCTATCAGTATCCCGGAAAAAACAGAGTTACAGCAGCATTACCTCCGGCAAAGAAAGATAGCTATGCTATGCTTGAGAATATTACCAAGTTTGTTTTCTGTTGACCTCTCTGTTCACTGTCATAAAGCTATGAAATACATAAGGCACATTATGCCATTTGTGTCTTTTGGGGAATAGTTGTTTCACACGTAGCAGCTGTTACCTCTAGGAGGAGTGCTTTTTTCTTGTGGGAAGTAATGTAAAGATGTCATAATTCCAATGTATTGTTGTACAGGGACTCTCCTTTTGAGTTTGCAAATTTAAGTCCATATGCATATTTCCTTCTTTTTTGTACTTAGGATTGATCATATGTCTGTGAAAGTTCTCAGGTATGACAGAAATAGCCAGTCATATCTTTGAGCTATCAGATTTGGGCTTTCCTGGCTGGGTTTTTTGGGGGGGGTTTGGGTTTTTTTTTTTGTTTTTTAACTGAGTACAAAATGTTTATTCAGTCTTCCTAAGTATTTTAGCAGTGAAGAAAATATTTACAAGTTTCTGAAAAAGAAGGTCCACATTTCTGCTACAATATATTGGAAAGGTTGTATCTTAGTTCCCCTAATAATAGGTTAGGAAGTAAATGTGTCCTAATTGGCTTACTTCTGGTCTCTTATTTTTGAAGAGCAAAAGAACACATGCAATGGAAAGGTGCCAAAGACCTAGTTTATTTTACTTCACAAGCCTTTCTTCTGAAAACTTTAACAAACTACAGAGCTGCTTCTTGCATTGCATGTAAAGACTGGTACTCATGGCATTTCCAATAGCATTTCCATGGCTGTGACCAAACTAAACAAAGAAAATACAGCTAGGAGAATAGTGGCTACTGCAAAATTAGGTACAAGACCACTTTAGTATTTCCTGTACACCCAGGCAGATTTATATTTTCATTATTTCTCTTACCTAATGTTATGCTTTTCACATCTGTTCTGAGTAGCTCCTTTAGTCAGACAAATTAAGCATGGCTTCAGATATTTATTTCCCAAGAATCTTCTATGCTATGTCTAGCAAGGGTTTTTAAGTAGAGACTGTAGATTCATGGAGTCTGACAGACAAAAATATATGTTTCTCTAAGGCTAAGATAAAAATATATATTGATTCCCCCAAATGTGTTGACATTTGCATATGCTACTCTAAATAGTCCTTAATTAAGAAGAGAAGAACAAAATGTATGGCAGGTTCACATGTTGCTGCCAACCCCTTTTCAGCTTCTGCTATGATTCATAAACCCAGATTGACTGAGACAGCCAGAGATGCAATCAAAGCTCTTCTAAGACTTGTTTTGAAAGAGGAACTGAGAAGGAGAGCTAGGAGTGGCATGCCCATTCTTCCTCATTTTTCCTCATTTGTCTTTCCCTCTCCCATTTTCTTTTTCAAAGTTTTCAGGGGATTCTACAAACGAATCACTTACCTATACCTACTTATTGTGTGCAGCCATTGGAGACAAAGCTGCTTTCAAACTTCATATAAGACCTTTCAGAATATAATTTTTAAGTGCTGGTCCTGGCTTTCTAAAGTTTGCTCTGGCTGAAAATCATTCTGAGGCTAGGGCCTCATCCAGTCTGCTTACTTTGGCATATGAGATTGAATTCTAGTTTATTTTAAGCCACTAGTTACAGTGATAGATTCCGGAGATCAGCTACACCGAAGTTTCATAAAACCTTGCTCAGAATATCTCCAAACATGTTGGTTTAAGTGCTGCAGTAGTGGGCCAACACCTAAGGAGAATAATGACTCTCTGTGTCAGTGCTCCAAGACCTTTGCCTCAAGATAAGCTATTTCATCTCTGTGAGGTTTCCATTAGGGAAGAAAAGGTGATGCAGGAAGCTTATTCTCAAAGAATGCTTCTGGTCAACTTCCTGATGCACAGATAGATGATTTGATTTTGGCTGGTTGGGTGCAGTGTCTAAGAGTTGTGGCAAAAGCTCCACAGACTCAGAAGGGATCACTGAATGTAGAGCATTGGTAAAAGAGGAAAAAATTCCATTATGGCAGATTGTCTTCCTTAATTTCATATTTTCCAGTACTCCTAGGTAGAGGAAATTACCTATAGTTTTAAGAAATATTTTGGATAAGTACCTTTGATGTCTGTACTGGAAGTGGGAGTCATTTCACTAAAAGATTTACCAGTTAGAAGCTAGGTAGTCTAAATCAGCAGCTGGATCCCCTCCAGCATCAGTGAAAAGTAGTAGAATGAGTCATTCTTTGAATGTGTCCATCTTTCTTTATCAGCTATGTCAGTTGTCTAGGTGACAGACTTTCAGTAAATTGATATAATTTGGGCCAGCCACATAGATTTTCTCTTCACTGTGATTCTTCTGCAAGAATATCTATCTCCACATGTAAATGGACTCATATACTGGCATAGTATGTCTGTGTTACATATCTGCTGTGCCTCATTCCTTCCTCCTTCCTATTTTTTTTTTGCTAGCTTCAGCTGTTTTATTACACAATTATTCTTGGTTTCTTTCTGTGGGAGGTAACATGATGTGTGTCGCACTGAGTTCAGATTAGGAAAAAGATCTTAAAATATTTTCCTGGCAAATACACTAATACTGCAGATCTAAGAGGGCCTATTTTTGATGGGGGTGGAAACAAGCCGTTGAAGGAAACCAGGATGAAATGGAGGCTTAGTTCAGTATTTTTACAATGTACATATTAATGCTTTCTGCATTATTTATATTTCATTCTAGACCTAGCTGTCTACCAAAAACTAACATTTTATTTTTTGTCCCTGCAGCCTTTGTCAAGAGAATACCACTATGGCAATAACTTTGGTTATATAGTGGCCTTCAAGCCATTTGGTGAGAAAGAATGGAGAAGAGTTACAGTTACTAATCCTGAAATTGGCCGATATGTCCACAAGGATGAATCAATGCCGCCTTCAACTCAGTATCAAGTAAAAGTGAAAGCTTTTAACAACAAAGGGGATGGGCCATTCAGTCTCACTGCTGTCATTTATTCAGCGCAAGATGGTGAGTAAATCTTCCAAATGAGTTTTATACTGTGGATCCAGATCAGCACTACCAACATCAGTAGAACCTGGTCCTTGCTAGTGATTTGCATAGCAGGATACATCTTCAGCAGGGAGGGTGTGCACTGCTCTCACAAAACACTCGTACTGACCAGCCAGCTTCCACTTTCTGCTTTCTTTGGGATGCAGAGCATTTGGCTGTAGTCACTGGCATTAAGCAATACACAGCAGCATGCAAGATTCTTCACACAGCTTGTTAAAAGATTTAAGAAAATAGAAAAAGAAATTCTTATCTTCCCAGTGATTACCAAATTTAGATCGTTATTCAGCAATGTCTCTGTGATCTTAATGCATGGATTTGACATATGCTTAATTTTTTTCTTCTAACAGACCACAATAAAGCCTAGTATTTTAGTAGATCAGTATCACAATTGAGCCCAAAATTGTGAAGGAATGATAGTTCAGTTGTATCTAGTTACATTTCGAGCACGTTTCAAATCTCATATAAATTATCCCTGTAACATTCTTTATTCTGGTTTGCATGTTAGAGCTATCAAGTGAGTAATTTAATAGAAACCTCTTTCACATTCCATTAAAATATTTTTCTTAATTCTTACTGTAATTATTTCACATGCTGTGATCTTTAGGACTGAAGTTTAAATGACATTTCCAAACTTAGCAGAAGAGAGAAAGTACTAGAAGAAAGTTAAATAGGAAGAAATATATACAACATCTTTAACTGTGTTATCATCACTCAAGCCTCTTCTAAAAAAATGCGGTCTATTAATTTCTGCCAGAAACCCAAAGAATTGCTAGTATTTTTCTTTACATAGGGCAAAATCTCCTTCACAAGGTCAACAGATGTAGACCAAAGAGCCAAGAGGAGGGATATGATAACAGGGCCACATTCTCACACTTCCGATTCTGTTCTGTATTCTGTGTACTTTATGGAAGATTTATGTTCATGGTTCTCATTAGCACTAATGGGAACATCGCTCACAAGTCGGCCGCACACAGAGTAAAGACAAAAGAGTCCTCAGTACCAAGCTGGCTGATGAGCATAGCACTAATCTTTTTTCTCAGGAAAGCACACCTTAGGAAATCATCTTCAACAGCTGCTGCAGCAACGCAGACGGGTTTTTTGCAATTGTATAAATAGTTAGTAATTCGCTACGGTGTAATGAAAGCAGTAGTGGTCAAATAACACTTAAGTAACCATCCTTGCTCAGAGACTTTAAGCAGCGACTGACTGATAACCTCCCACGTGTTGATGTTAGGATTATCCATACCATGTCAGGAGTAGCAAGTGTGTTTGTATGGTCTCTAAGTTCAGGGACATGGTAGAGCCTAGTAGCTCAAAAAGACAGAGGAAAAGCAAATGTGCAGTAGTGCCAGCTTCCAGATAAAAAGGTCACTTGAGTGCCTGCTCATGTTCTAACACAGACTTTAGCAGAGTCCAGACACCTGATAAAAAACGTTTGTGGTTAAATGATGCCAGATGCAGACTGCAAAAGAAATAGAAGCTCAGTGAACCTACTTCTTTGCTTTCAAGCACAAGAGTACAAAGCTTACTAGTAATGCTCAGTCACCAGTGCTGTGACCCTGACCGCTGCCTATATCCAATCCAGGAACTTCAGGGCAGGCTAGATGGAATTTCTCCAAGAGATGTAATGGAAGTTACTTTGAGGAGCATTGAGGAGAGAGTTGTGTCCTGGCATCAGTAGGTGAACAAAATCACTTCCATACCTTGTAGCATGCTTACTGGCTGCCAGCCTGAACTTTATATAGTTTTGCTTAGAAGATAATTGTGTGATAACTGCTGTATTTTCAGTGAAGAGAATATGTTGTTATGACCACATGATTTCTCCTTTTATTGATAGAAATACTGAATTAGAAGGATGTAAGTAAGAAACTTATGCCATCTTTCTGGCTCAGGAGAGGCTGCAAAGTATTTATAGAACATAAATGAAAAATAAGGATGTAAATGATTTGCAGCTCATAGACAAGCATGAGCAGATGAAATATTGTTAGAGTATTGTATCAGCTGAAATGTTTCAGTATGAAATTTTTTTGAAAGTTCTGTAATTGATAAAATAGAGAGGAGTCTAGCAGTGATTTGGGCATAGATTAGATGATCACAACTATTCCACCTGCACTTCTGTATCTCTGAGTCAGCCAGTGATATTATTACTGTTAAACAGCACATCTCAAAGGTATTGGGGAAATCTTAAAGCAATATGGCCTTGCAATATTCCATACAGATATGTATAAATATCCATATATACATACTGACAGCTTTTCCACTAAGTTGTGTATTCTATAACAGATTTGTGTTTCTGTAGTTGTAACTGTGGGCATTTTTATTCCCTTCAGTGACTGGGAATTTCTGTGTTCCCACGTGTAATAAGCCAAGTTCCATGTCTGACAACTGCTAGTCATATCTGCCATTGCTAGTACTGAGTAATGATTGCTAGTAATGAGTGCACAGGTCTCTTGCTTATCTAAATTCCTGTCACTGTGAAAACAATTTTGCAATAATGTATAATTTTTTAATTAGACATTTGCATTATTAACAGCCATTGAAAGACAATTACAAAAGGTAACTTTGCATATAAGATTATTTTGTTACCTAGGATACTTTTCATGAGAGATGTTAGTGATTTTTTTTCTTAACAGTGGCTGTTTTGATGCATAGTTGACTGGATGCCCAGCTGGAAGATAAAGTATATGAAAGCTTTCCTCAGCTAGGGTTGCCATACCTGTCTGTTGCAACTTGTTTCAGAAGATTCATGACAGAGAACTGTTGTTAGCTTGGAAAACTTTATCTTTCAGAGACGTTGCTAAGTTTATGCCTTCCTTAATTCTTTACCTCATTTAAAATTCAAGTAGCAGTGAAATGAAACTAGACCTTAGTATTCTAAGCGCTGGATGAAAGTCTATCACATTATGATGGTCTGTACTTTGTGTTGGCTGCTATTCAGAACCAAGAATGCAAACAAAATCAACCTTATGATGTATGCCTTACAGAAGGGTGCTTTGCATTATTTCACACCGATGTTCAAGTTTGTATGTGCCACTAGGGAGCTGTGTATCTAATACTTGCTCTCACAAAAAAATTGTATTGTTAGGACTAAGTGACATACACAAGTATTTGTGTGTAACTAACTTTAAAAATCTGATGCATATAATATGTGAGCTGCTGTCCCATTTAGTAAAAGATCACTGGATGCATCCTGTTTATCGAAAGCTGTTTTCAGTTTACACACATTTCAGCATGAAATCTGTTGAAGCATAAAAATACATAGTCTGAGCCAAGTAACAGGATCATTGCTTTGTTTTTACAGAGTCGTTTTCCTTACAGATCATCACTAGACTTGAAGTTTACTCAGGAAAAACCAGATTAAAGACTAATACTTGGCTCAGTGATGTCAGGAAAATTACATAAAATACTGAAATAATATAAAATACTAAAATGAGAAGAATCACTGTAAACAAGTAAAACATTATCACGGGATCAGATAGAATATTTAACATATGTTTCATCTTCCAGCTCCAACTGAAATACCTACAGATGTGAGTGTAAAAGTTCTGTCATCTTCTGAAATGTCTGTTTCTTGGCACCACGTTTCTGATAAATCTGTGGAAGGATATCAGGTGAGTTTAGCAGTGACACTGTCAATCTTCTTATTCATTTACTGCCAGTAGTTATACCCAACGGTAATTCCTTCTCTGGCATTCTGTCCCTTAGGGTTTACTTCTCTTTAGTTAGCACGTTCCATGCAGATTTTGCATCTTGAGAAACAGATTACTTTTGGTGTGATGTACTTCATTACTAAAATAGATTAAGAAATGTATGTTTGCACTTTTCAACTAACAAAAGGCTTCATTATTTCATGAAAGAAAGTTGTCTCTTTTATGTAATTGAATGCCTGTCTGTAACTTCTTAAAAAACATTGAAATTAAATTTTGGGTGTAATCTTCAACACATATGCAAAATTGTAACTAACTCTGGCCCACTTGAATTACCAGCAGTTATTAATATATTTCACCCACAAACCCTCTAGTAAGTGGAACTACTTGACAAATGCCCAAAATCCAGTATAACAGAGACATTGCTATTGTGCAAGACAGTGATGTTTTCTTGATGGTTTCTATTCTCCAAATGAGTAAGAGCTTTGGAGCATCTTCCATCTGGTGCATCTAAATGGTATTACTGGTGAAAATTGTTTTTGTCCTTCTGCAGCGACGACAACAACCACAGGCTGGGTGCAATGAGAAATGGCCATGTAGTACTCTAGCAGGGAAGTCTTAACATCATCCATGCACTGTGGATGCTGACAAACTCTGCAGTGTACAGTCTGCTTACTTTGGCTGCAACCCAAAATAGGGGTTTGGGTCTTTAGTTTTTAGTGACCTGCCTTGTGATTTAAGTTTTCAGCTACTTGAAGATATCCTCTATGTTCCACAAGTAGGACATACAAAAGAGGAGTAAGCTCATGGAATGTATTTTTTTTTAATTAAAAACTATGAATAAATAAGTCGTACTTGGGGTTTTTTGTTTCCTGGTCTCTGTTTCTGTCTCTGTGAGATTTATATAAAACTTTTGTGATAACCTAACAAGAATGGTGTCCCATGTAAAGGTTGATTCTGTACAGTACAGACATAAAATCTCAAAATTACAAACAGAGGACACTGGGGTTTAAGACACTGGAAATTAAGACACTAATATCAGTGGTAACTCCTAATTTACTAAAGCAGCCCAGTGGTTTGGTGTCTTATAGGGATTTTGCAGCTAGAATAGGATGGGCAAACTGATGGTCATAGCTGGGATCTGTGAGCTCAGCCTGTAGCAGCGTTGCACTCCCAGGCCGGACAGTCTCCCCAGAAACTTCAGCCCTCACATGCAGAATAACCTGAACACACACTTGGGCACACACCAGGGAACTTCTGGGAATGAGGCGTGGCAACTGCTCTCTCTGGTGGATCGAGCAGCAGCAAGGAGTGCTGACAGAGGCTGGGACTACCGTTGTGACAGACCATGAAGATGGATGTTCAGAGTGTAGTAGGGAGTAGGGTAAGAAAGTAGGAGGGACAAAGATAAATGTGGAAAAAGCATGGTAGGAGAACATGCCCATGGGCAACCCATGTTTGGCCGTTTTTTTTTTTAAATTTTACCTCATTTGACATAAAGACATCTGAGTTGTGTCAGGGGACATAAGGGGAAAAGGGAGAGGATTTAGCAGGAAAGACCAGGATGAACGGAACAGTCAATAGAAAAAAAAGGAAAAAAAAATCAGAAAGAAATGTGGGGGATCTTTGGGCTGAAAAGAGAATAACTGTTAGAAATGCAGGATATCCTGGAAATGGACCATCTGTTACATGGACTATGGATGTCCAGGGTGTGGCCTTGTTTGTAGCTGCAGTGTAATTTCATCCACCTATTCCTGGAGAAATACACTTCCACAAATCCAGCATGAGCCTGACTGGTTTGTACATGCACAGTGAGCAGCTACATTAGAATAAAAATTTCATCTTGTTTTTTTCATCTTTTTATAAGACAATCTTTTAATTATCAGGACTATGTAAAAAATTCCATCTGGCTAGACAATAAACAGCCTGATAGTCCCAAATTACTGCCCCACAATGCTCAATAAGGTAATTATTCTGAGGTCTTTTTCCCCAGGGCAATCACCAGTCTCACTCTAGTAGAGGGGAAGGCAGCAAAAGGAAATCCCATGCTTCTTCACTGAGAATAAAAAGACTTGTGTTCCTGAAGATCAGAACCCCCATGAGTCCTGAAGGAGCCATAGGACAGGGAAAAAATAGAGAGGGTTGTTCTGGAAGTTTAAGGCCACAGATAGCATTTCTGAAGTTGCAATAAAAGTTGTGATGGGAGGAGTGTTCAAACTGCATTATAAAATTCTAGTGACTATCTCTGGAAGGCTCTGTGTCTATTGGCATAGATAAATACTACAATAGTTACCTTTAAATTACTGCTCAGGTGTAACACAGGGTAATAGAAACCATCGTTCACCAGAGCACCTTCTCAGTTTCCTTTTGGTCTTTATTATTACTTGAAAATTACATAATTGACTTTTGAATGCTAAAGTTTAAGAGGTGGGAGTACCCTCAGAAAAGAACCTGAGGTATTTCACCTGTGACACAGTGCTTCTCACACCAGGAGAAGTCAGATTTTCCTAACACTAATGCATACTGTCAGGATGACTGCCCCCATGGTGTTGAGTGTGAGCTGATACATTTTGCCATTACAGAGGAGTATCCTCAACTCACACTTTTAGAAGAGATAAAGTATGAAAACTATCTCCATCCATATAGAGAGTTTAAGATTTATTAATTCTTACAACAGACTGCTAATAGCCACATCTCTGCAGTACATGCGGCACTAGCGACAGTATCTTTATTTCATCCCTCTTCTATGCAATAGATGTAGGTTTATTTTATTAAATAAATTTATCTTGTTGACTGAATATGCTATTAGCATTCTTTCTTAATATGAGTATATTTTTGTGTCAGCCCTATGTAAAACTTTCAAGAGTATGGAAACTTTTGTTTCAGGACACCTACAGAAACAGCTTCAGTATAATAAAGTTTGAATAGAGGAGAAGACCATTAAAGACAGGTTCTTCCCTGATTTTAGCACAGAGAGCTGCACTAATTCATGATAGCTAAGGCATTCCTTCGCACATATCACAATTGGCTTATTTCCCACAAAAACTTTAGAGCTTGGTTGAAATCCCCTTCTGTGTCCTCTGGTGATTCATTGCCTATGGATTACCCTAACAAAAGTAAATGCAGAGCACCAGGAATAAGAAGGCTGTCTGGGGCTACTCTATAAGCTCTTTAAACAAAAGAGAGGCTACTCCGTAGAGTGGGGAAATGTGACCTCTTGAAGCAATGTGGCATTTAATTCCAGAGGCAAGAAAGAAATTTCCAAATTATTTAAAGAAAGTTTGAAATTATTTAAATATAAATTGTGAAATGTAAGAATAGTATAAAAAAAGATGGTAGTTTTCTTAGCTGTCAGGGAAGTAATCTTTTTTTCTTTTCTAGGAGTTGTTACAATGTTCCAAATATGTAAATATGGCTGTGTATTTGAGAAGAACTTTCCGTGTTCATGACATACAGCTCACACACTATAGGAGTAAAGTCCCCAACATCGCAGCCAAGAACAGTTGTATTTAGGATTTAAATTTTATTTAATTTTTAAATTATATGACTTTTGTCTGAAACGATATATGTTCTTAGTGAAGAGATTTGCATTTTCATTAGTTGTTCTCACTTGTTTTGTTTGATGCTCTGTGTTACTCTTGTATTACACTATTAGCATCGCTGTACTGCAAATGAACATTAAGATTGTAAAACACTTTGCAAGGCAGAGGAATTCAAAGGCTTCCAGAATATGCCACATGATTTATAAAAGCTTCATGTGAAGTGTTTTCTATCTTTAGGTAAAGCTGTTACTTAATTAACTAATATATCGTACTAAAAAATAATTAATTAGTTTTCAATGGCCAGCTAAAATCAACAACAAAGCTACTATTCTGTATTTTGACCACCTAGAACTTTACAGACATCCTTTTGCTGCAGGCTAGAAACTTGTTTGAACTTAGAGACAAAGACAGATGTGATATTTTCTGCTCCTGATGTACACACCCTCTATCACCTGAGTCAGCCACTTACAGATAACACCTCACATTGTACAGCTGGTTGCATTCAACAAGACCTGCTTGTCTACAACAGTGTGTTAATTATAATCATGTAGAAGAAACTCTGACCTGAAGATCATTTTCAGACCTTCAGCTGAAATGGCTGTCACAGTTCAGATCCTTCCTGTTTGAAACCATTCGTCCAGTGGAGGTTACCACTCTACTGCTGAGGCCTGCAGAATGGACTGGATGCAGAGTTCTCACTCATTTTAGGGTAAAGGCTGTTTTCTCAGGAAAATAGCCATCTTTATAAGTATGATTTTTATGAGTGTGATTGCCTAAATTACAGTAAAGTGATGTTTAGGATGGTAGTGGATGATACTTTCTAAACAGAATGGAGGTCATACATTTATAGAACTGAATATGATCTTTCTGTGCCTGCTGAAAATCAGATGTGCATTATGGACTTAAAAAGTGAAGCCAGTTTGTTCTGCAGATACAGTGGGATTCTCCCTGCGGCAGGAAAGAGTGACAAAGGCCACTAAGAGGTCACATTTATAATAATCAGAGTGAGGAACCTGTAAACACTGGTGGGAAGGACGGTGGCAAAAAACATTGACAAGAGATAAGCTACAAGAAGTATTTAGTTGACAGTAATCTCTGTGTAGTGGTACTGTTCTTATGTCCAAAGTCATTTGAAGTAGGTAAGGAGAAATCCCCTACTAAATCCCCTGCATCTCTCCTTATTCAATCACAGCTTGTGTTCTAAGATAAAAAAACAGTATTTTTATTAATTATTGTAATTTAAATGTAAATGGGAGAAAATAAAGCCTCACCAATCAAGCATTGTGCCCACAACTTGTAAAAGAAGAGAACTGTGATATTAACACTTTGACAGACCATCAGTTCTTCTAACTATTCCTTAAATGATGTTTTCATGGACAACTAATATCAGAAGAACAGAAAGTTAAAGCAGTTACTATTTAAAAGACGACAGGACACCTCATGTCACCAATAATGTCTTACAAAGTAAAATTTTTCCTAGAGCCTGAATTTACCAACAACATTAACATCTTCCTAAAAAAGTTTAAACACCCTCATGTAGCATACACAAAAATCATTATTAAGTCAGGCAGAAACTGAGCAAAAATGCTGGGGAAGAAAACACCCAGAACCAAAATGCGATGGGCAAGGCTTTCTGCTCTTTCAGGTTTGTGTAGTAGTTTAGTCTTATGCAAATGGTTATAAACCAGACAAAACACAGACACTGACACATTTTACTCACATTTGCATCTCACAAGGATGGCATCACTCCATCAGAATTACACTGTTTTCACTTGGTGCTTTGTAATGCATAATGAATTAAAGTAGGATATTTTTCCCATATTTTAAGTATTTTCATATTCTTCTTCATCTACTTTGACAAATGTCATGTTGTGCTATGAAACCTGATTGAATTTAGCTGAAGAATTCTAGAAAATGGTTATGTACACCTATGCAGACCTACACATGCAGCTAACATGACTGATTACTTTGCATTCCCTAGACAGAAGTACAAAAGCCCTAAATTTGTAAGACATTCAAAACAAAATACACCAAAAACCTTATCAGAGTTTAGTCTTGACTAGTGTAAGAAAATAATATTGAAGTTCAGAGTAGAATGCAAAAACAAAACAGCAAGAAGAAAAAAGTCTTGTTCTTTGAAGGCATTATTCAGCTCCCAGGCTTCTAGTGACTTAGCTGGGAACCAGTTAAACCACTGTGAGAAGAGTTCATATAATAAATTCTATATTTATTTCTGTTTCTTTATGCCTATACACAACTTGGTTAAAATCACAGCCTGTAGAAGGAATTACATGTTATTGCTGTTAGATTTCTTTCACCTGGCTTATATCTGAATATAACGTATAGAAATACATCAGTTTTTATAAAATTTCTTTATGAATAAATATGTTAAATTTAATCCTCCAACTGGATTACTTACAGATTCGTTACTGGGCCGCTCATGATAAAGAAGCAGCTGCACAGCGAGTACAGGTGAGCAATCAAGAGTATTCAACCAAACTGGAAAACCTGAAGCCTAACACTCGCTACCATGTAGATGTGTCTGCCTTCAACAGTGCAGGCTATGGACCTCCCAGCAGCACCATTGATGTTGTTACCAGGAAAGCACGTAAGTAAATGGAGCATTAGGTTAAGTATAATCACGTCCATCAACAAACATGGCTTCTCATTCATATACTGAATATTCTCTCCTTGTGTGGTATTGCTTCTTAGTCCGAAAATTTCTGCTAAAATTCTCTTCCGCTCTTTTTTTTGCCATGAATAATGCGGATATCTTACAAAAGGCAGTAAAGAGGCTAAGATTATAGGCTCAAAGGAGGGTCATCTGCAAGATCAGATGAGGTTGCTCACAGATTTGTCCAGCTGGATCTTGAAAACCCAAAGGGATAAAGACTGCACAACTTCTCTGAGAAACCCATTCCTGTCCCTGACTTTAAGCATCTAGTCTGAGACTCTTAATCAATATTGTGCGTTTTTGTTAATCGTCCTCCTGCCATGCCATCCAAGAGCCTGGATCCTTCTTGATAAGCCCCCTGCTAGGACAAGGGACTCTTAGATCTCCTCCAAACTTGTTCTCCAGGGTGAACAAGCACAGCTGTCTTAGGCTTCATCACAAATCATGTTTTGCTATTGCTGTGTTGAACTCACTCCAGATTACCAATGTCTTTCAAGTATTGGGAGTCCCAAAGCTGGGCATCATATTCTAAATGATGAGCAGTTGAGACCAGTTATTACTTAGGCATCTATATACTGCCTTTCTGTTCAGTAAAGCAAGAAGGATTCTGATGATTAAAATGTGACCAACTGCCATTTTCATCACCAGAGCAGCAGATTCAGGCAACCTTGAGAGGTGAGTGATCTGAATCTCACCCAAGAATTAATACACCATAACAAGTTTTTTGAATATTGCTCCTGACTCAATGAGGATACCTAGTACTAGCATTGACTGAGCAATGTAAGAAAAGCATCTTGTGTATTTAAAACAGTTGTCTGGGCTAAAAATGCATGCAAGTAATTGGAGGATTTCTGTCAGTAAATAATGTATTGTGCAACTTGCACCTGCAGGGTTCATTAATAAGAGTCCATTTTATAAGCTTATTGTGTAAGTTATAATTAATGGTTTCTGCAGTGGAGTACTTCTGTTTCTGCTGAACTGAGTTAAATGATGTAGAAATGGCTGTAAGTAGTTGATTAAATAGTTGATAAATATTGAGTGAGTAAACATGACTTATGCCATATTTCTGGGAGGTTCTGAAGTTGCATGCCAGAAAACACTCGTGGTCAGCAATGCAGTGAAGGGTAATGATAGCCACTTCCCTTCTGGCAACGCAGAAAGGTAGACCCACAATGCAGCCACTGCACAAAGCCATCCAAATTGCCTGACTGGAGCTGTAGCAGTTCATTCCAGGAAGGAGACTATCCTTTACTCATATATAGGGCAGCCTAATTTACATTTTTACATTTTTACATGTCTTAATAAAAACACCATTGAATATTTATGAAATCTCATTCATGTGTACATTGTATGTATGTTGCTTTTCAGCTCCAAGCCAACGTCCAAGAATTATCAGTTCTGTAAGATCTGGTTCAAGGTACATTATCACCTGGGATCACGTGAAGGCAATGTCAAATGAGTCTGCTGTTGAAGGATACAAAGTATGATATCTGAAAATATTTCTTATCTTGGTGTATGCTTCATGTAGTGCATCTTATAGACAGTGTCGAATCTTTATACATGATCAGACTTACACTTAGGCTTATGTATGCACACATACTTGAATGCTGAAGAGGAAGGTATCATGTTCAGCAGTCACAACCATGGCTAGTGCAAAGCCAGTGGGTTTATTCAATATGATGAGAAAATATTGGGGCACCAAAGTTCATTTGGGTGGTAAGCAATATTATGGGAAAGTTCATAGCAGTGACTGCAACAACCTAATTTCCCACATGATACTATTTATTCTCTGTTGGCTTAAAATAATGCATAGGAAAGTTGTAAACTTTATAGTTTTTCATTATATCAGAATGCATTGTTCCAACTTTCCTTTCCTGTCTCCATGGGGGGTACAGTTCCTGGAACATGAGTTTTTAAAGTCTGGGAAGGCAGAGGAGGGGAAGGGACCTCTACCATCCTTAGATGCCATTACTCTGTAACCACAGCAAATGTATATACTGACTATAGGGCATATAGAAAACTTCAGATATTAATTCGTATTTAATGTTGCAGCTTGCTTGGCACTGAGAAAATTAGTATCATATTCTTCATTTGCAAATTTGATTGAGGAGTTGAAGTCCTTCCTGGGAATTACTAATAGTGTTTCACAGAGATTATTTCAGAAAGAAATGGGATCTTTTCTAAAGAAAAGATTGTCCCACAAGACAGATACCATCCCATTTGCAATGGTTTAACATCATCGAGAGTTAATAATAAAATTAATAATTGTTTCATTTATGAAAATGGTTATAAATTTTATGTCAGAAAACCCCCCAAAAAGCTGAGTTCTTATATTTTGATTTCATTGTCTCTGCTGCCCTGCATCATTTTTCTCTATCACTTAATTACTTATTTTGAGTGTAAGTGCTTCAAAAGGTGGCATGATTTTATAACAGAAAATGAGAAAACATCCTGTCTAGATTCACTTTTTCACTTTGTGTAAGTATGGAAAAAAGTTGTATTAGCCACTAAGTATATATATATATATGTGTATATATATATATGTATGTATGTTTCATATGAATAAAAACCTAGTACTTTTTCATTGAGACACCATACATATATACATGTATCTTTGTGGAAGTGTAACATTTCAATAACTACATTTACCACGACTTTCCTAGGTTCTGTATAGGCCAGATGGACAGCATGAAGGCAAGTTGTTTTCCACTGGAAAACACACGATAGAGGTCCCAGTCCCCAGCGATGGTGAATATGTTGTTGAGGTGCGAGCACACAGTGAAGGAGGAGATGGAGAAGTAGCCCAAATAAAAATTTCAGGTGAGCAGATAACTTCCCTTTTTCTTTGCCACGCTTCTTGGAAATCTTGAACTGAGTGTTTTCCTCTTGCATGCTATTGAGAAATGAACACATCCAAAACTGCAAAGGTAGCCCTTCGGCAGTGACTGCATTGAGAATAAGAGTATAACTTAAAATACTTCTGAGGACTCACAGCAGGTTACTTCTGTAGCAGTCCAGCTCAATCCTGGAAGTGCTGCCAATCTTCCAAATACCAGACAGCTTTCACTGGTGCCCCCGGTTAGGCGGCTAATTCTAGTAGTGTCCTACAAGCATAACTATATGGTGCAGGCCTCAGGATCTAGGTGTCAGCTTGCAATAATCCCATGGCTCCTGGTACCTTTTGCCTCTATCTCATTCCTCTTGTCAACTGTTGCTAAAAGGAAAATAATAGAGAAAAGGAGTGGCCCACAGTGATGCACAGAGCACTTGTGGTGGAAGTTCCTCTCCTCAGTGAAAAGGGGATCTGTGGCACAAAAATGATAAATAAGCAATGAGAAACTCCACGTGCTCTAATTTAGAGTGGTCTGGATGATTGCTAAAGAAGAGAAGGGACCGTGGCTTAGGATAATTCAAATTGGGCTCAATGTCAACTATAAATACAAGTTCAGACGTGTTCTGCACATCTCTTTCCTGTTAGTTTTTTATCTTAAGTAGTTCCTTGGCACTATTTGCTGTGAAAGAGAACATATGAATAGACATCAAGGAATTGGATAGTGTATTTGCAAGGTTATGATTCTAACACTTACATTGTATTCTTGTCTTTTTAATTAAAAAAAATTAGAAAACATTATTATTATTTGATTAAAAAATTTAAAAATAATTAAATGTCAACAATATTCTTGTCACAGAAGCAATGCAATCATAACTTTGACTTTTTAAAAAAGAACAAAGCTTATGCCTTATTATCTGTACTGTGAGGGAAGCTGCCCATTCCTAAAGGAGTGGACCTCCCATCTGCAGGTTTTCAATGATATTATATATACAGCTTATATCACCTGGTGTGTGCCAATGAGTATCACTGTTTTTGTTTGTATGAAGTTTGTAGTTTGTGTGTATTTTGTTCTAATGAACACCAGCACAACTGACATTTTTTTCCTAATTTTATTATCTGTGTTTATCTGGCTTTGGTGTCTGGGCATTGTTTCCTTTTATAGCTCTTTTTAGATTAAAGAGTCTTTTTGTGTCTAATACATTGTTCCCATTAAGAAATGTATCTATACTAGCCAAGTGACTAATCAAATGTTAAAAAAACTGTTTGCCTTGAGTTTCTCCATGATTACATTTTCATCAAGTCTTAAATAATTTCATCAACTCTTTTCTTCATCTCTCCAGCTTCTGAGACTTCCTTTAGGTCTGTAGATACTATATATGCACTGTTTCAACTGAGCTGTCTTCAGAGATATTCTTGCCTCCCCACTCTTACCTACTTCCAGCATTATTCATGAAAGGCTTTCATTAGCCATTTATTACCTTGGAAGGGGCTATGAAATGATGTTCATCTTGTTTGTCCAACACCATCTCTAAATCCTTCCTGGAATCCTTGCTTTCCAAGATACAGTGTCTCAGCATTTTCAGAGTACCACCACAGTGTCATGTCTCTTTGTGTTTGATTTCGCCTGTGACTTCGACACAGCGCAGTTGGTTTGAGTGGTTCAAGTCCCTGTGCTGTCTGAATTTTTATATGAATGTGTTGTTGTTACTGTTTGCCATTTTGGTTCCATAGGTGTTTACTTCTGCTGCTTTTGATAAAAATATTTGGATTGCTTTCTGACTACAGCTGTTCAGTGTGGAACTGACTAGAAATTCAGTGGCCATTCTTCAATAATTGTGTTTTGAAATCTGTTGCTGACTGAATTCTTAATCCACTTAGCATACATGTTAATTGTGTGTACCATGTTCTATGGGAATATTTTGGGGTAGTAAGTCAACCTCTTAAAAGAAGCTGGAAGATACTGTGTTGTATTGTCATACACCAGGACAATCACTTTTAACATATTTTATAAGCTGCAACTGCTGTCTTCAGGACTTGTCCTAAGCATCTTTGTATCAAACATGCATTACAACCTGCCATTGGTGTGGTGCAGGATCTTTAGGTCACTCTTTAGCTGGTAGATTACTTCCCAGACCAAAAGCATCGTGTCAGTACAGTGTCAAGCCCAAGCTGGGCGAGTTAGCACCTTACAAATGCTGGTTTGCAGAGTTTTGCACTGAACTGTCTTCCACACTGCAGACAAGTTCTCATTCATAAATTCTACCATACACCAGCTAGACAGACGGACTGTGACTCTGGTGACCCAGACAGAGGCAGCATTCCCTGGACTCAGTTTAGGAAAGTTTGAAAAAGAGACAAAAGGCAAGGTAATCTCTTGGAATACATAGTATACAGCAAATCGGGCAAGAATTTCAGGTTATTTCTAGGCTGTTTTTCCAAAAAGCAGAACATAGTATAGTTTTAACACCTACACATGGCAAATTACATCTGCTAATATTTATTCTTAAGGAAATCTTCCAGTAGTGCATCAGGGTTTAGAATAATTTCCCCAAAAGAATGATAAGGAGTTTTTTTAAATTAAATTATGTTTTTTCTCAGAGAATTGCGAAGAAGAGAAGATGCAGTTTGATAGGAATGCATGTTTTGGTGTTTGAAAAAATGGAAGTTACATATTTACACAGATATGTAAACAGCAGCTGAAGCAAAACATAAGGCACCTTACCAAACTCAGAGAGGAGTATTGCCTTACATGACCTTTAGACATCTGATTCCGGAGTATGCAAACCTACCTAATTTTGTGCAGAAGTGAATGGGGAGAATTAAGCAGATAGGGCAGAGGTTCCAAACAGTCTATATACTGATCAGGAATGGCCAGATCTTAAACAAGGAGTCAGGTCTTAAACAAGGAGTATCCACAACGCCAGTGTGTCATCTAGACGGGTGTTTTCCTGCTGTTCACTGGGTATCAAATCCAAAGTAATTGACATAATATAACTGAGTTAGGTGTCTAGGCTCCCATTATAATCAGTTGTCATCTAGGGTGTAATTCAGAATGTTAAACAAAGCCTGTAGCATTTGAGATGCCCCAGTTTACTGGGCACATCCACACAATTCTGACAGTCATGGCATGAAACAGAGGGGACCTGAGGCCTTCTGCATAGGCAGGTTGTCTTGGTTTGGGAGGAATTTGGAAAGGAACTTCCAAAGGGATGATTCCTTAAGGAGTAAAATTCAGCAATCCTCCCCTCCACCTGTTCAGGAGATAAACTTCCTTCGAGAAAAGTGGAAAAAACTGTTTATTTAACAAGCAATTTATAAGCATAAAAAAATGAATAACATTAAACAATAAAGCCTTTCACTGTTTTGAAGAGAGGCAAATTCAGAAAGTCCTTCTGTAGTTCAGAGTGAGTCCTCTGTGGCTGTTTTTTGGCTCACTGAGTGTCTCTCAGCCCCTCCAGCTCTGGAATACAGCATTCTGGGCCCCCAGTAGGCCATAGGCATGAACTCCCAGTGTTTTTTCTGGGTTTTTGGTCCAGAACAGGTTTGAATAGTTCCAGGAAAAGAAAAAGTCTAGGGAACTTCCCTGCCTCAGCTAGCTAAAAAAGGTAACTAAAAGTGAAGGAGAGCTCTCTCCCGCTCCCTGCTGCAGACAGCATGCACTGAGAGAGCCAAGGCTCTTAACTCTGTTTCTGAATACAGCCACAAAAAAATTCTGCTTTTCTTTCTCCACACCTTTACTCTCAGATCTGGTTTTAAAGGCACAAAACTTATTTCTGGGCTAAACAGATGAATGGGGGTACGATTCAGCATCATAAAGTCACCCCAGGACACAGGTGGAGGCCAGACAGGACACCAGAAGATACCTTTTATCCCATATGTCAGGTTCAGGAGCACTAACTGGCCCTGAGGTCCTAACATTGGAACTAAAATTGTAGCCTGTTGTTACTAACATAATTACATTTGCAAGTCAAATGGAAAGAAACTAGAAGTAGATTTTATTTCTATCTCAATTCCTTGTTTAAGGGAAAAAACTTCCTTTTTGTTTCCTCATCCTCTTCCATATCACAGATAACCAAATCATCTGCAAAAGGGGGAAGTAAATATCCCGCAGCTACTTTGCTCTCCTGTAACCAGTCAGCTTCCAACACGATATGCTATTTTAGTTGAGTGGTATAAACAAAGTTCGCCAAACGCAGCTATCTCACGTGCATACTTTATGATAAGAACTTTTATTTCAAGATGTTCACTAACATCTTGAAATAAAAGTTCTTATCGTAAAATCACTCTGTATATGTGCATTCCAGCATACAGCTATAATCAGTATAAAATACAGCCATGATCTCTTGTATTTTTTTGACCACCAGTGCCTGTTGTAGAGTAAGGAGCTTGGGGATATTTTTCAAGCCCATTGTAGTAAATTAATGAGCTACACAATTTAAAATTCATTCTTGAGTTACCACAACCAGATGAAGGCTGGAATTACTTGTTTAACCAATGGAGTCTTTTTCAACAGTTAATAATAGGCTTATCGGTTTCCTTTGAAATACGGTAAAGGCTGAGAGTATTTTTTTTGTCTCTTGCATGATTTTTGGATTGCAGTGCTTTGTCATATTACTAATATTAGTGTAATCAAAACAATCTTGCAATCAGGAGGAACTAAAACCATATGGTGCTTGGTTCTTTTTTCACTTCACTTGTGTAACTGCAGTGCAGTTGCTTTATGCCAGAGTAAGGAAAAATAGAATCAAGCTCTCAAGTTTTAAAATTTCATCCAGGGTGGGAGAGAGGGGAGGGTTACTCTTCTCATTTTGATAAATATTAGGGAAGAAAGGAAAATACCATACACCCTCAGCTTCACATATGAAATCAGGTTAATGTCTCAGTTTACTGACATGGACAAAGAATAATTTATGTATTGTATATGCTTATAGCAAGAGAACAAAATTAAAGTTTCTTTGTGTTCACTGCACACATATGTATACACATATGAATTCCATTTGCCAGAGGTATATTTTAGGATCCTGAAACAGTATTTACTTTGAAGTACAGCTCTTTCAAAGGAAAATCCATAAATTTTGCCTGTACTTATTTACACAATGCTTTTAATTATTTATCTTTTAATTTTTTCAATTACTATTTGAAAGGGGACAAATGTTTATTGCACATGTTAGTGTCAGGTAAGTCAGATGGTCATTCCCTTTTCATGTGGTATAATCACAATCTTTTGATTGCGATTTGAAAATGTCCATCTGTTGCAAAGATTGTTGTAGTAATAAGAGGAGGAGAACACAGGTAAAAATTGTAAATAATGCTGAAATAAAAAGACTATTTAGCTGGAGCATGACAGTCCTTTGTTACTTGCCTTGGAGCTTCCTATGTATCTGGTACAAGAATATATCAAAAAGCTTCTACTAAATTAAATGTACATTTCCAAAAGAGCACTTCTCTAAAAGGAGAGTAGTTTTCAAAATGCATTTGCTGTTGTCTCATGACTGAAAAATTATGTAGAAAATACTCAGAATGCCCTCTAACCTGATACAGACATATACTTAAATCAACATATGTTGTTCTCTGGTATTTTTCTTGATTTTTCTTCAACACATTTCATTTCATCACAACTCTCATTTATTGGTATTGCCTCCTTCCAAGCCTTAGTTTGATTGAATAAGGTGACAATTCCATGCATTACAACATACTTAGTGATAGAACAGCCGTTTTCTTAAAACGTCATTTTTTCATTAATTTCATTTTTTTCTCTCTTTCTTCTATTCAAACTCAAATGTTGGACAGATAGCGGGAATATTTTTGTATCTAGTTATGTTTTCTTAGTCTGCACTATCCTGTGATAATCCCTGTTTCCCTTCTTCCTTTCTGCGGTGACTTTATTGCCCTATTTAAGATTTTCTTTCTGCCTTGCTGAAGAGCAAGGCCAAATTGAAGCTGATCTGTCCTGCTGGACTAATTTATTTTCTTTGATGCTTCCCAGTCTATTATATTCATTGTCTGCATATTTTTCTTGTTGCTCTCCAGCTCTAGGTGCTGCTTGTTCCCACTGATCATTCCTTGCAGTGCTGCAGTACTCAGGGAACAAAGGGAGGGAGGCTGTGCCACCATTTTGCACCTGAAGAGTTTCTTGCCCATTGTACCATTTGCTTTTTTAAATGTGGACTATTTTCAAGTCAAAAAGAGTGACACATCTGTATATAGTTGAGTTGAATTTATTTGTAAGAAAAATTCACAAATCCCAGTTTTCTTGAACAAGGAGGAGTAGAATCAGAATCAGACCTCACTCAGAAATCCCCATACATGCCAGTTGGCTGAAGAAGATCCCCTGCATAGCTCACAGGAGAATCTCCTCATGCCTTTATTTGTTGTGTGCACAACTTTAGAAGAGTACATTTTATAAAAAAATACAACCAGTTGTCTTTTACTTTACTCTCCATGCAAAAGAATCCGTGGTGAATATTAGTATGTGTGAAGAGGAAGAGGTATTTGAGACATAATGTATGCTTATTGACAGCTAAGTAATAACCCAATGACTGAAAATTCTCTGATTTTTCTTGGAGTCCAGGTCATCTTTTCATGTTGGCAGCCCAGGTCTGTGGCAGGGCTAGAGTCAATGAAAAAGAAGCCCCAGCTGCTGCCTACTGACAATGCCAAGGTTCCAGGTGCTATTGCCAGAACAAAACAAAATGTTTCCTTGACTCTGAATTTTCAAGTAGGAGAAGATAGACTAACATCATGGGGTGGAAAAACCACCCAGATCATCATCAGCAATTCAAATATGTTTTTCTTAGGATAGTTGAAGCAGTTCCCCAGATGCACAGCAAACCTTAGCACAGCACAAAGCATGGGCAGATGGACAGACAGCTTTGTTTCCATCCCATACATCTACTCTGCTGCAAAAACAGTAAATCACGGAGTTGTGAATCACTCCACAGTGACTTTCTTGAAAGGATTATGGCACAGGCAACAGGAAAATTTCCTCGTGCACAAACAAAGGTTTCCTAGACAAGAGAAAGTTGGACACATGATTTAGTAATGATGCCAGTGATGCCAGATAAGTATATTATAATTAGTTCAGTTTTTTTCCATTTACCATGAATAGGGATAACAATTTAAATCATGTCAGCTGATACTACCTATTTCTTTTGCAGTAGTCTTTCATGAAGACAGTATTTCCAGCTGGGACAAGAGCAATTTCTTTTCAGTAGCCAGTTGAAGGAACAACAAACCCACTTCTTTATTTTATGCAGTTTAGTTTAACCAAAAGAAATTATTATTCTCCCCGTTTCTGTTGTTCTATTCTACCTGAGTAAATATGAAAACTCTGAGAAAACAGATACAAATGAAGCCTAATAGTTGATAAAGAAATTAGTGACTGGAACAGGCAAAAATCCCTTCATTTTTTCAGGTGACCTCTTCTTTTGCACAGTAGTGGACAAACTTACATGCAAGGAGAAACAAAATATGAGAAGGCTTTTCAATTAACCTTTCTTACAGTAAAAAGGAGAGATAAAAATGAGACAGCCCTAATGGACTATAGGTCCTTGGATCCTGGACCTAAAGGAGAGTATTATTTACAGGAAAATGGGTATGAGTTTGGTCATTCTTTCAGAAAAAAAGAAATCTGTTTTGCAAAACAGACACAAAGGCAGACTTTCATGAATGAGTTTTTAGGTTGTTCGAAGAATCACCAGCAAAGGTTTCAGCAAAAGCAGATTTAATGTAAAAATGAAAGCATTACAAAGTTTGTTGGCAAGGTTCACTCTTCTACTTACTAGATGGACAAAACATACAGAGAAAAATCAGAACAAAATCTAAAATCAGTCAGTCTAAAATTAAAATCAACCTAAAATTATCTACATGGAGGCAGGGAATGGAAAAAGGTATGTGTAGTGGTTATCACATTTGCCTACTTTTCATTTTAGTGGAATAGGATTAAAAGAAAAGCAAAACAGGTTCAATTCAAAATAGAAACAGTTAGATTTATTAACATACAGTAAAGGTAAACAAACAAAAACCAACTACGAAACCCTCTCAAAAACAACCCCTCTTCCTCCCTAGCAACAATCTACTTTTCCACGAAAAAACAATGCAAAGGGACAAAACATCAGAACTCTTAAGTCAGCATCACTTAATAAAATAGTCTTTCATTCAGTCTTTTGAGAGAGAGACAAGTCCCTCCTGATTCTTCTGGTAACTTTCCACAAGAGACACAGTCTGTTTGTGACTTCCAGCTCCACTAATGCAGCCCGCCCGACACTGCATCATGTGAGCCTCCCAAAATGTAGCTTTTTATATGACTACATAAGGGCTTGTGGATTTTTAAAGCACGGGGTTTCACCT